>JAPMOQ010004916.1:69822-81030 GCA_026543055.1 Argiope trifasciata | reverse complement strand
AAAAATTGAAATATATTTAGTGGTTTGTGCCCAAAAAGTAAAAATTGAAATATATTTAGTGGTTTGTGCCCAAAAAGTTTGGTATATTAAAGATCTTGTGCACACAACAGAAACTATTTAAAACGCTGGAATATTCAACACAATAAATTTTAAAAATGGAATTTATGACGTTCCCACTGACGGCCGTGAATTATGTAGATAGCAGTTGAAACGTAAACAAGGACACGAGAGATGTGGGAAGATAAAAAAGAAAAGCGTTCTTTTTGATAAATAAACGCTTTTAAACAGTTAAGATAAGGTAATATATTTCCTGAGATAAATAAACGACTAGGTATCAGCAAAATTCTACGCGTTGAAGTGATTCATCGCACACACTCACTTGTTGCATCAGAACCAAAGAAGTCAAAGTGCAAAAATGCGGAAATAAATTTGTAAATGACTTTTTTAAAGATGACATATTTAAAGAAATTAAATATTATGAAATTATTTCGCACATCAGAATAAAAAAGAAACATAATAAACATATTTTAAAATTGTTTTACTACTTCTTAAATTTGAATTTAAATGTTTAAGTTAATTCGTTCTTAAAGTCTAAAAAATAATATTTAAATAATGTAATTTTGGGGTAATTTATACATTTATTTATTTATATATTTATTTTTGGTGTAACAATAAAATGTATCATTTAAGTGTACTTTACTTTTGATTCAGCAATTCATTGCAATTCAATTTTTATAGCTTTTTAAAAATAAAATTTAATTCCATTTTAAATTTTTTATTTATAAAAATATTATGTCATTTAAATTACTATTTTATAAAAATATAATTCCATTAAAAGTACATTTTTAAATAAAAATATAATTCCATTTAAAATTCGTTTTTTAAATAAAAAATATTTTATAAAAATATTATTCCATTTAAATTTAAAATATATACATATAATTCCATTTCAATTCGTTATTTATACAAATATAATTTCATTTAAAATTCTTTTTTTTATGTAAAAATATAATTCCGTTTAAAATACATTTTTTTAAAGAAAATTACAATTCTGTTTAAAATCTTTTTAAATAAAAATACTAGCTGGTACCCGGCGCGTTGCTGTCGCAGAAGAAATAATTTTGGAAATAACGTTTGTAATTTAAAATAACTGTCTCGTTTAATAAGGAATGATAGAAAGAATAGTATTTATTTTCGTATTGGAAAGGAAGAGCTTCATTGGAATTGAAAGATATATAAAGGAGAAGAGTAAAAAATATTCATTTTATTTTTTTAAACTTTATTATTCAAGATTTTAGGGTTAGAAATATTTTCTCCATCGTCAACAGAAACAAATAAGTGCAAGTAATAAGTATTCAAAGTTTCATCGCAATCGAATGAACGGTACGGTATCACATAACAGACATACAGATGAGCATTCATTTTTATTTATATAGATAATTCCATTTAAAATTCTATTTTTTACAAAACCATAATTCCTTTTAAATTATTTTTCTATAAAGATATAGTTCCATGCATAATTCAAATTATGGCATTTAATTGCTAAATCAACAAGTACTTATTCAAAAAAATAATAAAATTATTGCTTCATAACTTTATAGAAATCGTTTGAAACCGATTTTCAAAAGATATTTACTAAAAATTAAAATAGTTAATAATACAAATGCTTATTTAAGTATTAAAAAATTGTGAAAGGCTAGGCAAAACTTCACATTCACTTTTATATCGAATTCAATTCTATTAATTGGAAATTTAAAAAATAAATATTACGACAAATGAAGCTAACACTCTTTTCATGTCCTCATACCGAATAAAAAAATCAATTATTCATATTCTACTAGAGTATTATTTTATTTTCTACTCGTTAAAATAAGAGAAATTTGAAATAAATCGGCATATTTAATTGTAATAATTACATTTTTTAAATTATTATTCTTTAACTGAATTTGGATTTTCATTATTCGATGACTGATTCGTGATTAACATCAGTTATTGATATAATTTTTACTAACATCATTTTACTTTTGTTACTGTGTATAATTAAAAATCGAGAATGACCAAACACATCTATATGGCAACTCAATAGTTATGTAATAACGTCCCGTTTAAGTGATTAACATTATTTATTGATATATTTGTTATTAACATCATTTTTCTATTGTTATTGTGTATAATTAAAAATACAGAATGAACAAACACGTGTGTATGACAACTCAATAGTTATGTAATAACGTCCCGTTTAAAGCAATATTAAAGTTATTTTGGACATAATTTTGATCCGCGATCAGATAATGAAGACGACACATGAAAGGGCATCTCCCTCTCTACGCAACATTAGAGCGAGGACGTTTAACACGCATTAGACCCGCTTACACGACCATTCTGCAGTGGAATCATGTTTCGAACCTGAAACCCTCCAGTTTCGAAGCCGAGTCCATACGCCAGACCATACTTCCCTTTTAGGGAAGTCAAGAAGAGTTATTGCAATAAAAGTAATTAAATGTTATTTAGTTTGTAATGAAATTGGAAATTTTCAATAGCTAAATTATTATTATTACTTCTGAAATTAGAAGCTTAATACTATATTAAAATGATTATAAAATTTCACTAAAAATGGACCAATATTTCTATATTGATAACAGTACGATTAATTAATAGTTAAATTGATTATTATGTGGTTAACTAATTAGTTTATCATAGTCAAATTTTCCAATAAACATTGTCTTTGTTAATATAGTTAATAATAATTAATAGTTAAACTTATTATTATGTTATTTATTATTATCGTTAATTACTTATTATTATCGTTAATTAATGTTTTAATAGTTAAACTTATTATTATGCGGTTAATCAATTTAACTATTAACGAAGTTAAATTGATTATTATGCGATTCATTAATTAGTTTATCATAGTCAAATTTCCCAACAAACATTGCCTTCGTAATTTATAGTTAAATTGATTATTATGCGGTTAATTAATTAGTTTATCATAGTCAATGATTTAACTATTAACGAAGTTAAATTGATTATTATGCGATTCATTAATTATTTTATCATAGTCAAATTTCCCAACAAACACTGCCTTCGTAATTAATAGTTAAATTGATTATTATGCGGTTAATTAATTAGTTTATCATAGTCAAATTTCCCAACAAATATTGCCTCCGTTAAGGTACTGTGTTAAGCAGCTCCTTGTACAACGCAGTAAAGAAGTTTTATTGAATTACTTTATTCACAAAGGAAGTTTCAAGTAATATTTTTGGAAGATGAATTGCTAAATAACACTGTTTATTTACTTTGCATTTTACTTCATTTTAAAGTGCAGCTAACGTTTCCTGTTTAAAGAAACGAAAGATGGAAAGCTTGACGAAGTATAATTCTTTCTCTAGAGCAGATAAAAATAGAAGTTTCACCAGAAAGAGGAAATAGGAATAAGAGCTTGAACATTTTTTAAAAACATAACTAGAGGCAAAGGATTGCAAGGTGAAAAAGTAACTGATGATTTTATGGAAAAGGGGAATCGCAGATTAACGTACAGTGCACTTCCGAATATCCGGCTTCCGTAATATTCGACCTAGTCTTCTTATATGGCAATTACGTTAGACATTACAGAATTTAAGCTAAAATGTGAATAGTTTATTTCTTCAACTTACTTTTTCTCTTATAATATGCAGTGCAGTATATAAACTATATAATCTCTTATAATGTGCAGTGCAGTATATAAACTACTAATAAATGAGATATATACTTAATAAGCAGTATATAAACTGCTAATAAATGAGATATGTACTTGATATGCAGTATATAAACTGCTAATAAATGAGATATATATTTGATATGCAGTATATAAACAACTAATAAATGAGATATATACTTGATATGCAGTATATAAACAACTAATAAATGAGATATATACTTGATATTCAGTATATATATTTCAGATAATTGCAGTATATAAACTACTAGTATAGAGCCCTCTATTTTAACTCGACACGTTACCGGCTACGGTTTTATGATTCACCTTTCTGAGTTGTTTGAGATAAATGGAGGACTTAGTATACTCAGTAAGAAGTGAGAAAATACATATTATAATAATGAGTTTTGGTCTTCTGGTAATGGTGGATAAAGCGATGAGTTTATAGAACTCCGCCTATCAGGTTTTTTTACTATCCGGCCAGCCTTTCCGGCAGAATGCTTGGAAATGTATTGTAGTTATTTCAGTCAGAAGACGATATTTAGTATGAATAAGTTCTGGAAAGTGATACCTTTCCAATTTTTTTGAAATAATTCTTTAAAGTATTACATATTACAGATATTGTTTGTGTTTCTATTGTCAATTCTCATTCGTTTATTATTCATTAATCTTTTTTATTATTCGGAAAATAACATTGGGTTTAAAAATAGTTGTACAATTTTCAGCAGAAATCTTGTTGAATAATTTGCCAACTAAAGAACAATTGTTTAGATAGTCAATCACATTTCATTACATTATATTATTTATAATATTATTTCATACAGCATATCAAATGTATTTTAGGTATATAAAATTATAAAAATTGAAATAATTTTAATAAATTAAAAATTATTGGTTTTCTGCATGAATAGCATGTTCAAAAATATGGGCATCAAATGTATCCTATCACTCTATTTTACCTTACAGATAAATTCCAAAAAGGTTGATTATTCTTGTAATCGTTTGAACTGCTTATTTGTTCATTAAAAATTTGTAGTACATGAAGTCGTGATTCCCTATTACATAATAAAGAATTTTGAAAACATGTAAAAATTCGGGTTTCACAGATTCTTCGATTAATAATTTCAATACTTGTATTTTTTACAACATTAATTTTATTAATGAGGAAAATATCTTGTACTCTACATGAATATGAATCAATGCCAACAAATTTCATCAACAAGATCACACCAATATTACCCAAACATTTTGAGCAGCAGTTTTCTTCCTAAACTGTTTTTTTAAAATAGCTTTCTTTTTTAATTAATCGTTAGTCATTTTGCGATCATTAAAATTTTTTTAACGGTTACAAAAACTAAATATGACACGATTTTTTTTTTGTAGATTTACATATATTAAGATTATTTTTTATAATGAAATAAAAACTGCTTGAGCGTCTGGAAAGGGAGAGAAGAACTGTAGTTTTTTCTTCATATATAATTCTTTAAGAGTTTTCATTCGTCCAGTCTTCAATAATTTGATGACTGAAATTAGATTGTTTCTTGAGTATCGGTGTTGTGCCCTTCTAAACAGTTCTGAGACTGTGTGGCTTCTGCATGGAAGAGACTTGGGCTTAGGGTCGTGCTAAAACATGGGCATTTTGTGCTTGGATTTGGTCACATGAGATAAATTTGGAGTAAAAATAGAAAAGAAAATGACATGACCAGGCTAGATGAGAAATACACGAGAACCAAGATTCAAATTAGTTTGATGACACATTAAGATGACTAGATAGGCAATGACCATTTTATTGAGACATAAAGATAATTGAATTTACTGTTGTAATAAGCATAGAAGATCTGTTGTCGAATCGTGAAAGTTAGTTGCTCTAGGATTTTCAGGAAGAATTTTAGTACAGTTTTGGAATGAAAGTTTCAGTGCCTTCGATTTGGATGTCACTGTGGATGACATCGTTGAGAGCACACCAAGGTATATTGGTGATCATTCTCAACATTTTGTTTTGAATTTAGATGCGATTTCGATATGTTTTAGCTGCCAGATCACGAATTTGAACAAAGTTCCTTAGAAATGGTCAAATAACTTGTCTTCAAAGGATGAATTTATTATTTAGTGAAATCTGGGATTTACGTCCAATTAGAGGAAAATTTCATGGAACTTGGTTCAAAATTTATTCGTATTACATTTTACGTGGTTTTTTAAAGTAATACTTTTCTTATCTTCTATAAAGACAATTTTTAAAAAGTGGAGGACGGATTCTTTTTCTGCATTTCAATATCATTTGTATCATTTTCGCAATAAAAAATAAATCGCCTGTAAGAGTTTTATGGAATAAATAAGCTTGGTATGGTAATAATAAAATAATGAGTATTGAACAAGTTGGATTGACTTACCTTTTACCAGCTACAGTTCCGTCATTTTTACCAAGAGGTTCATCAAGTTCGATACCAGCCCATTCACCTGCTGCAAAATCAGTCTGTCCAAGGTATTTCAGCACACCGGTCTTTGGAGGCCCAGAAGAACTGGACACGGTGACCCTGTCTCCTTCACGGAGATTTCTAGCACCCGGAGAAGGGGTCCTGGTGGGGGTAAGGCACCGCTGGATGGGAGGAGGTGTCGGGGCATCCCCCAGTTTGGTTGGTGGTGGTGTAGCATGAAGCAAGGGATATCGGGTGAGTTTGTGGAGACGGGCAAATACACCTCTCTTGGCTTCGCACTGGAAATACCGGACGCCTGCTACAGATCCGTCGTTTTTTCCGGAATAATCATCCAGAACAACGCCAGCCCAGTCGCCAGGAGAGAACCGGGTCTCTCCTAGATACTGAATGTACCCTGGCTTTGTCCCGTTGACCCAGACACGGTCGCCAATGATGAAATCATCGGTGTTTTCTGTGAGCACTGCATCTTCTGTAAAACGAAACAAAATACATTTTAAGCCTGTAAAGTTAATTGAATCATATGTATACATAATACAAGGTGCCTTGAAATAGACGAATTTCAAAAATGCGCACTAGGAAAAACGGTGAAAGTTTTTTTTAAAAAAATTCTTGCTGTGAATTCATGTGAAAGGGCATGTAATTTTCCATCCAGTAGTTTTTGATTTTAGTTCAAATGGTGTCGATAGATGTTATAGCAAACAGTAAACATGAACAGAGAGATATAAATGAAAATCACAGTACACTATTAATCATTTATTTTCATGTTTGCTGTTTCAGCGTCATCTATCAACAATTTTTTGAACTAAAAACAAAAAGTTGTGGGAGAAAAATTTTATGCCCTGTCACATGAATTTATTGCAAGATGTTTTAAAATTTTTTTGTGGTTATTAATTTTTGAAAATTGTCTGCTCATTTCAGGACAATGTGTATCAACAATTACATACAGTGTGTACTTTGATAAAAAAATAATGGAAACACTCAAAAAGGAAAAAATTTAAAGAAGATTCGGACCTAGTTCGAAACATCGAAATATGAGTTTTAAGTTCTGTTTATCCATCACAATTTTACTTTAAAATTTGTTTTTAATTATAAAACAGCAGTAAATTGAGAATAAAAAAGTGCATTCAATGCAAGACAGTATAAATTCAAACGAAAAATATTTTTAATAAAATATATTTAAAAATATTTTTAACAATTACTTAAAGCATTTGAAGTTTTTTTTAAAATCATGCATATCACAATTTATAGATAGTATGTCAGTCTATAAACAGTTGTACTTTGCTTATTATAATGAGAATAACATTATAATTATCATAAAAGTGACACTATTATTTGTTTTTATTTTCTACAATTTTATATGAAAACTATAAATTGATGCTGCATTGAAATGTACTAACACAAAAATTAAAAAAAAAAAAAATGTTACCGAAAAATTTGCACGTAGGGTAAATTTTTCAAATTTCATTCAGATATTAATAAAATGGATAATTTCTATTAACAATTACGATATATTAAGGATAATTTATACTATGAGAAAAAAATTTTTTAATTGATTTTAAGTTAGCCCCTCTTTTACAATGAATGAAAAAAATGGAAACTTCAAACAATATGATAATTATTTAGTAAAGACTAATGTAATTGATTATCATTCGAATGTCATAAATGACACTTCTTTGAAACTAATACAACAATTAAACTCATGCTAAAAATGAATAAAATTATAAAGCTATCAATTTTTAATTGCTGCATACTGTACTCGTGCTAATTAAAGGGCGAGGAAATATCCTTTTTTCTTTTCTTTTCATATCATAAAACAAAAAATAGTAACATACCATGTGACAGATGATACACACACACACACACACACACACACATATATATATATATATATATATATATATATATATATATAAGTATAAAATACATCTAAGATAATAATGATAAATGTAAGATTTTGTTTTGAGAATATTTTTAATATTAAATATATTGAAAATTATAGCAAAGAACAGCAAAATAGAATAAAAATAATAAAAGCTGAACTTTCTTATACACAGTATTTTTATTTTTAAGTTTTATTTAAGCAGATTTTTAAATTTTTAAGCAGATTTTTAATTATTTTTACTGTTTATAGTTTTACTAAGCAACATTTCTTTTACCAATATTTATATTTTTAAATTTACTAAAAACAATAAGAAATAAATGCAAGATTATTGAACGATAATGATACATAGAGGAATTTTTCACAAATATTTTTTGTCAATAAGTATACTAAAAAGTATATAAAAAAAGCTTCAAAATAAATATGATTATTAATAAAAGAAAAATGATAATTACAATCTTTTCTATCACGAATATTTTTATTACAAAATTTTCTAAAGCCCGTATCGAAGGGCAATTAAATAGTTATAGAGCACGTGAGAACAGAAGTTTTTTACATCTATATGTAAAAAAGCTACAAAATAAATATGCGAAACAATAAAATAATAAAGATAATTGTAGGACTTTCTGTCACGAATATTTTTTTTATTATTAAAAGATACTATAAATTAAATCAGATGGCAACTAAATGATTATAAACACGCGGGAACACAAGTTTTTTTTTTCTTTCTTTCTCCATAGAAACGATATGTAGCGATCAATTCGATAAAAAATGTAAACTAAAAAGCACTCATGTATATCGCACGTTTCAACCGTTTTCAGGTACTTGTGAGAAGTGGATTCGATATCAATAAGTAAACACCAATTCACTCTTTACGTAAATCGAATAGCCCTTTAAAATATAAGAATCTTATAATGGGTATAGAAATCAGTAAATTAAAAATATTTTTTTTAAATCTGTAAAAAGTAGTTATTTTTAATTTACCTTCTGCAATGATATCCATTTTATGCTTCACCATTTCTAAACCGACATCGAAGACTTTCTTTCACAAAATTTGTCTTCTATATGATTTCACGCAGAGAAGAAAAAACTGAACTACAGCAGGGAGATTCTCAAACTGGTTTTTGAACTTTCTCGTTTGCAAAACGTTAAGAAAAATTCTTCCCGGGTTCCACGGATCAAGATTTTTTTTCGCCTATCTCCCCTTTATTCTGCATGATTCACTGGCTCAAATTCGCAACCACATCTGCTGTACAAATTGTTGCCTACTAAGAGAAGACAGGACGACATTTTGTGGGTAGTTATTTTCGACACCACCCCAAACTGACGCCTTGCTGCCAGACACAGAACATCCAGTACCTATCATCTGTGCTGTTTATACAATGTTTAATTTATCTTTCAAGCTGGAATGTCACATGGGTTTTGTTTTCTCATGAATGAAATATTCTTCGAAAAGTTCCAGGCACTGCCATAGAAACCAACAATTCAGGAAATATAATTTCCTTTATGTTAAAAATGGCATTGAAGAAGAGTGGCCTTTTTTTTCGATGTAGGAAGAGGAAATGCAGCAATGCATGAATATGTATAAGAAAATTTAATTTTTTAAAGAATTCTTTTTGACTGATTGATTAGCTTAATGATTCGTCCATAATATAACAAAGATAAGAGAAGATTTTGTCCAGAACAAAATCAACCCATGTGGTCGAAAACAATTGAGATTAAAATATAGTTCTATTGAGAATATTTTTTCAAGTAAAATAGCATGAAACAAAATAAGGAAACTTAAAGAATTTTTTTTTAAATAGGCAAATATATATTATAATCAATAAATTTCATTAACTTATTTTTTATTATTTAAACAAAATACTATTAGATAATGACTTTGCGTTTACAGTCTCTTTGTATATAAAATTCAGCAAACATTTATAAAAACATTTGTTTTCTTGAAAACCATGTCAATGGCTACTTATTCTCTTTTACAACTATCAGCTTAATATTTTTGTTGTTTTATCATTAAAAAAATCGGCTCTTTTTTCAACAATTTGCAATTAAAAAATAGTTCCTTTTTTTCATGTCAATAGATTTGTCATGTTTTTCTAATTTTTTAAACAAATGCCACTTATCATTCATTTTATATCTACTTCAATTAGCTTCCGAGCATCAATGTATTCTATTTTTAATAATCTTACATATTAATTTCTTATGCATTAATATTTTTATTTATTTTTCGTAAAGAAAAAAATTAAAAATATCACAATAATCTAATTTTAACAATATTATTTTAAACTTTGATTTCCTAATCGACTCCATCAACAATACAGTCTTACTTTAATTTGAAGAATTTTAGTACAAATAAAATCTTTTTTATTTTCATAGAAAATATAATCAGATAATTGGTTTAAAACTAAATCCAATGACATATTTTATTTAGTTAACTCTTGTAATCAATTTTATTTGTTTTATATCATTTTGTAAAATTTTGCCATCTAATTAATTAATAATTGAAATTGAAATATCAGATCTTTGATTTCAGATTTTTTAAATTAGAAAAATAGTATTTGAATAAGAAATTTAATTCCAAATCATGTTTCTGCGACAAATTTTTAATTTTTTAGGGCAAAAAACTTCAATTATCATATTGGCAAATATATTTTCCATTGCTTGTTCAATAAGAAAGGTAAGTAAATTATATATATAATTTCAACAAAAAATATGGGAGGGGAGAGAGAAACAATTTTTTAAGAGTCAAAAATTGTTACGCATCATAAAAAATCAGCAGGAAATTAAAAGATTCAAGCAGCAATCAAAATATAAATTTTTTTTAAATATAATCTTAGCCAGCTTCGCAATTAGAGAATATTTACATTTTAAAAATTTATACTCAGATAAAATTTTTTAATATAGGCTATAGATGCGTATACCTACAAATTTTATTCATTTTTCTACATTGTTTTATTTCAATTTTTTTTAGAGGAAACTAGACATTTCACTTTGAAGAAAAACTGAATTTTTTAAACCAAAAACTTATTAAACCAGCATATAAATCAACTAGGTCAGTCTCATTCATCTTCAAAATCATTGCTCACAACAAACTGATTGCATAACAGAATTGATAACTATGAAGTGCATTGGACAGCAATACAATAAAGTTTCTAACACACACACACACACACACACACACACACACACACACACACACA
>JAPMOQ010004916.1:52805-69722 GCA_026543055.1 Argiope trifasciata | reverse complement strand
ATATTATTAATAGTATATCATTATTATATGCAATTTTTCTTTATGTATTTTTAGATCAAGCTAAATAACTACTTACAAGAAAGTAGTACTTGTAGAAGGATCATGGTTACCCATAAAACAGCAATGGCAATTACTCGACTGACTGGAGAAAATCACGAAATCAATGAAGATAGCGGCAAAGCAATTTTCGCTGAAACTATCATTCATTTTATCAGTTTCCTGAATCAAATTACTTGATGCATGTTTATACATCGGAGCTTATTTCATGACCCTCTCCTTTTAACCTATCAGATCTTTCGAACAAACTTCAACCAATCAGTCAAGTTTTGATAGAGTAATTTATAAAAATAATTGAATAAACATTGATTTTATTCAACTAGTCTTTCCTACATGGTCCCACAATGTCAATTTGATAGAGTAATTTACAAAAATAATTGAATAAACATTTATTTTCTTCAACTAGTCTTCCCTACATGGTCCCACAATGTTAATTTGATAGAGTAACTAGCAAAAATAATTGAATAGACATTGATTTTATTCAACTAGTCTTTCCTACATGGTCCTACAATGACAATTTGATAAAGTAATTTACAAAAATAATTGAATGAACATTCATTTTATTTAACTAGTCTTTCCTGAACGGTCCCACAATGTCAATTTGATGAAGAGAATCACACAGAAAAGAGTTGTTAGAATGTATTTGCGGTTTTAAGTTGTAAACAAGGATTAAGAACTACATTTCTTCAAATTTCTTTCCTTTTTTTTTTAAGATTTTTTTAATGTATAAGGCCTTATTTAAAAATGTAAGATCTATTAGCCATCTGCCAATCAAGAATGAAATATGATATCATTGATTAATTCAGGAAAACGCCTACTTCAAACTGACGACGTAATCCATTAAAAGGCTGCTTAAATTAATGGATTCCCAAGCTATGGCGAAAAAATAAACAACTCTATTTTCTTAATATGACCTTGTAACGTTTAATATCGAAAACATTTTAATTGCATATTGGTAAGGGTTAAAATTGAAATCTTTTTGTAATTAAACATTACTAAGTTATTTAGGAAATCACTTGATCACATATAATTTACCTGATTGATACACCTGATGAGCAAAAATATATATATTTATGTTTACAATATTGTCCATCTCCACAATGTTCAAAATCTTATTTTTCAAAAAATTTTAACGAATCATTAAAAAAATCTAGTTAAGTAGTCTAACCTTGTTTAAAACGTAGTTAAGTTGGATATCGTTGTAATTGGTGTTGAATATGCATATGAAAGACTTATGCATGCACAATACATAAAATCAATAAATAAGATGCCCACATAAGTAATTAGAATATTTATCAGCCGATTGCGACATCGGTGTTTTTTTTGTTGTTATTTAAATTCAGCTCCAAGTCAAAATGAAAAATGCTGGCATAATGATCACAACCCTATATTCCAAAAACAGAAAGAAAATCATCATATATTATACAATACATGCTTTATAGTATAATGGTACAAGACTGAAAAATGAATATATTTTAAATTTTATTTTTCCCCTTTGAAACAACGATGCACCTAGTAACACCTTAACTGTCATGTGAGTCACCGGTAATCAGCAAGCCCATATAAATTACATTGCAAGAAATTCTGCGCTGTAGTCAAATATGTTAAACATCCGTTGCTGATAATCTAACTCATAACAGGGGGCATATAAAGCTTGCTTCCACAATAATTTTGAATGCTTCTTTAAACATAAACTAATTATTTTCTAAAAATTACTTTTTTATGCGATATTAAAATTGTTAAGATTATTAGTCAAACATAGTATTTAACGAGAGTACGATACGAAAAGAATTTTAAAAAGTTGTAAATATAACTATATATTTTTAAAGTTAACCACCAATAACAATATTCAAAAACTGAATTTATCTACTGAAAATACAATATATAAAAGACATGTTGTTTCGTTGCATTGATTCAGCATTGATAGAATGATTGATTGAGCAATTAATTTCCCAATACTTTCTTTTGCTCAAGAAATATATATAGCGTTACATAACCAAACAAGTGAAAGAAAAATAAAAACAATATAATGACAATGTATCCAAAATATGAAGAAAAATTCCACGGACAAATGAAACGAAAATCTTCCCTCATAAACATCAAATGGAATGCAGGTGAAGAAAGTCGGTAATAAAAGAAAAGAAAAAAAAAATAATAATAACAGCGCCGTAAAAGTTCTCAAACAAGAGGATTCTGTAAACATAAAAGTACTTACTGACCTCTTATTTCAATGGTTCTCAGAAGTACATTCAACTTGCTTCAAACAAGTGTTGTTTGTTCTTTCTTTTTTATGAAATTGAAGATTATTTTTTTAATGCCTCAGAAGAGTTTTTGAGAAATACGAACGAAACTGAAACTTATGTTGTACTAATGTTTTTCCGTCAATAAACCTAAGCTCTGAATCGAGTACAAATGTGCTCATTAGTGTAGTGAGGTTATAAGATGACGTTTTTTGAACTGAAGAGTATTTTAAGATTAATCCATAATGATAGAATTCTGGGGCAAGTTACTGTCTGGTGATTGGATACCAACTTAATTGACGGAGGAATTTCGGTTTCAGTGTTCAATTCCATTGTATCAGATAAATATGTGAGATGGTATAATCTATTCTTATTTTTAAACCGTCTTCAATGATGTCTGGTGGTTGGATACTAACTTACTAGACAGGGGAATTTCAGTTTCAATATTCAATTTCATTGCATCAGATACATATGCGAGACGTTATATTCTATTCTTATTTTCAGATCACTTTCGCCCTTTACAATATTATTCGATATCATGAGTGTTGGACAGCATTGAGCAAATATCAGGGCAATGACTTTGAATTTTGTATGCGCTAATAGTTGCATCAAGATACGAGTAAAAAAACAGGTGACAGAATAGCATGGATCTTCCAGATTGAAGTGTTGGTCATGATCCAATATTATAAGATCCAGTCACACAAACTTTAGTTTTTCATTTTATGTTTTAATATACTGAATCAAATCAATAATCTAACATTTTTTCCCCATTTCAAACCATTTTTTTTTTACCAATTGTATTTAGGTTTTTATACATGTACTTTTAAGTTGCAGATTTTGCTCAAATGAAATAACAAAACACCTAGTTGCAAAACTCTAAACATATATTTCAGCAGAAAAGCATAAAATAAGAATGGATAACTGAAATTTAGAAGTAATTTTAAATAAAATAGTAAAATGGAGGAATTTTTCGATGCTACAATTTAAATATAACGTAATAACCAAATCGGACATTTTTTTTTTAAATGTCTTTTCTTTAATTGTAAAAATATCCTAACATTAAACTTGTAAATGATAAATAAATAATTAATTTTAAGTTGTATAAGATCATTCGCACAATTTTTATAATAAACCAAAATCAAATAACTTTTAGAATGCGACAAAAATATCTTGAGGATTCGGGCACTCTCTGCAAAGGACATCAAGGCAGTTTTTTATTTATTAATTTAGTCGCAGCTAAAACCCGTATACACAAATTCCTTAAAGTGTTGAATCGTACAGAGAAATCAATCACATGAACTTCCCCACAGTAAAAACCTTCAAGAATTTATTAATAAATTCCATTCGGATATTAAAATGCGATCAGAAAGATAGAATGCCGCCCAAAACCGGTTCAGTCCTTTGCAGTTAAAGAGCTCAAATGAAGGTGCTGCTTGCTCAGTTGAATTGAAGTAAGCGGTTTCCGCTCTCTTTCTGGCGTGCCGGGGTGAAGACAAGGGTGGGATTTTATGATTCAGACTGCCAAAAAAGGGCAGAGACCCGTCAACGGACCGGTGACGTCAGTCGGTGAAAGGACCGCCTTCTTTCCATCTGGGTCTTTTTGTTTCTGATCATCTGAATAGGTGTCTGTGCTAGTGGGGCAACTTGGGGTTGCGTGAAATCTTGTCTTGTGTGAAGTGCAATTACTGGTTTGGATTTCTTTATTTTGGGGGGATTTAATTATGGGTTGCATTGTACGGGGATGTGATGAATCGAATGAGCGCAATGTTTTTGTAATTGTGAAGAGTTTTTTATTTTTATGACAGGGAAAATAGGGTTTAGAATTCGTTTTAAGATAAATTGCGAAGAGAATGAAATGTGAAAAATAAACGCATCAAGGTCATGATAGTTAAATTGATTGGTTATTTTTCTTTTTCAATGTAATTATTATAGATCTACGTAGCTTTGAAGTAATGGCGAAAACAATCAAATTTCTGGATATATAAAGGATTTCTGAAAATGCCTTTCTGGGAATTAAATTGGTATAGATAAATTATACAATGAATAAAACTCATATTTTATAATTGATATTGACTTTTGTAGTTTTAAACTCGATTTAGTTCATCACTGGAGGCATTTTGTGTACAAGAAAAAAGCGTCAAGATACATCAATCTACATAGCGATGCAAGAGCAGAACAGATAAAAAATTTTCCCTTCAATGGTTTTACTATGAGATTTTAATAGGGATTTCTTTGACACTTTTAATCTTAAGAAAGGGAAATTTAGGTAACTTAAAAATTTTTTTGCAAACATTAGGGAATTTTATCCTTTCACTTACTGAGTGGGAAAATATTAAAGTGACCAGTTTTATAGAGCGCGTGTTTAAACTATTATGTAAAAAAAGTGGGAATTGGATAAGGAAATAAAAAACCATTTTAGAATGATAATTTTGGTTAAATTATAGTGAAAATTTAGAAATTAACATAGATTTTAATTATATTAAGATATACCACTGCACACACACACACACACAAACGTAATAAGGAATTATCTATAAAACTGCTGGGTAAAACATAATTCGCGCATAAATTTAGACGTTTAGTTAACGTAACAAAACTTGCAAAAAAATTATGCTAAACACTTCAAAGACATTCTAATATTGTTCACAGAAAATAATGAAAAATAATAATTAGCTTAAACAAAGCTGATTATTTTAATATTTTGTTATTAGATTTAAAATATATTTTTCATAACTAAAACATAAATTGTTTCATAGAACATTCTGAGCCAATATGAACGTTTATACAGTTTTCTAAAAGTGTAATAGCTAATAATTTAAATAAAAAAGGCAATTAAGATTAAATATATATATTAAATAAATAAAAACATTATAATTATTTTTTCTAGTATAAAATAAATATAAGCATTAAAAATATAATTTAAATATAATTATTTATTTGAAAGTTTCTGACACAATACATTTTTAAAATATAATTATTAAATTTTTTATTTGTTATATATTTACAATAAGTTACATAAATCAAAATAACATTTTTTTTTAGTTACAACAGATATTGGCTTGGTATAAATTCCAAATACCGTAATTTCACAAGTGCTTAGAAAATTAATATAATATTTTTTTTCATTTCTTAAATAATTTTTTTTTCAAAATATGACAGGCAGAAACAGTCATTTTATGTAATGATTCTTCATCTATATGTCTATTTTCTTATAAAAAAGCAAAGGTTATGTTAACAACTAACTGCATTCTTTTTAAGCCTATCAAGCAATATTTTAGGAGACTATTTCATCCTTTGATTCTTCTTCTTGCATACAGCCGACCACCCCGCCACCACTGAAAGTAGCAGTATCGACAGGATTTGTTGTGGTCGACTGCTGAAAAAGTATTGTCCAACCTCACATTGACCGATCAGTCAAACTAACATTCCTTTCGGGGTTGTAAATGACTGTCCTTTGAATCTATTTACATGAAAGAAAAATGGATCTTTACTACAATATATTTAGAAAAGAAAAAAAAATTACAATTGAAATAATTGGCTGGCGCCTGAAATCTTAATCAGAATATTTTACAGACATAATTTCTTTCAGCGTATGAATGGGAAAAAAAAAGTATAGACTAACGCAATGATCACAAAAATAAAGTCGTGCGAATGCATTTACTTTCCCTGTACAGTGAATCGTGAAGCATAAATTACTTGTAATGGAGCATAATGGATACAAAATTGCCTTCTCCGCGCAAATTCTGCTCACTTTTACCTTCTTTTCACACTTTTGTACCCATTCATAAATCATCCCAGCGTATACTATTCTCCCGCGGAAAAATAAAATTATCGTCTGGAAGAAAATGTTATGTTCCCATGTGCGCCGTTATGAAAAGGATAGAGAAATGCATATTTACATATTTATATTTACTAGATATAAATATGTATTACTAAAAAAATAAGAAATGAATTTCTTGCATTTTTTTCAACTATATAACTTATAAACAATTTTGAGCAAAAGAAAATACTAGGAAATTAATAGCACAATCAATTATTCTATCAATGCTGAATCAGTGCAACGAAACAATAATATGTGTTTTTTAGTTTCTGTGTATTTTTATTAGTTGGTTTTATAAATCTTCTTAATTCATTGTTACGTCATATTTCTCAATGATATTTACATTGTTAAAAACAGATTTCAAAATCGTTTAAATTTTCAATTATAAAGTTAAAATTACGATTGATTATGAAAATTATGTTTGAACGATAGAAAAGCAGTATTAAAATTTCTGTTATACTTAAATCTAAATATTTGCATTAGAACTACTAAATATTCTCACCGCAAAAACATTTCATTATCGTTTAAATATCTATTTTCAGTTATCTAGAAGTTAACTTCCATTCTTAAATACAGTTGGTAAGTACAAAATTATAAGTGGAGATTAATTTAAGAACATAAAAGTCAAAAGCCAAGCCATATGCAATATGAAAGTTTTCAGAATGTTTTAATTTAAAAATAAAAATTAGCATTGAAAGAACAAAATGATTTTTTACAACAAACTTATTTATTAAATAGCATTTGGCAGCTTTAATAATTATTTTATTTTTAGAATAAAGTGTATTAAAACTATAAAATAAATAGTGCCAAAAACTTTTTTTCATTTATCTAGAATTTAGCTTATAGTGATCACGTGATAGTTATATTTTAGCAGTTAATCAGCAAAAATCATGAAAGAAATAATTGATAATAATAAATTCAATTCCTTTGTAGAAACAAAACCTTCTCTGTTTCAGAAGACACTTTTTACAAAAATTATAAATTTAAAATTAAATTCCAAAATGTATAACTTTAAATCTAGAAATTAGGTTTTAAACGTGCATATTTCAAGTTTCAATTTATATCTAAGAGACATTTTTGTAAACAAGTTTTAAATTAGATTAATTTTTTAATATTTAAACTTTTGAAATAATAAATTATGTAATCAATATAACCAAAGTTTGATTGTTTTCAACGGGATTTAAAGTACAAATATATACATAAATGACAAATTTCATGAAAAAATTATAAATTTATTGCTTTTTTAATAGAATAAATTCATCTAAAGTAATTAATGTCATCTAAAGTCATTTAATAGAATAAATACATCATTTTTAATAGAATAAATTCATCATCATTGTCATACATGACAGCATTCTTTGTTTACAAACACACAATAGTTATAATTAGTAAACAAACCGAATTTCATCCTCAAAGAAACAACAAACATTTTTTACTAACTCAATTCCCTCAAGTATTTTATCGAAACATTAATAAACAGAGTACGTATCGAGTCTTCTGAACAAAATTCGAACCTTTTCAATCAATAAAAATGACGTGAAACCTTACCCCTGCTTTTCGGTCTCTCGGTATCCATATCGGAGGAAGGCATCTCTAAAACTAAGTGGAATTCGTGCGATAAAACCCTTGCTCTGTGCTCGGATAACAAAGCGCGCCCTCTGGCGGAAAGCGTGGGCGACATTTAAGGCAACTGATTTCGGCTTTCACCTGTTTAGTTATGGTTTTCACTGATAGCGTGCTGTGATTTTCGCCTTTATTTGGCCCCTGGCCGTAGTGCTTTGCCTGACGTAAGATATTGTATAGATAGATATGTCGCCATGATCGTTTTTCATTCGGAATCTAGAAGAATCTCGTGCTTCTGTACATGGATTCTTTTTTTCTTGTTTTTGGAAAGCTAGGGTCAAGTGCGGAGGTTTTGACAAATAAGGAGTTCCGCATTGAGATAGGGTTAACTATAACAAGAAGAATTTTATTTAATTTTTGACTTGTTAACTTGACTTGTTTCATGTTTCGGAAATGGAAATTTTACAATCGATTTTTAAATTGTCTCTTGACGCGGTTGAGTTTTCACATTTTGTTTTCATATGTATTTTAATAGATGATACAATAGTTAAATATTTTTAGAACTGATTTAACAATTTATCGATTGATTCAATGGAATTTTGTTACAAGACGATGGATGATGTAATATAATAATGATGAATATGAATAGTGCGGAGAATGACCACTGCTATGCTTATAAAGGTGTGTGGAAAATAATCAAAATAAATTTTGGTTTTTTAAACAGTTAACGAAATTAATTTTTAGAAATGATTTTTCTTATATTTAGTTTTACAATGCATTTTAAAATGCTCTACACAGAAAATTAAAAATCTAAGCTTGTCGGAAACCTGACTTCTACATTATTGATAACTTATTTTATATTAGATTTAAATAATAGAAACTTTGAGATACAAATATTGAATTTCTTTAATTACATTATAAATCTTTTAATAATAAAATAAATATAATAAAAAATAAATATCAAAATATCAATATAAAAAAGGTTATTATTAAATTCTAGACTATCATATTAAGGACACTTTGAGAAATAGAATGAATGATGTAAATTATAACTGTATATAAGTAATTATTATGAAGTGCCAATGGTTTCCAAATGCGTTGGAATAATTTAAGGTATCCGACTACGATCAAAACACTGTTTATCTACCACAGTGGCGAATATTTTTTAACTGTTATTTCTTCTAGTTTAGACTTTCCTCTTTCCAAAACAGTTTATCTTTTCTTGGAAAAGGAAGACCTGACCTACCGTCCAGGGTCACATATTTTTTCATTTAAAATAAATCTCTAACTATGGATTTCTCAAGACATTAATTTTCATAAAAATTCCCCACCGTTAATATGGTATCTCAAAAACCAAAAGATGTATTTACATAAAATATTAAAGCGCGTGTTTTAAATAATGCGGGCAATGAAATGAGCCTAAAGTTTGATTGTTGGTGAAATACTTTTTTCATTTATAGGTGTTTTTAGATAAATTAAGTTGTGAATTGATGGAAAAAATGCATATATACGTATATTTTTACCCATCACTTCTTTGTATCTCAACATTTTTCTTAGATTTTGGTTCATTTTATTCATTATTACATTTTATAACTTGTGTAGAAAGAAAAACAAGATTGCTGCATGATAAGTTTGTGTAGAATGTTAACCGTTTTGGTTAAATTTCATTAAAATTTACTACGAATTTTCCTATTTCTCAAAATATATTATATTCTCAAATAATTTTGTTGTATTTATAATATTTTGTATTATAATTGGCAATACATCTAAAACCATAGTTGAAAATAGTTTTTAAAAAATCCAATTTTTCAAAAATTTTCCTTCGAACTTAGTCGGATACCTTAAAGCTAAAAATAATGAAGTAAGAACAATATAATAAAGAAAAATATACTATTAATCTGATTTGTTCAAAATTTATTTTTGCGTCAGAAAATTAGTTCTTTAAATTTCATAACACATCTTGATAATATATAGAGGATAATAAGAGTATTTAACGTATCTAAAATCATATGCGACAAAAATCTTAGGATAGTTTTTAAGAGTCACTTCGATTATAATTAATCCCACTAATGCATCGACAATTCAAAGGAATTACAATAATAATATGCGTTTAAATTTATTTAAAAAAAACATGGCCAGAATCTTTAGTACTTATTAATAACTGAGCGTATGAAAATATCTTAACGCATCCGACTGTGTTCGAATGAAATTTTTTGAAAATCTGGATTTTTTAAAAACTATTTAAAACTATGGTTTTTATATGTATTGCCAATTATAATACACAGAAACTTATATTTTAAATAAAAAAAAATTATTTGAAAATATAATATATTTTGAGAAATAGGAATATTTATAGTAAATTAGAATGAAATTTAACCAAAACGGTTAACACTCTACACAAAATTGTAATGCAGCAATCCTATTTTTATTTGTACGCAAGTTGTAGAATGTAATGAACCAAAATCTAAGAAAAATGCTGAGATTTAAAGAAGTTATGGGTAAAATTCTACTCGTATATGCAGTTTTTCCATAAATTTATAACTTAATATTTTTAAAAAAACACCTATAAATGGAAAAGTAATTCACCAACAATAAATTTTTTAGTTTATTACATTTCCAGCATTATTTGAAACATACACTCCGAAATTTTAATGTAAATGCATCTATAAGTTTTTGTGATATCATGTTAACGGTGGAGAATATTTGTGAAAATTAATGTTTTGAGTAAATCGAAGCTAAAGACAAATTTTCGCTGAAAAATATGTTTTGTTTCAAATTTTTTTGGATGATAGGTCAGGCCTTCTTTTTCCTAGAAAAGGTAAACTGTTTTGGAAAGAGGAAAGTTTTAGGTACAAGAAATAAGAATAAAAAAATATTCGTCAGTGTGGTCGATAATCAGTGTTTTTAACATAGTAGGATGCCTTAAGAGTAAAATGCCAAAAAGATGAGGGGAGGTCTTAGAGACCTTTGTAGAGCTACTGTTCTCAGAGACCTTAGTACTTTTTTATGGTGATGATACTATTTCTGACTAGGAATTCTTGTGTTTTGTCTAAGGTCTCTGGGTTGTAGGTGAAGAGCGCAGATACGTGGATTAAAAAAGCTTGCTGAATCAATAAATTTGTAAAAATATATTCTCTACTACTACAACTTTTTTAACATATTTTTATTTTTTCAGCGTAATAATATCAGATCTTTAGATGGTATTTATCATGCAAAGTATCGTATATATTTCAAATTTCAACTTACCCGACATTCATTATTTTTTTTCCGATTTTTATTATTGACATATTTAAATGGAAATAAGCAACTATTCAACATATAATCATGTATTATACTAATGCTGGAGTGCTTTTACTCGGAATTATCTTTTTCTGAGCATACCGATTTATGGATATGAATTCGAAAACCTCCGCACCTCAATATGAATTAGATTCGCCATTGAAAAACTTTCAGAAACAAATATATTTCCTTCGATATATGCTTGTGCTACATATGCTTAATACATAGAGGCATACTGTCTTTCAAGCATATCTCGATAAGCATATATTGTATAGCTAGATAGATTAGAATAGTCAAAACATCTATTATAATAACGTAAAATACAGGGTGCTTCAAAATGAAGGGGAGATAAAGAAAACATGATTGTAGACGCTGTGATTAATATATTTAGAAAATTCAAATTTACCTCAAAACCACATTTATTCAAGTCTCGACAGGTGTTCATTATGTTCCCCTCCGGTGACAAGACAAATGTCTACACGGTAATCAAGCTCCTGCCACACTCGTGACAGCATATTCCCTGTGATGTAGTTCAACACTGTAGTTATCCACTGCTTCTTGCATCAGTCTTGCATCCGGCATCCTAGAGCTGCTTCACCCACTTGCTTATGTTATGCCAATGCAATGGTTCTTTACGAAAATTTGTGCGAAAATGTCTTTGCACAGCAATTACCGAGGAAATTTTGGCATATGCGAAAACGCAGTACGCTTTCTCCTGCATGGACGACATTTTGTTTAACAGCGCCTCTAGCGGCGAGTTCGTCATTTTATGATTTTTCCCTGTTGCAAAATAAAACTTGTATAATTGTAGTTACAGAATAAATTTGTTTCGGCTGAATAAATCTATTACGACTGCGCTATTCTTTTTGGCCCATTCATTATGAGTCACCGGTACTTTTGTGTCCATTCTTACCATTTACTACATCTTGTATTAATCACAGTGAGGAGAAAATAAATCGGAAGAATGGAAGCTTCTGCTGCATCCTTTTGTGCCAGTAATTTTCTTATATCCATTATTTTTCATTTTCAATTCCTTTCCTTGAATTAATCTAAATGAAAGTCAAAATGCTCATGCATAGCTGGTGTTCCGGTTTGCTCTCCTAAACATATATTCTCCTTGCAATTTTCATAATAGTTCCCCGTAGCTTCGGAACGGAGCTTATGAACTAAATTTATATTCATAGGCTCCTTCTTTATCTTATTTTCTCTTCCTTTTTCCTTCCATAGAAATGAAAGCATTTCGCATTAAAAGAATTCCGTAATAGAGAAGGTTATTATGTGTTATAAATATAATTAATAATTTTCAGCGAAGCAGATTCTTCTTTTAAATTTTCAATAATAAATAAATGGGATTTTTATTAGTAAGAAAATATTTCTTACAATCCATTTACATTGATTTTATTACCAACACATTAATATAATGGAAGAAATTCTTGTTTGTGGAAAAGTGGGAATTTCTTCTGTCAGAATATATTCATTTCAAATAATTACTATTATTTTTTATGATTTTAAACTGATTTTAATAACTACTTTAGAATAAAGAGAATTTAACATTAGATTAGAATATTTCTTTTAGTATGAAATTAAATTATAAAATATTTGTTGAAACTCTAATAAATATTTAACCAAGATTTAATTAAGTAGTAATCAAACATTTATGTTACTTCCATTTATAACAATTATAATGAAAAAAATATTTTTGCATTTAAAATAATCGCACTACATTTTCCATGTTACGGTTTAAAATTGGTCCTATGACAAAAGCGGGAAGACGAATTTTTGGCTAGTCTCTTGTGCTGCTTTAAAATGGAATGTAAATCCAGCAGAAGCTAAATTGTATATTTCTATAAATTAAATAGGAAAAAATCTCATTTTATCTTTTTTCCCATTAATTTATATTGCTTTTTTAGAAATCATTTCATTTATAAGCATTTATATATTTTTATTCCATTATTTTATCTTTATTCAAAGACATTTTATAATGATAATTACTAATTTCATATGGATAAAAAGTTTCAAATTCCACAATAATTACATTTCATTGCAAGAATGAGAAGAAATTAATGTATCACCTGAATTAATTTGTTTTATACATGAAAAACTGTATAAGAAAAATTATCTTATTTATTTTCAAGCTGGGAATAATCATGAAAATATATATGATATGTATAAAGGAAATCTTAAAAATTTGCAGGAGCTAAAATATGAGAAAAAAATTACAGCAAAGGATCAAAGAAATCGCAACAGTTTTAAATGACAATATCTCTACAAAGAATATGTTAGTGTGGGCGTTGCTGTTCTACAGGCTAGACCGTTTTTTGTAGAGCTACCAAATTTGGTCCTGAAATAGCCCTGTACAAGAATGTGTACTTCTGAAATAAATTTTTAAAAATAATAATAAAAGTTTAATTTCAAAATTTTTTGCAATAATTTTCAAAAATATTCATGCATAAAATTGATTTTTGCAGCGTATTTTACTGCCCAAAAAATATGCATTCAATAATGCCAATTTCGTTGCTGTAAAATTCTTTTTTGTTTAGATTTGATTAACTTTTAAAATTTAACAACCATAACATTAGAATTTAACAAACTTTAAATAAATAATAAATAAATTTTAATAAATTTAATATTAATAAAAACAGTTAATAAATTCAAAATTTAACAAACATAAACTTTAAACATTTAAAATTGTATTTCGCAACTATATTTTCATAGTTTATGAAACTGAAATTATTTTCATTGTCCCGTCAAATGTTTGATCGCTTGATTTTTTTTTCTGTTATTGGAAGTTGAAATAGGATGTTGTTTAATATCTATGTAGGTTATATATTTTCAATCAAAGATTGGAGTTACAATATTGAGAAATTTAAAATGGACCACATAATTACCTTCATAATATAAGGATGATAATACAGGATCATTTCCGTCAAAACGGTTCATGCCCACAACGAATAGAATTTATCTAAAGTATCTTAAGGTAATAGAATTAGATATGGCATAATTACATTAATTAATTTGGCATTAGGTTGGGTGCATCATAATTTTTTTTTAATTTGATTCTTTATGTAAGTATAAAATGATAAATAAAAATGAATTTATTTAAATATATATGCAGCTTTTAAAGAAATAATAAAATATTTTGATATAAATTTTTAGCATTTACAAAAATTAAGATTGCTATAGAAAAAAAAATGGTACAGTTTTTTATTCTACTTTGCAACATTACATGTGTTACATATTTAATAGGGTAATTAAATATTATCTAAGAATTATATTAACATTTTAATAAATTTTTGTGTGTAATATATGAAGTTATCCCTGAAATTTTGTTCAATAATATTTATATTAAAAAGTCATAAATTCACTTCCACTGCATTTAATGTCAAATCCACAATTTATTACATTCAGCATAACATAACGAGCACTAATTATAAATTTCATTAAAATATCTTGATGGTTTTTTGAGATATAACGATATTCGTAAAATAGAATTATGAAAAAAATCGTTCGAATTATGAAAATGAGTGTTAAGATTTTAAATGCTTATACATAAGCATCATTTAACGTAAGTAGTTTGTTATAAAATGGCTTCTCATTGGCATATAGATAAAATAAAGATAACATAGGGAACAGAAACGTACATATATTTTGAAGCTACAAAAATAAAATAAAATTGTGAATTTTTATCCAAATTCATGTTTTAAGTCACTACCTTAAGTACTTAAATTAACAGGGTATTGCCAAAATATTTGGCTAAGTAAAGGACATGAAGCAAAATGATTAATGCGAAATCAAGTATATATAATCAAGTATATCAAGTATCAATAAATATAAACAAATAAGAAGAAATCAGATTTTTCTAAAAACATTTTCAAAAGCATGCAAGTGATAGACGTAATTAAATCATTCAATATATTTAATATTTCATAGGAAAAAAGGCATTGCGAATTATAATTTAATTAATTTCAAAAATGATTAAAATTAGTTGCACAAAAGTGAAGTCTAAGTCGCTGAAAAACTAATAAGATTTTTTGATACTATAAAAATTTTAATACATTAAAGGTGGGAGAACTTGACGAAAGTATGCTATGGAACGTGGATCAAAATGTAGTACTACGACTCCCGCCTTTAATGTGTTAATATGGTGGAAAAATAATTTTTGTGCATGTTTAGAAATTATGCTGTCGAGTAAAAATTTTAAAATGGTGAAAAAATAATATTTATGCAGTTGTGTATTTAGAAGTTATGCTGTAGAGTAAAAATTTTAAACTGGTGAAAAAATAATATTTGTGCAATTGTATGTATAGAATTTATGCTGTAGAGTAAAGAATTTAACATGGGGGAAAAATAATATTTATGCAATTGTATATTTAGAAGTTATGCTGTAGAGTAAAAATTTTCTCTCGGTGAAAAAATAATTTTTGTGCAATTGTATGTATAGAATTTATGCTGCAGAGTAAAAAATTTAACATGGGAAAAAAAGACTTTTGTGCAATTGTATATTTAGAAGTTATGCTGTAGAATAAAAGTTTCAGTACAGTGAAAAAATTATTTTTATGCAAATGTATGTATAGAATTTATGCTGTAGAGTAAAAAATTTAACATGGGTAAAAAAAGACTTTATTGCAATTGTATATTTAGAAGTTATGCTGTAGAGTAAAAGTTTCAGTACTGTGAAAAAATAATTTTTGTGCAATTGTATGTATAGAATTTATGCTGTGGAGTAAAAAATTTAATATTCAAAAAAAAAAACAACTTTTGTGCAATTGTTTATTTAGAAGTTATGCTGTAGAGTAAAAGTTTTAAGTTGGAGAAAAAAATAATATCTGTGCAATTGTATATTTAGAAATTATACTTTAGAGTAAAAATATGAACGTTGTGAAAAAATATTTTTGTGCAGTTGCATGTTTAGAATTTATGCTGTAAAGTAAAAACTTTAACATGGTGAAAAAATTATCTTTGTGTAATTGTATGTATAGAATTTAAGTTGTAGAGTAAAAAATTTAACATGGTGAAAAAAAAACTTATGTGCAATTGTATATATTAGAAGTTTTGCTGTAGAGTAAAAATTTTAAGTGGGGGGAATTATATATTTAGAAGCTACACTTTAGAGTTAAAATATGAACATGGTAAAAAAATATTTGTGTGCAGTTGCATGTTTAGAATTTTTGCTGTAAACGAAAAATTTTAACATGGTGGAAAAATAATTTTTATGCAATTATTTGTTTAACAGTTATGCTGGTATTACATAAAAACATTCGGCTCTCATTTTATTTCCTTTAATAGAATGTAGAACGTTTTTACTTGCACAATTAACCTTTCAAGGTGAAGAATATGAGTTTGAAGTTTCGC
Source organism: Argiope trifasciata (assembly GCA_026543055.1). Lineage (NCBI taxonomy): Eukaryota > Metazoa > Arthropoda > Arachnida > Araneae > Araneidae > Argiope > Argiope trifasciata. The sequence goes on along the minus strand of JAPMOQ010004916.1, from coordinate 53,411 downwards.
TTAAATCCATTTAGAGGTGTTGTTTTATATACGATTGGAATGAGCAAACAAATAAGCTAATGTGCATTCAATTTCATATAAATACTTAAGGCATCCGACTGCGTTCAAAGGACAATTTTTGAAAAATTGGATTTTTTAGAAAATTTTTTGGTTTTTAGATGTATTGTCAATAATAAGCACTATAAATACAAAAACCATTATTTGAAAATATAATATATTTTGAGAAATAGAAAATTGTGTAGTAAATTTTAATGGAATTCAACTCAAACGGTGAACATTCTACACAAAATTGTAATGCAGCTATCCTATTTGTCTTTGCACACAAGTTATAGAATATGAAGATGAATAAAATGAACCAAAATCTAAGAAACATTTTGAGATGCAAAGAAGTTATGGGAAAAAATATACGCATATATGCATTTTTTTCCATAAATTCACAGCTTCATTTTTCTAAAAACACCTGTAAATGAAAAAAGTATTTCACCAACGAGAAAAATTTTGTTCCTTTTATTGTCCATATTATTTAAAAGACACGCTGATATTTTTATGTAAATACCTCTATTACTTTTTGAAATTTCCTGTTAATGGTGGAGAATTTTTATGTAA
>JAPMOQ010004916.1:0-35499 GCA_026543055.1 Argiope trifasciata | reverse complement strand
GATTGAAAAATAAATAATAATAATAAATAATTTATTTATTTTAAATTATTTATTAATTATAATAAAATAATTAATTAATAATAAAAAATAAATAAATATTAATGAATAATAAAATAAAAATAATTGGCATATTTTTTCTTTCCTTTTCCATAATTTTTTATTTCATTTGAGATTTCTTTTGATAACCAAAGTAAAATCAAGTGTAAAACCAAAGTAAAGCAAAATATATTAGAAAAAATTCTTAAGTTATGTAAATAGGTTTGTGGAAAAGATTCCGACTGTATTTTATTTAATTTTTTTTCTAGAAAAGCACAATGTTGATTGTTTGTTTTACTTTGCAATGATCTCTGCACATCACGAATAGGATTATAAAATTATATTTTATCTTTTTATAATTTACTTTTATAGTTTCATTCATACAGGAAAAAATACATCTGCATGTTTCGATTCCATTGAATATTTATACATTTTAAGTTGTGTACGTATGCAATTCCTCCAAGTATCAAAAAAGCAACTTTAACTTAACTTTATAAATATTCTATAGATGGCAGCACGATAGCTACTCAATTAAGTAATACTCTGAAATAATGCAGTAGATAGTAAAAAATATCCAAACTCTCTTCAGATTAGATTTTTAAAATTGAAAGCATATTTAAAAAAATATTCTATTAATTTATTAATAGAGTGGTCCTAAAGTTTTTACAAATAAAATAATTTAATAAATTATGATAAAAATATCTAAAAATGTATTAATGGAATGAAAATTATTCTAATTCCCTGAAGATCATATTTTTATATATAATGGTAAATATTTTAAAACTTTTTTTTACGAGTAACTAATTGACTAGACTGGTATACTCGTATAACTCACATATATTTCCTGTTTGGTGATCGAGCTTCTCTCTGTTCGGGATGCCAAGTGATTTTTACGATTCGTCATATTTTTATTGAATGTTCTGATTTTAATTAGCATCGTTCTTTGTCACTGGACATGCCAACTCTGTTGGGAGAAAATCCTCACAAAAATATTTTAAAATTTATCAATACAACTGGTTTTTATCATTTCCTCTAAACTCTAAAGAATTTTAAAATTTGTTCAATTTCCCACCGTTTAGTTTTAGTTTGAACGTGGACTTTTAATGCATCTTTTGTTCTTGCAAATATTTTTTTACGTTATATTAGAATTTTTAAAATTAACCATAAGTCTGGCGCAGTATGGCCTCCTTTGGCTCTTGTGCCAGTAAAACAACAACCAACCGATTTACTAATATAAGGTTTGGAAAAATACACTTTCTTGATAAGGAATGTAAATTATGTTCAAAACAACTTAAATTTAATCTTCTAATTGATAGTTATTCTGAAATCCTCACATAAAGATCATATTTTTAACCAGCAAGAGAAATCTAACCAAAACTTTCAAGCATACTCTCCTCAAAAAAAATTGTTGACCTTAGGAAAACAGAGAACAAATTGTATGATATCGGGGTATAATAGTTAAGAAGTATTAATCTTATAATTTAATAGTATGGATTTAGGATTGTTATTGAATCTATCATATAATTTCTTGGCAAACTTTTTGGCAAGCATTTTCAGCATAGCAATACGAAATATAAATATAAAATTTGACATATTAAAGTCACGTTTTTGAGTTATCGTGTTTCAAGCTTCTGACAGAACAAAAGGGCAGACATTCAAATCCCGAAATTCACAAAACATTTGGCAGGTGCCTAGAATTTAGGTGTTAAATTTGTGTACAGAACTTAGCTTTCACTGTCTTGTAGTCATCTTATTAACTTATATTAGAGCATATATATTTTTTATGAAGATAAATAAATAAAATTATGTTAATAAAATCAAAATGTCAATACAGTGTTTCTTCATTTAAAAATAAAATAAAATTTCAAAAAAAAAATTAATCGATTACCTAAAATAAAATCTTATTAGAAAAAACTCTTTAAGAAACAAAATCAACACAAATAACTCTTTCTCATTTAATATGATTACAAATTTTCAAAACAATTTTTTCCACAATTTTGTCAATAGCAAAATAAGAATTTCAATGCATAAAATAATTTTAATTATTTATTTTAAACAATAAATAAAGTTAGCATTCTTCATAAGTATTTAATATGTTAGTTGGGTAATTAACTCATATTCAATTCGTTTTGCATTGAAATATATCGTCATACCAGTTAACAGGTTAAATACATCGTAGATAGTTTCTCTTAATCTATAGCAGCATTGTGATGAAATGAGAATGTTTGTTGTGAATAACAATTCAAGTTCACTAGACATATAATGCTTGGAGCGACTTTAACAGCAATAATTGAAGGAATATGCATTGAAAAGGTTCTGAAAAATATTGATACAACGAATATAAAGAAATTAGAAGACGTGATAACTGGATAAAAATGTTTGCTGTTTGTGTAGAACAAAAATTAAATTGTTTTCGATTTTTTAAAATATTTTTTAGCTTTATAATTTATTGTTCCTCGAATTCACTACCAATTAGTGCCATCGGCTGGGAGTTAAATTAATTTTAATTAAAGATTAAGTGAAAATAAAAATATTAAAATAATATTTTATCATTGAGAATGTTCAAGAGTGAAAAATTAGAGTCTTCCAACACATCAGGAAACGAATGAAAGTCGATCATAAATTTTTCTTTACAAACATAGAAATTGGCTAATTGACTCTAAGAAAAAAAAGTTACTTAATTAAATTTAAACAATTGCTAATTGAAAATTATCTATTCGTTCCTATTTTTGGTATTAAAAGTTAAAATTACCAAATGTATTATCATGACAGTTCACATTTTTCAATTAGTTCCAAATTCGAATTAAATGCACTGACTTGTTCTTATAGTTAATTATTTAGACCCTTATGTCTTAATATACAAAAGCATTGTAATGAAATGAGAATGTTTGTTGTGAATGACAGTTCAAGTTCTTTCTTCATATAATGCTTGGAGCGACTTTAACAGCAATAACTGAAATTATATGCATTGAGAAGTTACTGAAAAATATTGATAAGTTTCATTAATTCTGATAATACTTTAGTTATATCATTTCATAAAATATAATTTCAGTTTCTCACTTTACAAGATTTTTTATTGGTGATTTCCCGATGTTTTAATCTATATTTATATCTATTTAAATTCTGGAAGTAATGCTTATTTTGAGTTTGTTCTGAACTTGAACTGCCATTGATTACAGTGAAGAAATGTGAAATCAGCAACAAGTACAGCAACAGCACTTCTGTGGATAATCTTCAAAGTAGACCTTCTTTTGGAATCCGTACACATAGAATTCACCCTGTTTGTTCTTCCAGGAATAGGTCGCTCTCACTAAAGGAACAGCACGAAGAGTATGCCTCTAAAAAGAAATTATTTCTTTTTTTTATTTCAAAAGAAGAGAATTTAAAATTATAAATTAAGATGTTTTAATAAATGCCATTATAGTAAATTATTGTTTATTAATTCACTATTGAGATGAAAAAACTAACAAGTTCGATAATTACACACCAAAAAAATTCATTTGGAAGTAAAATGTATTCGTTTTTCTTTCTGATCTTTCATCCCGAATTTAAATCACTATTTTATTTTAATACATTTTATTTAAAAAATGCATGCTTTAATGGACTGTGGCAATTATTTTGCTTGTTTTTTGTGTTTTTTGCTGTTTAAATTGGTATGTCTCTTTTACCTTAATTTTCAGAGGATTTTTGGGTCACTAGGGGTCAGTACTTTTGGACATTGTCCGATGCCTCTCACAGAAAAAAATCCCTTATTTTTAATGCCTGCCTAGGAGCATCCCTTAAAGAAGTTTTCAGGCCGGATTCTTTTTCTATTGGTTGTAGTTTTGATTCGGTTGTGTTCCTTTGTGCTTGGATTATTTTGTTAATTAATTCAGATTAATTTGTATTTTACTTGTAGCTGCATTTGCGCTCACTAAATACAATGATTGATTTTTTAAAGTTTTGTAAAATTTTAAATTTTAAAATTTAAACTTGTTTGAATCCGAAATAATTTTTAGTTCCGATTCCAATTTTAGTTTCGTTTACATAATTTTATTGCTTATATTAATTTAGATTTGTTTCATTAATAAGTTCTATTTCATTTACTTTTAATTTTTGAAATTTTGACTATTACTTCCGAATTAAATTTTAATTTTCATTTCGACCTACTTAGTTTCGTTTTAATTTTTGTTATATATATATATATATATATATAGTCCAAATTCCAAAGCAAAATATATCTTAAGAATAGTCAAGTTTTAAAATTTTGAGTATTCTCAAATTCTATTTTTATATAACAAACCAATGTTTTTGAAAGTTTCATAACCAGTTTGATTAATTATGATCTTACTTGCTGCCTAATCAATTCCTGAGGAAAGGCGGTCGAATGCTTTTCGATCATGGCTTTGGAAGCCTGGTTCACACTGTCATCTCTGGCATGATTTATTGGAAAAACCTGGGGTAGATAAAAATATAAATTGATTAAAATAAAATAAAACATTTTTAGAATTTTACAAAAAATCTGACATGTTTGGTTTATAGTTTTAATATGATATAAGAAATACTTAAAAAGTTAAAAACAGTAAGTTCTGTTCCTATATTATATTCTAATGAGTTTGACGATGCATTCTTAAAAACTATTAGTTCACATTTCAAGATTTTGAAACTCAAATTAGAATAGAAATATTCGCAAACGATTTGTTGAAACTAGTGATTTCATCATTTTGAAATATTTATTATTTGTTTTAGTACGTATAAATAATAATAATAATATGAAATAAAATTGAACATCTTTCTTATTTAGAGAGTTTTGAAATTTAGATTCAAATAATAATTAATTAAAAATACTTTAAACGCCCTCATGGGATCGATACTACAGAAATAGCAGTTGAGTGAGAGGTTTTCAAATAAAACCTCTAAAATCAGAGCTAAAAATAATTTACTTAATTAGCATAAAAGTAGTAGATGTATAAAATTGTAGTATACTTCAATTTTTTGTCTCATTTCAAACAAAACCACTGAAATGAGAGCAAGAATCCGTAGAGCCGTGTACTAATTTTATTTTTTCGAATTTACAGCCCTACTCACTGAGTTTATAATGCTTTCATTTTCTTTCCCATGGATTTCAACACTTTTAAGAAATCATACCATGCATTAAAGCCTTTTAGTATCTTAGTTTTCACTAGTAATGCTCATATATAAGAATTGATTTTTGTTTGTGTTAACGGATTATTTCTTTTCAGAGTTCATTCTTGCAATATGACGTTTTTTTCATCTACAATTCTGCTGGATCCCTGCTCATGTCGGAAGGGAATGAAGAGGCAGATCACACTGCTAAAACGGCTTCTTCCTTCTTGCAATGCGAACTCCCTTATAGAGATATTCAGAAATCTATTACAAAATATATTCTTTCTCTTTGGCAGATGACATGGGATCAACAGATTCGAAATAAATTGCATCTTACTAAACCGTTTATTGGATTGTGGACAGTTTTGCCTGTACGAGGGGTGGATGTCATTCTGACCTGCCTCCGTATAGGGCACACTCGACTAACTCATAAACATTTGCTCTTTGGAGAGAATGTTCCAAAGTGTTCCACATGCCATACGGAATTAAAAGTTTATCATATTTTAATAGAACGCAGAGATATAATTTATACCGCTCTCGTTACTTTAATTCATCTCATGTAACTCTTTCAGCTTTGCTGGGAGTGAAACAGCATCCAAATATTTTTAACTTTTTAAAAGACATTGGCCTTTTAACGAAAATTTAACTATTTTATGGATGTTTGTTATTTTATCATTTAAATCTTTTATGTTTCAACTGTTTTATATAATAACTTGTACAGTAAATGAATTTTAAGAATATTTTTATCGCATGTATGGCGTAGCATAGCCAAGAATGGCTCTTGTGCCAGAAAAATTCAAAAAGAACAACCAACCAAGCCATCTACAATTAATCATTGTTTATGAAATTGAGTTGTCATTTTTGCATTCTAAAGTCAACTGTTTATCCTCTTCCTCTTTTTTTGAAATAACTAATTTCTTTTATTGGGATGGAGAAAGTTCATTTTCGCTCACCATCTTACAAGATGGCGTCAACTAAGCAATGCAATCACGAACAGTTTTTTCCCCTCTTATATACTATGCTAACTAATAAATTTCCAAAAATGAAAAATATTAGCAATGAAATTGACAATGACTGATATTTAAGTTATCTGAATTTTGTATATTGCTGCATTAGAAATTAATTTAATGCTTGTTTTTTCACACCCGTTCCTATGGGCAGATTTATTTTGCAAGCATAAAAATTAGAAAAGCACCAAAATATGATGGTTAATTATTTTGCACACATCACACTGAATACATTCACTGGTAAATGACTCTATCACATGCAAGACCCTTTGATATATACAAAAATGTATAATTTGAGTTTGAAAAAAAAAACACAATTTTTTGCACCATGAAGTTGATTTATCTAAAGAAATTCCGTGTTAAAATCATTAAAAATTCTTAGGCAAAAATAATTATATTTCTTTGTTAATTAAGATATTTATTAATTGTAAGACTTACTCGAGGATGTTCTTCGTGGAAAATGTCTTTACCAGAAGCTTCTAAAATTAAGTGTTTCGGCAGTTTAAATGTATGAGTGATGTAACTTTCGACGTGATTCTGCCTGCAAAAAGATATCATTAATTTACATTAGTTAATTACTTTTTTTCATCCTCAAATCAAAATTTATAAAACATTTCATATTAAAATATTTTGTACAAGAAAAAAGCAAAGACAAATCATAAAATGATTCCTGTGATTGCAACTGTTTTGGCGTTCAAATTTACAAACGTGATCTTTTTAAATGCTTGTTTTCTGGAGCCTGGTAATCATATATTTTTTTAATATTTCTGTTTGCATTTATCATTGAAATCCATTAAACTGGGAAATAATTGATCATTATTTCCCAATTTCTAAACACCTTATTTCAATTTCTTAGTATTATTACTTGTTTTTGAAAAATTGAAAACATTTGAAGTTTTGTCTGCAATTTATTGAATCATGCACTTATTTGTAAGCGACATGGGTATGTAACCCTTGGGTCTTAAGTAAGGAATTAACATTAATTTTTTTTTCCACAGCTTTATTTCTACATAGGAGAATATAAAATACTACATTCACTATTAGTATTTAGTTAACAATGACATTTACTGTCTCTTAAGTTTTTTTTATCACTTTTCTTTCATGTCAGCATGCGTTTTTTTAAAAAATTATTTATGTCTATTCCGCATTTTTTCTGTTATACGGCGCCATCTATCGGCGTCCTGGGAGCTAATTTTTTTCACGCAATCCATCATCTTATGTTTTGAATAGTATGCGACCTATTAAGCACCTAGTACCTATTAAGCACATACTATATTAAAAATAATTAGATACATAGCAATAAATTATTAATATTATTTGAAAACGATCATCAAAATGATTAAAATATATTAAAAGCAGGGCCTGACTTAATTTGATTGGGGGCAGGGGCAAATTTTTTTTGCCTCTCACTCCTCTGCTTCACTTCTTCAGTAATGAAGAACCATTCATAGAACTTGAATATGAGATTATTTTTTAATTTGGGGGCCTTTTCTAATGTGGGGGCCCAAGGCAAGTGACCCCTGCCTTAGTCAGGCCCTGATTAAAAATGATAAAATCTTAAAGTGTCTGCGAATTAATATGGAGTTTGTAATTCAACGACTTGGTGGTTTCAGAGTTTACAAAAAAGAGAACTCTATCAGTTTGAAAACAAAATTAATAAAATGTTAGATCAGCATGTCAAACTTGAGCAATTCGATAATATTTCTTGTTAAAGAAGAAACATCGGTATTTACCTTATATTTAGAGAAATTATAGTTCTTTAATTTAGGACACACTAATATAATTTTCAGAAATCCAGATTATCAAGAAAGTAGTGAAATATTAGCTCAAAATTTCGCCTTAACGAATTGGAATATAATCAAGTAAAAAAAAAAAATAGTTCATTTTAATTTGAATTAAAGGTTTTCTAAATACTATTATAGTTATGGAGACTATAATAGTATATACTAAAAATTATACTAAACTATAAACTATACTAAACTAAACTATACTATACTGAACTAAAACTATACTAAAAACTATAAACAAGTTATAGAAACATAGTTATAACTATCAGAAAAAGAACTAGGGTATCAACTGATTATACGCATTTAAGAATATAAATATTTACAAATCCAATTTTTTTCTCTTGTATTAAAAATATTAAAAAGTTTAATGCACTGAAATTCGAATTGTGGATATATACTCAACTTAAATTTATTTCGTTTTTACTTATTTTTTTTAAATGAACACATGTGAAAATACCGTTTCATTAAGCTGTGTAACTGCAACCTAACGGACAATGGACTAATTATGAATGTTTGCTTTCCCCATAAAAATGATCCCTTAAGAAGTGATAAATCTTACCAAGTCACGAGGAGTAGCTTGAAATGTCTTAAATTTCCTCTTCCATCACAAGTGCCGCATTTTACTTGCCCAGTGCCACTGCAGTTCCAGCACCTTCGAAGAGATTTGAGAATACAATGAGTTAATTTGTACAGTTTTGATCATACATTATTATATGACATGAAATATATTTGTCTCTGATCTTTTGTCCATTAAAAGTCATAAATCCTGGTCAGGAGACTCTCACAGGTGGTGAAGGAGTATTCATTGCTCCCCCATATTTTCCGGTTACAGACCGGATGTACAGTAGGAACCGCACCGTCAAAAAATCAAATTTCGTTGATGACGCACCAAAACAATGCGCTCTTGGATTGTGTCTCATATTTCCCCATAACTATAATTGTGACGCAGCATCAATGTATCAGTTTTAAATCTGCCCCAATTATTTGAAATAGTGAAATTATATGTAAATATTTGTAAATAATGTATTTGTAAGTTTACTCTAAATTCAATTGTACGCACTCTGTGTTTTCTTTTCGTAGTAAAGTTTCCTTTCTTTCCTTTTTGAATCTTCTTGAGTAAGCTACAGCTTGTTCAAGGTAACGATGATTATAAGGTTAAAATATTCACTTAATTGTTTCAGTTTTTTTAGTTATTTTGAGTAATCTACAACTTGTTCAAGGTAACGATGATTATAAGGTTTAAATATTCACTTAATTGTTTCAGTTTTCTTGAGTAAGCTACAACTTGTTCAAGGTAACGATGATTATAAGGTTTAAATATTCACTTAATTGTTTCAGTTTTTTTAGTTATCTTGAGTAAGCTACAACTTGTTCAAGGTAACGATGATTATAAGGTTTAAATATTCACTTAATTTTTTCAGTTTTTTTAGTTATCTTGAGTAATCTACAACTTGTTCAAGGTAAAGATGATTATAAGGTTTAAATATTCACTTAAATGTTTCAGTTTTTTTAATCTTCTTGAGTAAGCTACAGCTTGTTCAAGGTAACGATGATTATAAGGTTTAAATATTCACTTAATTGTTTCAGTTTTTTTAGTTTTCTTGAGTAAGCTACAACTTGTTCAAGGTAACGATGATTATAAGGTTTAAATATTCACTTAATTCTTTTATTTATTTTCTAAAACAGCTGCGTATCTATTTTTCTGTTCTCTGATAGTGCTTTATATGACAGACAGTTGGGTTAAGAGCCATTAAATGTGCCACATGTGCACTTGGGATAAAAGAAATTAGGATATCGGAATTACTGTTTTGAAATTTAATTAATTAAAAATTGAGCATAATTTTAGGATTTTTTTTATCAATGAATTTCAGAAATATCCATAATAAATTCAGTTTTGTACTATTTAATTTGAAATAATTTACTTCTTCATAATATATATTTAGCTGTCCATTTTCATTAATTTTGATAGTTTTTTTAAAACTTGTTTGCATTATTTCATTGTTGCAATGAAAATTTAATAACTTTATTTTTTTTTATCAATACCTATATGAGAGATTTACTAAGACTAGTAAGGGGGTTTAAGACTAAGAAAGAAGTACTATTTATTTTCTATACTGTTTTAAGTTTAGAAGTAAGAAAGATAACTGTAGAATTGTAAGAGGCAATGTGAAGTGAGCTGTTTCGAGATAGTTGTAATGTCTCTATGACGTCTTAGAAAATCGCATTGGTGGTGCCACATTAGAAAAGTTGATAAGGTTCATGTATAAAAGAAGAAGAAGTTGTGTGAGATTATTAAGACAACACGTCTTTTGTTTCCAGCACAATTAGATAAACTATTTTGTAGAAGTAATCACGAACATAAAGATATGCACAAGAAATTTAATCGAAATGTAGCACGGCAAAAATTGCCAAGGAATCAATTGGTATCCTAAGACAACTAGTTTCTAAATAAAGATTGAATTCTGAGATTTAAAAAAAAAACATGTTTCATTTTTGATTCTATCACAAGCCATTTTTTAACATACATATGTTTTTTTAAAGAAGGAATTGAAGCAAAGTAATATACTATCGTTTGGTATATTTGAATAAATACAGAAAAAAACGAAAGTAAAATTTAGAAAATTATTATAAGGCAGAGAAATATGTCTTTTGAATAGGCACATATAATTTAAGAAAATAATTTAAAACATTTTAAATTATAAATTATAAATTAGTTTAAAAAATATTGAAATGTTCCAAAAAGCTACTTTATGAATTAAATAATATCCAATTGACACAAATAGCATTATAAAATATCATTTCAGTCCTTTTTCAGTAATATATTCTTTGCAATCCTAACAATAATATTTTGGTAGTAATTTTAATGGTAGAATATATTCATACAACAATCATCTTAGTATTTTCCGAAGTTTTTTAGTTTAAATCTACATCTAGTACAGCTATTACCATGTATCGGTCTTTACTGAAAATATTTATCAAAAAGCATTTAAGGTATCTGACTACATTCGAAGAAAAAGTTTTGTAATTTGGATTTTTTTAAAACTATTTAAAACTACGATTTTTAGATGTATTGTCACTTATGATTCAAATACTATAAATACAAAAGAAATATTTAAAAATATAATATATTTTGAGAAATAGGAAAATTTGTAGTAAATGTTAATGAAATTGAACCAAAACGGTTAACACTCTACATAAAATTGTAATGCAGCAATCCTGTTTCTCTTTGTACACAAGTTATAGTATACAATGGCGAACTAAATGAACCAAAATCTAAGAAAAATGTTGAGATGCAAAGAAGTTATGGGTAAAAATATACGAATTAATGCATTTTTTCTATCAATTCACTTATTTTTTCTAAAAACACCCATAAATGAAAAAGTATTTTACCAACAATAATACTTTTGGTTCATTTCATTGCCCATATCACTTCAAACATACGCTGAAGTTTTTATGTAAATACCTCTATTAATTTTTAAGATATTATGCTAACGGTGGAAAACTTTTATGAAAATTAAAGTTTTGAGAAAATTGAAGTCAATGAGAAATTTTAATTGTAAAATATGTGACCTTGTATGATAGTTCAGGCCTTCCTTTTCCTAGAAAAAAAACTATTTTGGAAAAAGAAATAATTGGATTACAAGAAATAAAATTATTTAAAAAAATCACTGATGTGGTCGATAACCAGTGTTTTTAACGTAGTCTGATACCTTAAAAAATAATTTCCAAACACTCATCGTTGTAATTTGGAACAGTCATGTGATGCTTACAACTGGAAATAAAGTGTGACCTAATGGCTGAACACTGGAATTTAACCATTAATAACAGTAAATTAACTCTGTTCTTTGTTAAATTAATGTGTAACAAATCGCTTTATTCAAATAAATGCTTATTTATAGCATAAAAATATTATATATTTACAGCTGTGACCAAAAGGGCGAAAATCTTTTAATTATGTCAGGATAGACTATTAAAATTAATAAATCATGCCAATTTAGTTAAAAATACATTTAATGACATTAAAGGACATGATTTACGCTGGGACAAAACTATTTAGGACAATAACATTTAACATATATGCATTAAAATAATATTCGGGGATTACATCATGCTTTACACTCGCTTCCAAGACATGGACTGATTGTTCATGGCAACGACCGATAGAGGGCCGAGGAAACAGTTACGGTTACACAGCAAATTAAAATCTAAGCATGGAATGTAATTATTCTAAAAAAAGCAAATTATACTAACCGTCTTCGACCTGTACCAAAGCAACTAGTACATTGCTGACCATCACGTCTCCCCATTCCACTACAACTGATACAGGAGCTCTAGTAACCAAAATAATAATAAGAGGAATGAATTTCTTTGTTAAAATGTATTTTAACAACAAATTTTTATAAATAATTGTTAACAATTCATGCATATTTTTATTAGTTAGACATTTGATAACAATTGAAGTTAGGAGAAGCACTTTATTGAAATTAATTTACTGATTTACTAATATGATTTTTATTCATTAAGGAACTTTTTTTAATATTTATATGTAGAAGGTAGGAGAAGCTCTTTATTAAAATTAATTTACTAATTTAATAATATGATTTTCATTCATTAAGGAACCTTTTTTTAATATTTCTAGGTAGAAGGTAGGAGAAGCACTTTACTGAAATTAATTTACTAATATGATTTTTATTCATTAAGGAACCTTTTTTAATATTTATATGTAGAAGGTAGGAGAAGCTCTTTATTAAAGTTAATTTACTAATTTAATAATATGATTTTCATTCATTATGGAACCTTTTTTTAATATTTCTAGGTAGAAGGTAGGAGAAGCACTTTACTGAAATTAATTTACTAACATGATTTTTATTCATTAAGGAACATTTTTTAATATTTCTAGGTAGAAGGTAGGAGAAGCACTTTATTGAAATTAATTTACTAATTTAATAATATGATTTTTATTCATTAAGGAACTTTTTTTAAAAATATTTCTAGGTAGAAGGTACGAGAAGCACTTTATTGAAATTAATTAACTAATGTGACCGGTGGTTGGTGGGTTCTAATTAAGATAAGCCTTCTTGTGTAACAATAATTTATTATTTAAACATATAAGGTTACGTTACACACAGACACAAACGGAGAGTGGACAAAAAACACGTCAACACATAACGATAACAGAGGCTTAACTGACTGTCTCTCTAAGCACTCGCCAGAGGGCGGCGTGTAATAAGAGAATCATAGTGTAGGGGGAAAACAGAGTGCTACAGTCTCCCCCTCTGGCTGCGCCGACGTCCCGGCAAGTAGCCAGTACTAGAAGTAGGAGCTCTTGTTGCAGTTTGTGTTCTTTTTTTTTTTGGCCTTTGGTTTCTCTGGGTAAAGGGTTTAAGCCGAGAAGATTTTGGCACAAACAAAGTTCCTTGATTTGTGGCATGGGGTGTCACAGTAATTTTTGGTTCATATGAAGCGTCGTGATTTGTGGCATAGGGTGCCACAGTGACTTTTGGTGCAGATGAAGCGTCTTGATTTGTGGCATGGGGTGCCACAGTGATTTTTGGTGCAGATGAAGCGTCTTGATTTGTGGCATGGGGTGGCACATTGACTTTTGGTGCAGATGAAGCGTCTTGATTTGTGGTATGGGGTGACACAATGATTTTTGGTGGTCGACCTCACTTTCTGAGTGGAGCAATTGGCTTTGAAGCCACATCTTTAAAAGGCGAAAGTGCAGAAGCATGATAGGTTGCAATAGGTTCTGACGGCTTGTCAAGACTAGAAGTAACATATGATGTTGGCGACTTCTGAGTTAGTATAAGGTATGGACCATCACGTTTGGGCATAAACTTTGAGGTCTTCTTGTTTTTGGCTTTGCTAATGGGATGCAAATTTACCAAAACTTTATCACCAGGAGAAAAATAAACAGTTCTTCGATTTTTATCATAGTATTTCTTCCGTTGATCTTGCTTCTTTTCTATTCGGTCTCGCATATCATTAGTGATATGTGCAAATCTTTTGAGGTATGGGGTTATCTCTGGAACAAAGTTATCATTTTCAACCACGGCTTTGAAATTTTGCACAACATCGTCAACAGTGCGCAGTTCTCTTCCAAATTGTAGGAAGGCAGTAGTATGTCCTGTAGTATCACAAATAGTTGTATTCATGGCAAATCGAATTACAGGGAGTTTCGAATGCCAGGTATCATGTTCATCTCCCACAAGTATTTCTAGACGAGGTTTAAGGTCTCTGTTTTTCCTTTCGACAGGGTTTGCTTGGGGAAAGTAGACCGGAATTAAACATTGGTCTATATTGAGAGTACAACAGATTAGTTGGAATACGGAACTAATGAATTGTGATCCGTTATCACTGATAATTTTTCTAGGTATGCCGTACCGCATAAACACTTCTTCGATTAATGTTGTAGCACATTCATGCGCGGTGGCATGAGCAAGAGGGAATAATTCAACCCATCTTATAGCACAGTCTTCCACAATAAAAATCCACTGTTTTCCTGTAGCCGTCCGTGGTAGAGGACCAAATAAGTCAATCGAAATTATCTCGAATCTTTGAGAATATACTGGAGTTCTTAACAATCCAGCAGGCTTTTGGTTGTTAGCCTTGTAACGGCTGCATTCTGGACAATGCTTTATCCATTCTGAAATGTAGGATTTCATTCCAGGAAAATAGTATCGTGAGGCTATTTTATTATAAGTACCTTCAGTGCCGTAATGTCCAGCTGTAGGGGCATCATGGTGTTCTCTAAGAACTCTTCCCCTTTCTTGCTTTGGGACAACCAATTGTGCTTCTTCAGATTCAGAATCTGGAGAGTAGCGATAGAGTAAACCCTTACTCATAAGGTAACCTCGGTTGGACCAGTTAGCAAAATTTTCATCTTTATCATTGTTTTCGAAACAGTCTATTATTTTCTTCATATCGTCATCTTTTAACTGTTCTTCACGCATATCACTGGCCTTTCTTGATGGCAAATTGATAGATATAGTGCAAAATTCACAATTAGAATTGTTGTGAACACATACAGGTCGCGAGAGCATATCAGCTATAACATTAGCTTTACCCAGAATGTATTCTACTGCCAGGTCAAATGATTGCAACTGTAAAGCCCATCTTGCCAATCGGCCTGTTGGCGATTTCAGACTCAACAGCCATTTTAAGGGTTGATGGTCAGTCACAACTGTAATTTGTGCACCTTCTATGTAACCTCGGAACTTTTCGAGAGCCCATACGACTGCTAATGCTTCTCTCTCGGTTGTAGAATAATTTCTTTCAGATGAAGTAAGTAAACGACTCGCATACTCTATGGGATGTTCTTCTTCACCTTTTCCTTGAATAAGGATAGCTCCTAGAGCATAATTTGAGGCATCTGTTCGGATAACAATTGGTTTAGTGTCATCGACTTGTTTTAGAACCGGTGGAGAAATTAGTTTTTCTTTTAATGCATCAAATGCACACTGCTCTTCTTCGCCCCATTTCCATGTGGTTTTCTTCTTAGTGAGATTGCTTAATGGGAGAGAAATTTCTGCAAACTGATGTATAAAACGACGATACCAACTGCAGGTTTGCAAAAAACTTTGGACTTGTTTTGTGTTTTTGGGAGGAGGAATTTTTACTATTGCTTCAACTTTTGCAGGATCAACTTCAATACCTGCCTTGGTGATATAGTGACCTAAATATTTTACTTTGGGGCAAGCGAAATTACATTTGTTTCTATTAGCATGCAATTTAAAGTATTTCAGGCGATCAAATACTTGACGTAAATCTTCAAGATGTTCTTCAAATGTAGAAGATATAACAATCAAATCATCTAAATATGCTAAAGTCTTCACTTTAAGGCCATTTCGGAAAATGTCCATGAGTCTTTAGAAAGTTGCGGGTGCTGTTTTTAATCCAAACGGCATCCTTGTAAATCTGTAAATTCCAAATTGACAAACAAATGCAGTTTTGTCTTTATCAGGAGGATACATTTGAGCTTGATAGTATCCACTTTTTAAATCAATGGTAGACATGTAAGCTGTTTGTTTTGCGGTTTGCAATAGGTCATCCATTCGTGGAAGAGGATAGGGATCAGGCTTTGTAACCGCATTGAGCTTCCGGTAATCCACGCAAAGACGAAAATCACCGTTAGGTTTTGGAACTAGCACTACTGGAGCGGCATAGGAAGAATCGCATTCTTCGATTACTCCAGAAGCGAGAAGTGAATCGATTTCCTTCATCAAAATCTCTTGTCTGGCAGGCGACAACCTGTAAGGAGGTACTGCAACAGGAAGCTTATCTCCAGTATCAATTTTGTGTTCGATGAAAGGTGTAGGCTCTCCCCCTGGTTGAAAGCATGTCTCGTATTCTACGAGAAGGGAGTTGAGGTGACGTTTTTGTTCATGCGAAAGATTTGCTCCTTCATTTTCACGAAGATCACAGGGATTTGGAGTAGTAGAAACTGCCAGCAGGGCGTTTATGTCAGGTGGTGTTTTAATAAAATCATATTTGATTCGCGGAGATTCCGAGAAATACCAATGCCTGTTGCAGAGATCTAGGACGATTCCTGCTTTACTCAAAAAGTCAACACCTAGAAGAGTTCTGTTTCCACGAGCGTTTTTCAATACAATGAGTTCTGTCGGAATACTTTTACCTTTAACCGTAATGTCTACAGTTGTAGTGAGTATTTCCGTTTTCTGAATTTGGCCATCAGCTAGTGTCATATCTATAACTTGGCTTTTGAATTTCAAGCCGTTCTTCTTAAGAAGTTCAAATAGCTTTTCTCCAGCTACTGAATGTGTTGCACCTGTGTCGGCACAAACAGCTGCATGAGTGTCGCAGACGGAGATATCAATAATGCTTATTTGTTTATCCTCCATTGAAAAACTGTAAAAGTTCATATGATTGAGACTTGACGATACATCAGGGTTTAGTTTCAATGCTGGGTTGCATGTGAGGCATTTTGCTTTGATTATTCCAGGAGCTCCACAACCATAACAGTTCAGGGGTCTTCTGTCCTCTTCAAGTCTCTCATTATTTCGTTCGTGAACTCTGTCTTTGTTAATGGAGTCCCACCTACTTTGACTGGGGACCCCGGGATACCGCCTACTTTGACTGGGAATCCCAGACAGAGACAGTCGATCAGGATTATGTTCATTGCGAAACTTTGGGCCTTTAGAGTTAAAAGTCCTATTTCTATTTGATTTTCCATAATCAGCTGGTTTCTTGAAGTTTTCCGACTTGTAAGCTTGTGTTTCTTTACTGTTTGGGCGCAGACTGTCGTAGGTGTCCAGTTTCTCTATTAGATCATCGGGAGTGACCCATTCACACCATACATCCAAGAAATGGTCCTTTACTTCAGGAGGGACACGTTTTTTCATTTGATCGAGGATCATCAAGTCCTTCAGCTTATCAAAGTCCTGGATATTCAGTTCTTCTAACCATCCTTCAAAGTAATTTCTTAACTCAAAATGGAAATCCTTCCAAGATTTTTTTGGGTTTTTTCTATGAGTTGCGAAAAGATGTCGCAATTTCTCTGCGTTTAATTTATATCTTTTTAAAAGCATAGCTTTTATATGTTCGAAATCTTGAGCTTTTTCCTCAGATTCTCTTGAAATAGTTTTTACAACTTCATTTGGCAGAACGCCAAGTAAATATGCTACCCAATTTTTCTTATCTATTTTTAAAAATTTCATTTGTCTTTGAAAGACATTGATAAACAGTGACATGTCATCTTGTTGAGGGTCAAACTCAGGGATTAGACTCTTGAGTTGTAAATTTAGTAGATTTGGTATTGCAGCGACGGAACTTGAAGGCGATAGCTGTGCAAGTTTTTGGACTTCTAATTCCAAACGAAGTTTTTCTAATTTAAACGCGTTTTCACGAGAAACTTTTTCTTCCTCTTTTGCGGCAATCCTTTCACCTATTACCGAATTTAGGAATTCTCGCACAAAGTCTTCATTGTAGTTTTTACTGTGTATTATTAAGTCTTTAATGTCGGGGAGACGCGCGTCTTTCGGGACTTCAATACCCATTTCCTCAGCCACAAAGATGAGATCGGCTTTAAGACCCTTACCCAAGAAACTCATCCTTGTTGTTAGGTTTAGGCACTTGTACATAACACTTTTCCGTTGTTCACAAAATCACGTCTTACATTATATTTAAAAGAAATTTAATAGTATAAAAGAACACTTGCAATCATTAAATAATTTACAAAAATAAACACAAATGCACAAGATTCATTAAAGATAATATCAATTTCATAACAATATAAAGTTTTAAAATATTGTAATCGGTTATTCCTTATGAATTTTTTTCCTAGAATATTATCATAACACTTTAAAATTTCCAGTGATTGTATTTAATTCTTCAATAATAATATTTACCAAAATTTATTAAAAGAACATGCCATTTCTTAAAAAATAATCAAATCAAGAATAATCATGGAAAGTTGTACAAATACTCATAAAAAAGAAAAATATATATATATATTTCTATACCATGTGCTTAAAAAATAAAATACAGAACAGTTCTGACAGAAATAATGATCACTTTTTTATATATATACACACATTAAATCTTTGAAACCACAATCTGAAAAGATCTTTCCTTTTTATTTTATTTATTTGCTCCAATAATAAAATATCAGTAGGTTCTTACTCGTTTAATATATCATAAATTAATCATTCAGATTCTTTTTCTGTATCCGGTGTATTATATTAATATTCCAAAAACCAAAGACAGAGAAGGGGGGGGGGAAGCAGACATTTGGCGAGCCGAATAATGGCGAAGCAAAAAAGCAACATTTGCGTTTCGTTCCGAAACCGAAACTGACGAAAGAAACTTAAACTATATATTATTGGTTGGAAGAAATATTTTTTCAAACAATTATAAGTTTTTAACACCAATAGAAAATCTACATACAGAAATATGAGAAAAGCTTTTAAAGAACTGCTTTTACAAAGCTTTAAATTGACTGTTATATCATGAGTTTTATACAACAATATTATACATATGCCAGGGGTGTGGCAAATTAAGTTAACACAAATTTATTTCATCTAAACATATGAATTAGCATTTCATTCTTTACCAGGATGGCTAAAGAAATAAAGTATTCAAAAATTGAAACAAAAATAATTACTTATCATTTAATGAAGCAACGATGGGATCTAACACATCCGTTTGGCAATAGAAAGCCTTTTTCCTCCAGGGCGGGGAATTAACATAATCCAAAGATCTTGCACAGGGTGTGCATTCAAATTGCTTTTACCTGAAAAAATTTGAGCCAAACCTCTGTGTTCGGAACTTTTACTCTGTTTTTGAAGGCTGAAATTTAAAAGCACGCTTGCGCGGCAATGCGGAGGACGCAATTAAATGCTGGGCGTCAATGTAAACGCAATTAAAACACGTTGGGCACCAATGTGACCGGTGGTTGGTGGGTTCTAATTAAGATAAGCTTTCTTGTGTAACAATAATTTATTATTTAAACATATAAGTTTACGTTACACACAGACACAAACAGAGAGTGGACAAAAAACACGTCAACACATAACGATAACAGAGGCTTAACTGACTGTCTCTCTAAGCACTCGCCAGAGGGCGGCGTGTAATGAGAGAATCATAGTGTAGGGGGAAAACAGAGTGCTACACTAATTTAATAATATGGTTTTTATTCATTAAGGAACCATTTTTTAATATTTCTAGGTAAAAGGTAGGAGAAGCACTTTATTGAAATTAATTTACTAATTTAATAATATGATTTTTATTCATTAAAAAACCTTTCTTTAATATTTCTAGGTAGAAGGTAGGAGAAGCACTTCATTGAAATTAATTTACTAATTTAAAAATATAATTTTTATTCACTAAGAATTCTTTTTTTAATATTTCTGAATAGGGAATATCATTCATTTGATCTTTTTAATGATTTTAAGTTAGAAAGAATAAAAGGATAAAATAGAATATGTATTAAATGAAGGATATTTTCAGGATAAGTTTTGTGGATATGGTATTTCTTTTCAATTAAAAATATATTCATTGTTTTATTTTCATATATTTGAAATTTTTATAAAAATATTTTGCTCACATGTCAGAAAATACCCACATTTTGATGCAATATATCGAAAATCTAATAAACTGCGCTATTTGTATTACCAGCGGGTGACCGAGCTCCGCTCGGAAGAAAACAAGTATCGAAGCTAACTCGAAGATTTAAATTTTCAGTTGCGATTTATCAAAACAATACATGCCATAAGAAAATTTGTGAAACCATTGGTGAAAAGATAACCGGTTAAAGTGCACCATTGTAAACTATTCTAAACAAAGTTAGAGTTTGGAAAGGGAACTATTCTATACAAAAGTAAAGTAAAGGTAAAGAAGGTTACAAAGGTAAAGTAAAGGTAAAGAAGGTTACAAAGGTAAAGGTGTTGAAGTTCAATATTTTTGACAAATTTATTTAGAAAAACCAAACATATATACATACATAAGAAACATATTATAAACCTATAACAGCATAAACATAAAACTTTATTAGTTCGCCATATTGGCTATAGATGGCAGCACGTTACCGCTTGAAAATTTAAGTAGCCATTATGGCGAACTAATAAAGTTCGAAAATATCTTATCTGTAACTCCGAACTGTTCGACCGTAGCGCTTCAAAACCGGCGCCAATCGATTCCTCGTGGCCAAAAACCCCACACCCCCAAGTTTACCGGAGTTTATTAATTCTGGGGCGATTTTCGACTTGGCAACCATTCCTCGTATTATAGTATTAGATAAATATAAAAGAATGAACTCAAAATAAATTTGAAGGGAATTGTGCTTTTCAAACCAGAATAATATATTTTTAACAAACATGATGTCCATATTTAGATGTCATATTTATTCTGAGCTGTCTATTTTGATAAGGATTTATCAAACCCCATTGAAACTTTACAAAAAACATTTCAGGCAGGATTAGGGAAAATATGTAGCAAATTAAAGAATTATCTTCAAATACGAGTATATGAGAGCATATTATTGTGAGTACCTTTAGTACGAATTATTAAAAATCTGTATATTTGCACCTTGCTTAAAATTACGGACGAGTTCTTGCTCATGGTAGTAACAGTAATCTTGCTCTCTTTCGCAGAAGAGCAAAATTATCACTAATTTGGCTCTCATTTTATAATATATCATTTGTAATTTTGCAAGATATTTTCAAATATCTGAAAGAATTCTTCATAGATCTTACGTATACTTACCAACCGTGCATCTATGAAGAATTCTGCAGAGATCGATAAAGGAATAATCTAGAACATAGGTTCCCAATGTGGGCGATAACGCCCCCTTGTGGGCATTTGAAGCTTTCAAGGGGGCGGTAAAAGACCCAGAGAAAATTAGGGTGCGTTGATATGGCACGAAGGGGAATTAGAGGATTAACCAAATATAGTGTACAATAACTTCAAAGAACGATTCCAGGATAATTTAAACATGGGCATACCAGACTGGTTTTTGGACCTTTTTTCCAATATCAACACAGCAGGTTCACTTCAGTTAGAAGAACTAATAGAACTGACGATAAATGAGGATCTAAAAATTAAATTCAAGAATGGCTACCAAGAATTTTGGCTGCAGAAGTCTAGTTCGCTACTGCATTCAGGATTAGGGTCGATTGTTCAACGACTTCTGATTGCATTCCCACCTTCATATTTAGCAGAACGTGGAATTAGAGATGAGGCAACATTGGTAATGAAAAAGAGAAATCGGCTTTATGTTACTGAACATGGAGATTTACGATTGTTTTTATGTGAAATATTAACAAGCTCCTTAAAATGCATCAAATTCAGTCTTCTTATTAGTTAAGTTAGAAATTCGATGCATATAAATTTTAATAAAAATACTTTTTAATATAATTAAGTATGCGTTTTGATTGGTCTCTTGCCTATCCTTATAACAGGTAAGTTAAAATTTTTATTCCTCTTTTTTTTAAAATAAAGAAGAAATTCAGTAGCGTTTCAATTCCAACAATATTCTATCTATTAGAAAGTTTTTTAATTCTTGTTCCCACCATGCATTATGTACGCTATTATTTATAGGGAGTAGAAGGGGGGTATATAGATTGAAATATTCACTAGAAATAGATATTGAAATATTCACTAGAAAAGGGGGCGCCAGTTCAAAAAAGGTTGGGAACCTCAGATCTAGAAGATTCAAGCTAAGACAATGTAATATTCATTTCTATGACCCTAACGTGATCTTTTAAAATAATTAAATTAATTATACCAATACTAGATATTTATATCATCGAGAGAATGTTAAAAAAAATTGAACAATATGATAACAAACTAATCATCAAGAAAATTTCCGGCTTTGATATTTGACATATAATAAATACATCGGTTCATTTCTCAGGTTCAGTTAAATCATAATTTATACCAAACATTTGAGTTACTTCTAAATATTCTGCATTTGCTTTTTTGCACTATGATCGCAGTGTGTAATGGAATTTTAAAATATCATTACGTCAAAATACAGAATATCCAGTAATGATCTCTTAGCGTTGTGTTTTCAATATTTTTGAATACAGTAAAAGCTCTTTATTCGCGGGGTATTTGTTCCATAAATATGCCGCGAATACAGAAACCGTGATTACGGAATGGTAATTTATACGGGGTTATAAGGAATATGTTCCGAGGTGACAAAATTAATATATATTTATATATATCAATTTTATTGAAGTTTTTGAACATTTTGATTAATTATCTTAAGGCTTAGGCAATGGTTTGAAAAATTTTGCAATTTTCTCTTGCTTGGCAGTTTACAAAAGCTCCTTCAATTCTGACTGATACCCAGTAGTCGCATTAGCAATTTGCCTCTTAAAAGTAAGACTTCGTTCCATAGACGTCCATAAAGAAATTGCAAAGCTCATTTACCATTCACTAAGATTTTTCAAATGAAATGTCACGTTTCCATTGCTTGTTGAAGCTTCTTCTTCAATGGGCCGTGAATTGAACATTTCCTCCAAGTCGGTTTCAGTCAGCTCTTCATCTTTCGATTCAAGCAATTCCTGAATGTCACTTGATTCTATCTGTTCGAACCCATCTCGTCCTATTCCATTCGCGATTTCGGTTATGTTTGCAGTTTGCATTGAACAACATACTTTAGACAAAGTTGTAATAAGATGTATTTTACTTTTTTTATTTTTGACGGCATTTACAAAGGATATTGGTTTGTAACCTATTGGAATCCTTTTATTATTATGTGTGTATTTATTAGATCCACGAATAAATAAATTTTTAGCCACGAATATAGAAATTGGGTCGCATTTTTTAAATCCACGAATAGTGAAAACGCGAATGAAGGAAGCGCGAATAAGGAGCTTATACTGTAATCTCATTTTTTTAAGATGAAGAACATCACTCACTCCTCCTCTTCCATAACAGGACTCGCACCGCACCCTACAGTTTCCTACACACCTGCTGCACTGCCTTACGTAAGCTGTGTGCGGAATTTCCACTCTGACCTGACTGTTTATGAACAATGATAGTATAGGAACTTGGATGTCCCATGGTTGTGGCGGAATGCCATTCTGCGGACCGTCTATGTACTGACCTAGGGAAGTAGATAAAAGTTCTCAGTATGAATTTTTTAATTAAATGTTAGATCATGAAATGCACCAGTTATAAGCCTAAGTGCCTGTTTCTCACAATATATAAAATAACATAACACTATACACCATATAAATGTCAATATACGTCTCTATACTACTACATGTATCTATATCTTTTTCTATATATCTATACTATTGTTACGAACGTGTAGTTTTGCTTACCCGCTATGATACTGTCATCGTAAGGAAGAGAGATTTACAGTAATATGTATTGGATAGTTAATGGGTGTGACGTCAGAGGTCCTAAGGCTTGGCGACAAAATGGAATGTACCCTAAACATCGAGAATTCTCCCAATCCGTCCATTAGGAGCCGAAATACATCCAGAAAGCTCCTGATTGGTCCAGAAGATGTTAGCCCCGCCTTCCGCCACTATATAAGCGACAGCCATCTGAAGCTGTGGTGTGAATCAATCGAGAAGCAGCACTGTTGAATCAATCGGAAAAGGAGTAGACCTGAATAGAAAGGTCTTGAAGAGAAAGAAAGCCGTGTCTGGTGTTCAAGGAAGAAGACAAGAAGTACGGCGGATTCGATAGAGAAGACCTGAAGAGAGAAGTCTTAAACTGAGGAGTCCTGAATGGAGGATTGCTGATTTCTATGTGGCATATTCTGACGAAGCCTGTGTCGTGTGTCGTAGCCGGTTGTGTCGTCGTAGTTAATGGAGCTGTCCTGAACTGAGGAGTAGTCCTGTTGTGCGAAGTAGTGAGTAGGCAGCAAAGGCAAGAAGAGACAGAGGAATAGTTTCAGCTTGTTACGGAGAGATCTACGTGAATGTAGACAGAATCCCTTAAAGATTCTCTCTCCTGCCTGAAACCTGTCTGGCCGTCTAGTTATCTCCTGTACATAGTAGTGTTGTAAATATTTTTCGTCTGTATGCTGTCCTATCTTTGTCCTGTAAATAAACATCTGTGTTATGTCGTCTACTAAAGGACTGATCATTGCGTTTCATCATCTTTTCACGCCGTACACACCCACTATACAAGCTAAAAAAAGAACCCGACGGATTTTAGGATCAGGAAATCCGTAACATTCTATATATATCTCTACTACTAATAACCTTGACTAGCTACTCTGACTCACCAGTAGGCACTCGGTTAAAAATGAATGACCCGACCAAAACGATAGCAATACTGGCTAGAACTAGGGTTTAGAGCCATAACCTAAGGTCCATAACCAACCTTAAAATGCTTTTTAATAACAACATTTGTTTGAAAATCGGTCTTTAAAGTTAGCCAATAAATATCCCCCAAAAAGGATAAATTTACTTAAAAAAAGGGTGAAAAACCATATAATTTAATTTTTTTTTCCAGCTTGGATTTGAAAATACTATTAAAAATAATGATGAAATGACATTTCTTGTACTTTTCTCTGGGGAAAGAATATGTTTTCAGTTTAAGTAAAAATATGTAGAAGTAAATAAGTCATAATCATCCTTTCCCAAAATAAATTAAAAACAATGCTACTTCCCACTTTAGGTAAGCAAATTACAAGTTCATATTTAACATTAGTTTTTCTCATATATATATATATGTGTGTCATAATACTTTATACATAACACATTTATTACTAATTTTCAATTGAATTTCGATAAAATTATAAAACAACTATCAAATCAGAAATCACTTAATAGATTTGAGTTCCCTGTAATTCCACATGATTTATAATATGTCTTTTTTTCATGACGAAAAGGTGAGCGAGTTCTAAATAATTGCGTAGTAAATTAATAGAAATTGATTGATTTTTAGGATGTAGAAATCCAATATTTGTGTTATTTCTGTAATGCTTCACAAAAATGACAGCATGTCTGTGTCCTTGTCTAAAGTATTATCTATAGCACTATCAAAACGATATTTATAGTTATAGAAATAATTTTTCTCACCTTTGAAAGGTTCATGACGATCCACGGTCTCCCTCTTCTCACCGTATGTTTCTAACTGATACTGTAAGCAATAATTGGACAATAAGAAGACAGTATATGTTTATCATCCAAGCAAAAGGGATAAGAAGAAGTAAAAAAAAAAAAAACTCACGTGATATATACATCCATTAAATATTTCTGGCAATGTTGTGTCTCGAATGAATCTTCTGCCGTAACAGCAATGCTCAGACACAAATTGATGGCATGCTTCTCGAACATCTTGATCCGAAAGAGTACCTAGACTGAATTTATAAAACACAAAACGACAACTAAAATTAGCTATTAAACAACAGCAATGTCCATAGTCGCAAATTTGGATTATGATTTATTTAGAATCTTACATATATTCTTCATATTTTTATTGATTTCGTTGAAATTTTCTGGGCAGGGCATTTGTAAATCTTGCAATATATATCCAACATTAAAATTAGGAGACGCTTTCTTTTCAATCATTAATTCTTTGTTTCGCTGAATAAATTTTATTTTACTGATTTTACTTTTTTATCTTTTTTACCTCTATTTAAACATCAGATCGATTGTGACTGTAATGCAGAAATACTTTTAGGCCGCGGTAGCCTGGTTAGTAGAGCTTCAGTCGCGTAACCGAAAGGTCGTGGTTTCTGTCCTCCTTCAAGAAGATATATTAAAAATTTATCATGTTTGTGCATAACAATTTGTGGTGATGAATTCCTTTTATTTTTTACTCATATTTTTTGTATGATTCATTGATTATTGAACAGCAGTGATTTTTCGTTATTTTTGCATCTTTCAATTCAAAATGTAACCCCTTCCCGTAAAATGACGCGTATAGTTCGTGATTGATTTTTCACGCCATATAGCACAATGAAGAGGTATACTCGTCATTGTGCTATATGGCGTGACGAGTTATACTCCTCATGCGACTAAAGTTACTGTTGAATATAATAGTTAATTTAATTTAAAATTTCTAGTGCATTGAATGCGGATGCATTTGTATTATGTTGATATCATAGATCACTATCATACGTCGTTTAATGGTCTTGGTACAAGTTACGGTCTAACTATTAGTAGTCATTCTAATACATTCGTTCATTCATTCTAATAAACATTTAGTCTGAACATCGGACTTCTAAATGATAAACATGCAGTGAAATAAACACCTTAATGAATAAGTTACTACACCTTAATCCAAAATGAATCAGAAAAATCAGAAAATAAACATATATTTAACTGATACTGTTATTGAAACTAATGATAGTGAAATATTTGCAAGAAGACAAATACGCTCAAAATGATTAATAAGTGAATTTTTTGAATACTCTGGAGTTGTAGATACATTGTGTGTCTGTAATAAAATAAAAATTACGGGAGTACCTGGTGTAAACGCGAAAACTAGGGGCTAATCCGAAATCACTAGAGATTTTTGAAGAAATGTTGAATGCGAACTTACAAATTAAAATTACATTCATACCAATAATATAATTTTAATTAATAATTATAAATTAGTTATAATTATAAAATAAACTAAGATTTCTTAAATAAAAATTAAATAGCTATTTCACCCATAATTTTTGCATTCTTAAATCTTACTGGAAGGGATTAATCAGTGCATCACATAATTAGAATACTTTGTGATCTAAATTGAGGCTATCTAGATCCACTACTAGGCAACCAATTTTGATATAACTTGTCATGGTTGTTGTGTTTTTTGGTGACAAAGATTACTATTTGCTCTGCAACTGAAAATGTTTTCATTTCACTAAGAATAAAAGAAAGTGTTCTGTTTTGGGAAGTTATGCTTAAATTCTATCACGTATTTTTCAGATAATTTGTAGGCATTAATTATTGCGGAGGGATAAAAGGGTGTAAAAAGTTTTTAAAGAGTTACCTATAAATGCATTTTTTGCTTCCAAATTTCACTTGTTGCTTGCAATATGCGGTGCGATTGAGAATATATTGTAAATGTAGCCAAAAATGGGAAATGAATAGCTAAGATAGCTGTGGATATTTTTAGTTACATTTGATAGCATTTTAACAAACAACAAGATGTTAAATCATTTAAAAACATGAAAATCTTATGGATTTACCACTTAAAGTATACCAAGTTGGCTTAATGAAAAATAAAGAAATAAAGTATTAGAACATTTGCAAGATGTTCAATAGAGTATTGACTTTTTAAAAATTTTTATATTTTAAAACTATATTTAAAGAAAATCTGAAGATTTAAAAAGATGTTATTATGAGTAAAGCAATCTGAAATTGTTCCAAGAAGTTTAGATCCAAAATATTAATTTTGATGAAACTATTATTCACAGATAAAAAAAAATAAATGACATTACTAAAAACTTATAAAATTTCAATGCAATGTTTATGGACTAACATTTAACGCTTTTTATAACTCTTTAAACAAAATATTTGTCAATCAATTTATTGAAAATTTTCGAGAATTCTGTAACATCCTGCATTAGAATGGAGAATGCTTACTCAACAAGTGGCATTCTTTCTTCTTGTGGTGGCATTTCTGAAGGAGGAGCAGTAGGTGGCATCACAATACCTATAATTAACCAAAAAAAAATTCTAAAATATTTGAAAGAACAATTGTTCTGGCAGTTTATTTTATCTTTTATAGTCTTAGTATACAGAAATTGAGAACTTTTACGACGAATTGTACAGAAATAAATTATTCTCATAACTGTCATTTAAAATGATTCGGAAAAAATACTGCATTTTTATTAAAAATAGTTGTATTTGTGAAATAGTGCTGTTGCAATAATCTGCTGGTCGAATGGTAGTATTCAAATGTCAACAAACCTCCCTAGCCATGTTTCTGACTGGTTCACTAAATGTTTTTACATCTGAAATTAATTCGTTGCTTGAGCAAACCACCCTAGCCAAGTTTCTGTCTGGTTCACTAAATGTTTTTACAGCTGCAATTAATTCGTTGCTTGAGCAAACCTCCATAGCCATGTTTCTGCTGGTTCACTAAATGTTTTTACAGCTGCAACTAATTCGTTGCTTGAGCAAACCACCCTAGCCAAGTTTCTGTCTGGTTCACTAAATGTTTTTAAAGCTGCAATTAATTCGTTGCTTGAGCAAACCCCCCTAGCCAAGTTTCTGTCTGTTTCACTAAATGTTTTTACAGCTGCAATTAATTCGTTGCTTGAGCAAATCACCCTAGCCATGTTTCTGTCTGTTTCACTAAATGTTTTTACAGCTGCAATTAATTCGTTGCTTGAGCAAATCACCCTAGCCATGTCTCTGTCTGGTTCACTAAATGTTTTTACAGCTGCAATTAATTCATTGCTTGAGCTAGTAGAACAGTAAAATGTTATTATAAATGCTAAGAAGAGGGCTCACCGCAATCCTCATTCGACAGGAGGTAAGAATATATAAAATAAATCAAATGATTAAAATAAGAACCAAGCTAAAGTTCTAATCAAATGCAAAAATAGGTTTTAATTTTGTCTGAGAAATAATCGTTATGAATTACCTGTGGAAATCAATATTCATATATTTCTAAATTATTATCTCACCAAAATTGCTTTTGCATTACATTAAAAGTGAAAACGCAATATGCTTTTAATGTTATCAGTTTTCATTTCTCGTATTATTTTCTTCTTTTTTCTTTTAAAAAAGCGTAATTTGATATTTAAATGCATTAATTGTTGTGATGAAATTCAAAATTACCCATCAAAACAACTCAGCTCTGAATTTTTATCAATTTTTAATTCAAGATAAAAGTTGCTTTCTCCGGTGATTAACCCCTAAACAGAAGTTTTTAATTTTCAAGTACAGAAAGTTTTAGCGGACTGATTCAATAAAATTCATGTTTTTTTAGTCTAATCATGTCAGAAAATAGATATAAAAAATACCGTCCATATTGGCAGGTTAATGGTTAAAAAAATCAAAAATCTTAGCAAACAAATGCATACTTTAGAAATAAAATAATTGAAAATCAATTTTCCCATTTTTGGGGGGGATTGGGATTATAATATTTTTTACAGTTGCTCAGAACGTGTTAATTTATTTCAATGCAACATTTTGAAAAAAATGCTCTTTCTTATTTCTCCTATATATCAGAGAAATATAAACTTTTGGACAAAATCAATGAAAATACAAATTTCGGCACAAGAAATTTTCAATATTTTTAAGTGTAATACAAAATTACCAGAAAAGGCCACCCATTTCATCTTAAATATTTATATTTTGCTATATATGTGGAATACAATTATATGGTAAGGATTTGAGACTTAGCAATTATCTCAAGATATTGAAGAAACAACTTTATCCAAGAAATGCAGCAAAATATCAGTGAGATGTTTATCTGGAAATCGAAGTTAGAAAATACCTTCTTTTTCTAGATATTCATCAGGGATATATCCAGGATTTTCTTGTGTGGGACCAGTTGGGCACACAGCAACTGAAATATAATACGAATTGAATAAGAATAAAAGTAGGTAATTAACATACAGTAAAAGCTACTTATTCGCGCTTCCTTCGTTCGCGTTTTCACTATTCGCGGATTAAAAAAATGCGACCCAATCCTATATTCGCGACTAAAAAGTTCTTTATTCGCGGATCTAATAAGTTCATACATAATAATAAAAGGATTCCAATAGGTATCCAACCCAATATCCTTTGTACATGCCGTCAAATGGACCAATAAAAAGTATGTCTAAAAAGTATGACTTACAAATTTGTCTAAAGTATGTTGTTAAATGATATTGCCGAGGACTTTGACATAAGCCGCCTTCGTCGCAATCGGTATTTTTGAGAATGTAAACAAACAGAATGAAAGCAACCTTATTACTCAATGAATAAAGTATATTTGTAGAGTTAAAGACTAAGAAATAAAGTAGAACTGACGATTAATTAATGAAAATTGACTCACCTCATCCCGAAGATTCCTTTGGATCTGACGCAATGATGGCAAGGAAGAAGACTATTTTATCCATTTTAATGTAACGATTAAAGACTGGAGCAACTTAATTGAATGCAATAATCCACCGCAAACATGAATAAGAAAAATGAATAGACAGGAAATAATAATTTATTATATATTTGATATATATTTGTTTCTTTTTTAATTTTGTCACCTGGGAACGTATCCTCTATAATCCCATATAAATTATCATTCAGTATTCACGACATATTTATGGAACATATACCCCGCGAATAAAGAGCTTTTACTGTATAGTGCTTAACTAAATTATTTTACAACTTAGCTTAATTTTTCTAATTTAGCCACCTTTTTCACAAATTGTGTTTATATAACATTAATAGTAATAAAAATAATGTCAACTAAACTTGATGAACTGTGCTTTATTATATGAAACAATAATTATTTTGAATTAGAATTGTACATTAAATAAAGGCCATTCTCATTAATCAGTTCTGCAAGTCAAGTAGCGAAATCCGCCCAAATATTGAAGCTGGGGTGTGAAATATGATTTTATTTTGCAATATCTCTCATAAATGAAGGGCCGCGGTGACCTGGTCGTAAGGTTTCAGGTTCGAGACTCGATTCCACCGAAGAACCATCTTGTAAGGGGGTCTCTTGCACGTTAAATCCGTCAGGTCAAACGTCCTCCCTTTGGTGTGGTGTGGAAAATGGGGTGCCAGCTCAGGTGTCGTCCTCGTCATCTGATCCTGGTTCAAAATTATGAGGTCCGTCCCAAAATAGCCCTAGTGTTGCTTTAAAAAATGGGACGTTGATATAACTAAACTAAACTAAACTGATAAATGAAAGGACTGACTGAGGTTATTGACATTGTATCTAAACGTTATGAACTTCAAAATGAAATAAAAATGTAGGAATCGATATAATGATTGAATTAGAGAATTCTTTCATGTTTTTTTTTTCCTTCCAAATTAAGGTAATATAAAGTGAAAGATAGTTTTTTAGATTTCTCTAAACTGAAGATGGGGAGATAGTAACCATTGGTAACAAATTTAAATGTCATAAAATATCATTCGGCATATTTAGCAATGTTATTTTTAAATTTTTGTTAAACTTAATCATTTTTTTATTTTTGAAATCTCAAAACTTTGGAAATCACAACATAACTTATTGAAGTTGTTCCTTCTTTCTGAAATATATCAAGAGACATATAAAAACCATTTTAAATATGGATGGATGGATGTTGGGATTTTATGGTGCAAGAGCCAAACATGGCCATATGGCGCTAAACATATGGCGTTAAAACCTCACGTACAATTCAGTCATGCAATTTAAAATTCTGGTCATAAAATGAAAGACATACAATAAAATTAATAGTATCAGTTGTTTTAAAAATGCAAATTACATCCCAGAAATAATTTTTTTTCAAAAAGGTTAAAAGATTAAAA
Organism: Argiope trifasciata; assembly: GCA_026543055.1. Taxonomy (NCBI): domain Eukaryota; kingdom Metazoa; phylum Arthropoda; class Arachnida; order Araneae; family Araneidae; genus Argiope; species Argiope trifasciata. Next base: position 3,690 of record JAPMOQ010004916.1, on the reverse strand, counting down.
TACCAATGATATTTATTTAGCAAGTTAAAATTTAAATCTTGTGACAGTAAAACAAGTACAAAAAATAACACTTGTTTTATAGTAATGTTTTAATAAACAAGAAAACAAGTGAAAAAAATCATTGTAATCTTTTGATTCGATGCTTCTTTAGGTATTTATCATGAATTGGGGTGCTTGAAGATTCACAATGAAATTTTTTAAGGTCAACCCATTTAATTTGACATTATTGGGGACTTTGTTAAAAAAAATATGGAATGGCTATCAGAATGGGACAGTAAAGAGGCAAATAAGCTTCATTCCATCAAAAATGCCATCGAATGTTGGTCCATTTTAAATAACAGAAAATTGGATACAACTTTTGCCCGTTTAAGAATCAGACTTATACATAGGCATTTCTAGTTGGGTAAGCCCGCCCTCGCTTCGGAACGCTAGCCTCACATTCCAAACATACTTATGGGTTGGAGCATATTGCGCCACCTATGTTCAGTATTAATTTATACATATGGATAAATATACAAAAAATTAAAAAATGCAAATAAAATAATTAACTAAAACCAAAAATTAAAAATAATAAAATAATAAAAATAAGCGCTGTCTCAAAATGGAGTGGTATAGTGCAGCTATACCACCTCCATGAAGCTAAAGCAGCATGAAACTAAAGCAAAAAATAGCAGAAAATTGAATATAACTGTTGACCGTTTAAGAATCGGCCATACTAGACTTACACATAGGCATTTGTTGCTGGGGGAGCCCGCCCCTTTATATACTATATGCCAATGCCTTTTGACAGTTCGGCCCATCCTGGTAGAGTGCCCACGGTTTGAATATCAACGAATTCAATGCTTTCAGTCACCTCATTTTGTATTAAAAGACATCCTTCATAAAGTGCCACATCCTCAACTTTTTGCTTTTTTAAAAACGATGGTTGGTTCCTTTTACCTTATTTAAATATTTTATCATTTTTATAATGCTTTATATCTATGTGACAGTTCATTTGTGCATATTTTTTAAGGTCTTGAATAGAGTTTTGAAGCAGAGATTTTATAACGTGATCATTTTATGAGCCATATGCTTGTTTATACATTGTCGTTGGCGCTTTATAATCAGAAGTGGTCTTAACGCCAATAAACTCAATCAAGTCCAACTCCTTCTTTTTTTGACAACAATTTAATTTTTAACTTCCATTTTCCATGATATTAATGGAGTATATGTTTATTGTTTAATACTTGCGAAAATTTCGTTGTTTGGACTGATGCATGCTTACTGTATTATTAATGCAAAAACAATTATAGTCATTTTAATTAATTTTTAAAATATTGTATATTTTCCTTTCCATAAATTCATAAAGTCACTTAAAAATTATGAAATATTATCTATAAATTAATTGGAAAATTTAGAACAAAAACACAGAGAATAACTTACTTCCTGGAACCTGTTCGTATGGAGGAGATTTCATTTCGTCCATCATGATTTCAATTCTTAGTGAGATAACTGAAACCAACCTGATTTATGACGGAAAATGTATTTTTATTTTTGAATTTCAGGAATAAAATATCATAAGATTTTCTTAGATAATTACATTAATGAGTTTAAAAGAAATGGATTAAAAACGGAACGTAAAAATAGACTAAATTACAGAAAGAATCTAAAACTTAAATAATGAAAACGACAATAAATTTAAATAACTAATATAAAATACGTTTTACAAATTTTGAATTAAGGCATGTTACAACTTCTCTTAAAATGCGTTATCATATTTTTTTAATTAATAAATATTTTATTGTCAAAAATGTTTATCCTTTAAAAGTTTTTCTGATTTAAATGAATATACTTATACATATTATAACTTTTCGTCCTTCTTGAATCATATTAAAATTATTATTATCATATTAAATTATTAAATTTAATCCTACTCAATCATTTTGAATGACAAATTTTAGTTTAAAAATTTAAAAAGTAAAATGTAACGATCATTTTTCGAAGATGTTAGTATATAAATATATTAGAATGTATGATTTATAAGAATTGCTTATAATTATTTTTTTAACGAAATAAAATCGGATAAGGTTCTTATTTCAAATATTGTTATTTTTAGAAATTAATATATATTTTTATAAACTGAAAAGAATTTAAATTTTTATGCAAGCCTTAGTACTATTTTTAGCGATCAATTTCACAAATTGTCTTCCAAAATTTCTATTTTTTTTAAAAGCATTGCTTTTGTTTCATAACTTTAAATTCGTTTTAAGAAATCACTTTCATGAACATTTAGAAGTCTTATTTTTTTATAAGTAAACGAGCTACAATTGAGAAATGAAATAAATATTTGATAATATTTACTGCACTTAAAATATAAGAAATTTTAAATTTCAAAAGAAAAATATTAACATTTTTTAAATACTTATGTTATGTTTATTAAAATACTATTATTTTTTGAACAGCGATTATTATTTATAATAACCAATTATCATCTTAATCCTAACATTATATGTTTGAAATAATCACTTTGATAATGCTGGCGGTTTCAAAACAATCTACAGTTCTTATTTATATATGAAATTCAGAAAAAAAATATCAAAGCATTAATAGCATTAATTATTATATATTATGATCACATGTCAAAATAATCTATAAATTTTATATTATCAGAACATATAAGTACGAATACAGAATAATATATTAGACATTAATTAGAAAAAACTCGATTTGTTTACTGAAAATATATTTTCAAAAATGGCTTACTTTGATATGTTTCGCTTTTATGTTCACCCACTCGGATTTCTGATTAAATATTTTCAAGCCAAAGGTCTTCTGGCTTTATCATTACCACCATACATCCTTTTTTTTATCTATATCTTTAAAAATAAGATAAGTAAATCCATACAATGTCATCTGGGTGCACTTAGTAGGATAAATTTCCTCGCAATCTGTAATCCGGTATCGATATCTTAAAGGGAACTTTTCATTGATTTTCATAAAGTTAATAAAAATTAAATACAATAAAATATGTCTGCAAATTATGCCTGAATCCCTTCGAATTTATCATATTTAATTTGCTTTCTCTTAAGTTTACGAACCCTTTAGCATAATATTGACAAAAGAGGGTAAAAAAACTGTTTCAAGATTTGATAAGTAAATTATCTTCTTTTTCTAATCGTTGGCCTTATCACCAATGCTTTTCAGTTTAATTTTTGGAACACCTTTGAGTGAGACGAACTCTCCCTTTTTCAGTTAATAGGATATCAGGTTTTTAATGCAAGATAAATGTTTACCTATTTTAGATATAAAAAAGCCTTGATGTGTGTGTGTGTGTGAAATAGTATTAGTTTAGAAGGGCGAAAATCATGCAGTAGGCTGATTATCAATGCAATTAAGATATCCAACAACGTTCGAAGGAAATTTTTTAAAAAACTGGATTTTTTAAAAACTAATTAAATTTATGGTTTTTAGACATATTGTCAATTATGGCTCAAAATAATATAAATGCTATGAAATGATTTGAAAATATAAGATATTTTCAGAAATAAGAAAATTTGTAATAAATTTTTAGGAAATATAACCAAAACGGTTAACACCTTACACGAAATTGTAATACAGCAATCCTATTTTTCTTTCTAAGCCAGGTATAGATTACAATTATGAATGAAATGAACCAAAATCTGAGGTAAATCCTGAGATGCAAAGAAGTGA
>JAPMOQ010004904.1:0-16097 GCA_026543055.1 Argiope trifasciata | reverse complement strand
CCTATTCAATGATACTATACCTTATGAATTTGCCCCTTTTTTAAATTAAAAAATAGAATTATAATTTACGAAGTAACTTTCATTGATATAATGAAATTCAACTAAATTTCCTTGCTTTTACAAATATTGAAAAAATAAAAAGAGTAGAAAGGAAATATGTTTTTCTTTCTTCTATGGATAACCATTAAACTACCAATATGCTAATTATTTCTTTTAGAATAATACAAAAGTTTCATTCTAATCAGTTATTAAAATTTTGCAATTATTTTTAGTTTTAGTCAAAATACAACAAAATATTAACCATAAATAAATAATAGTTTCCTGTAATATCCTTTAGCATATAAAGGGCATAATTACTTTTTTTTAATCATGAAATATCATTTTTCTATGAATTGTGTTTAATTTTTTTTTATTGAATTAACCTATAAATTTTTGTCAGATATAAAGTATGGAGCATACAAAAACTTGAATGATGAATGATTCAATAATAATGCTAATATATTACATATTAGTATATTTCAATTCAACAAGCTTTTAAATTGATTATCTATATTTCCAAGTATACAAAAAAATTCAAGTTTTAGGTATATTCACAAATGTAATTAGTGAATTATAGTGTATGAACAAATTCAAGAAAAAAGACGTAAAACTTCTATAATATTATAGTTTAAATGTTTATCATAATTTAAAACTAAAAAAATACTTTCCCAGAGAATAAAATTACACATATCTTATAAAAGAAATCTAACTAATATTAATGGGAAACAAGGTGGTAATCAAAGAAATCTAACACCAAGTGATCCCTTCCTAATTTAAGTATCCAGAATAAGAATGTAAGCCAGAATTACGGTTGAATTCTAAGGACCTCATTAGCTACAGCACAGCCCTTCGAATAAAAGGCAGATTATATCATCGGAGTAGAGGTAATTTCATCACTATAATACTTTTTATTCATCAGTTAAGTGAAAGTCAGTTCATTGCTATGACAACCTCTCATCTATATATTCCTGGTGCTCCCTTCTCAGGAAAAGAAAGGATAGCACAAAAATAAATAAGATATGAAAAAAATCAGCGAGAATAGTTTTGTCTTCATTAAGAATAAAATGTCTTAAATGGGAATAATCAATAAAAATTTAGAACTGTCATAAAAATGAAATAATATAAGAATTAAAACATGTAGTCACTTATTCACTGGGGCTGCAGCATCACCTGATTTTTTTTCAAAGTTGCATTTTAACTTTCTACTAACTTTTTTATCTTGAAAACTCAAAGTTCTTAGAGTACTTTCTTATTGCATGATCAACAAAAATTAGAAACAAACAAAAACAAAAATAAGAGAAAAAATGAATTGCAAGCAAATGAAATAAGGATTAGAATTGTGTAAAGAGTAGCCCACGGGAGAATATGAACTGTTCACTAGTATCTAGATTGATCAAATACAAGTCTTCTCCCTTTGAATATAAAGGCATAAATGTTGCAGTTTGACTATATTTGATTTGGAGCATGGTGAAATGTTTCTTTCTTTTTCAACCTTTCAAAACTTGTTTTTGTGCTGGCAGCACTTTTCCGAAATCGGTAATTTTTATCATCTAGGCGAGCCAAATCACCAAGCGAAGCAAATGACTTGGTTGCAAGAAATTTGGTGGAATTCTACATTACTAGGCAATTTCTCGCTGTGCCCAGTTAATGGAAAGGTACCTTTTTTTCTTTCATAATGGCTGCCAATCAATTTTAGTTTTTATTGCTTCAATATAAACATGTTTAGCTGGAAGGAAATTCCTTTTTTTTCCCCTATCAAAATTCAAATTTCAATTCTTTTTTAAATTTCTTTTTCTTTTTGTTAAAAAATGTATGTCAATATATAAAAAAACAATTATGATTTATATTAACATTTTTAAGAAAGTGCTGATTATTATTAATCACTACATTTATGAAAAATGATGAATATTGTAAATCATTTGGAGCACATTCTGTTCAATATTATTTATGAATGACTGGAGAAAATGAAAGTGTACGCAAAGCAGAGTGGGTATGGCACCTTTATCAGTTGCACTTCCATCACTTCAACATTTATAAAAAATATTTATACTAAGAACATGGAATTTATATTATGTACTAAATTGTATGGAGAGTTTACATGGATAATATTAAATACTGGAATGCAACAAACTTCATATCTGGCTTTGAAATAAAAAACTTTTTCTGCTTATAGCTACAAATGAAACATGAAAAAATAAAACTGGAATCCTTTGATAAATATTTTTTATAGCATTGCTAATTTTTCAGTGGAAGAACCCATTACTGCAGTCAGTCATTTATAGACTTAGTTCTGTGTAGTAAATTAATGATAAAGTGCAAATGTTAAAAAAGGCGGTACAAAACGTAGCACTAGGCAATTTTTTTCATTTCTTAGATTAATTCTCTTGTTTCTGCTGTCGTTACTATTCATTTGATTGTTTTTAAAAGAATCATTTTTATTGTAACTAAGCAAGCAAGCATGAATTTTTTTCATGAATTCTAGTTGCAAAGTTCAACGAAAAAATATATTAAAACTCACCAACAGCACAGCTTGTTATTGTTTTAAAGGTGCAGCTTTCAAAAGCCGCTTCAACTCTTAATTCATCTTTTGATTTAAACTGATGCCCAGCCAGACTCACAGGCAAAATTATTCTGTCACTTATCCTTTTAGAGGGATCAAGTAATATGAGAGAAAGTTTATCAAAATCAAGTTTTGAACTTTCTGTTACGTTACTATTTTTCGAATCCATTTTATTAAATGATTTAATTTTAAGAAAAAAAGAAAGCTATAGGCACATAATAATTCAAAAAATTTCTACGAATTTTGCTTTAAAAATCGAAACATCCAGACAATACTCATCAAAAAGAAAACAACGATCACTTTTCACATGTTGAACACATTTTTCGCAATTCAAAACAAACCATGACCTGTGTAACGAGACCGTTGCAGTTAGCGTCCTTTTGTAAATCAATTAAGTCAGAATATTCAAGAAACAGGAATAAGTATGCAAAGATAGTTATTTTTTGCTGATTCTTTTTTTTAAATAATAAAAAATCAATGGTATAAAACGGATATATTCTTAAAAAACCTCTCAATGAGTCTTAATAATTCTGTAACATGGTTTATTTCAGATTTGCCGACAAACGGATACATTCATGTGCGCGGACAAACTGTTCACTGTCACCCGGTGATTACAATTTTGTAAATAAAAAGCGGCAGAAATGGCTGTTGATTTGACAACGGGATCTTACGATGAAGCTGGTGTATTTAGTAAGCACAATGAAGCTCCGAAATCTATTGCAAAAAAAGCAATTGAAGATAATATGGGCTCTCTAAAATCTTTTCAAGTTGTGAAAGTTCTGAAGGAATGCTTATCTACTAAATCCATTGTTGTAGAAGGTCGTTTTGCCGAAGATGACAAGCCAGCTATAATTGTTTTAGAGAAAACGCCGTTCGACATACGAGATATATCTCAGTTGTTCACTTCAGATTCACGATTAGAATTAAAATTTTGGAATAACATTTATGGAAACTATCATGTTTATCCTCAAACTGGCTTCAATGGTAAGTGTATATTTTTGGCATTTGCCTTCTTAAATTAGTTAACTCAAGAGAAAATAATTGTTTAACATTTCCATATTTAGTAATTTTTCAAAGATGTATTAATAATGTCGAGCTCAAGAACAAAAATTCTTAAATACGACAATATTTTTGTTTTTGAAAGCATTTGAATGATTAGTCATTTTTCTTTCTTTCTTGAACATTTAAATTTTGCTCTTACTCTCTTGTAAACTCTTTAATAGAAAAATCTTTAAAATTACTTCCTTTGAATTCTAAACTAAATAATGTTTAGTTATTAAGGTAATATATGCACCTTACAATTAATTTTTTGACTTAATGTAATAACTTTAATTTATTTGTCTGATTAATTTTAAATAGTCATTTAAATTTAAACATTAATCTAATTTCATTCCATTCTCCAAGTCAATGATCCAAATAATATCTTTTCATAACACAATATTATTCCTGAATCAACTGTAAATTGGTTTTTTGAATTCACCTTTTTCTCAGAATTAAAATAATGAATTAATAATTCAAATTTAAGTGACAATTATTCAAATTTTCTTTCTTGATTACATGCAGTAGTTATCAAAAGTTATTTTGGTTTCTTAATGTGTGATTTAAACTTGATTATAAGTCTTCTACTGTTTTATCAAACATAACTTTACTCCAAAATATTGTAAATTTATCACATGCATTTTCAAAAAATAGTATTAAAAAATCTGCTAACTTACATAAAGTAGATATACGATTTAAAAGATTTCAAAGAAATGTACATCGTAAAAAGATGCAAATTTTCTAAAGTTATTACTATATTCCCATTATTTTAAAAGTATATTTGCACACTCGCATCAAATGCCCAAACGAAATAATATCTTTATTCTAGGGTTTACACAAAAAGCAACTTCTTAAAAAAACCTGTTTAAAATTCAACATTTCCAATAAAGCTGGTTTTTAAATTTTTGTGGGAAAAAAAAACATGGAAAATATTTTGTTTAATTTATATAAAATAACAACAAGAAAAGGAATAAAAATTGGTATCAAAGTCCAAAAATATATAAAAAATTGAAGATTATGTATACACATTACTTACACAAAATAACGAAAACTCAAACAAAGAATTTCAAATAATATTTATACTATTTTCACTAATTTTCATTTCTTCTAAGAAAATAGGTTTATAAAAAATATAAGTATCCACTGAACAGTGGCTAAGTCTTGTTCTTATTTTAGACACAATATTGACTGGAATTGAAAATATACCTTCATTAGCTGTTGAACTAAGTTTTATTGTTTTCGTTGCATCAAATAACAAATCTAAACTTTTTTGTTCTTTTATACATTGCTTCAAATAATGAAAATTCAGCCTTCAGTGCCTTTGGATTTGTAAGTTTTTTTCCAGGGTCTTCTAAGAAATTTATGATTTGATTTTCCCATGGCTTCTTTTTAAAAAGCATTACTCTGATGAATAGTTTCTTCGATTTTTCTTCATTAGAATCGGTTTCTACATAAGCATTTTGAAATATTTTGGACAATATCTTTCTAGATAACTTAATTTCAGGCTTTAAAACTAAAGAAATAGACTAGATTTCTTCTCTAAACTAGGAATGTTTTATGAATTTTGCAAAAGAATTGCGAATTCTTGAATTCGTCCTTCTAAAGTACATAATAATTTCGAACTTATTTTAGTGTTTAAATTTTTTAGTTCAAATTCAAATATACCATCACTGGTATATTTAAATTGGATATAGTAGTAGTAAGTAGAATTGGCATCTCGTCGCCCTAAACTTTCAACTGCCAGATGAATTGGTTTCAGTTGTTCAGTTGTTATTTGCTTGTTTTTTGAAGAAGAATATCCAGATGTTTCTGAAGACCGATTTGAAAAACCATCATATTTTTGCAAATTGTTTGTGTGACAAAGTTTTAGGATGTGGATACCACCTAAAGATTAATTATTGTTTTTGCTCAGTTGAGAATTTAAAAACCTATTCTAAAAGCATTATATTAACCTTTAAAGGAATAATATAACTAATAAATCAATCATACCTTAATAAACTTTACCATTAGAAATGAAAATTGATCTAATTTATGCTGGAGCTGCATACTTATGGTTCATTTCAGTGATCCAAGGTAAAAACTTCTGAATGATTTTATCCTGCATAGAAGTAATATATATCTAGCAAAATGAAGACATTTTTTTTGTGAGGACCTTGACATGCTGTTAAATGCATTTTCATCCTCTTTTTTTGTTTGCCATTTTTAGCTTATAATGTTTTATTATTTTGAAATTACTATTTATTAACTTATTATTTATAAACTTATATTTAATAAATAGTTCAATCTTGCAGATAAAGTGTTATTGCTGAGATAGCTAATTTTTATGATAATCAAAATTTATCTTGTTAAATGAAATCCAAACTTTTCCATATTTCATCGCAAACCCTATTTTGAAGAAATTAGTGTTTCTTGGTATATGTGTAATTGTGCTGCAAGTTTCCTTATCCGATAATAGACAGAAGCTGAAATTTAAATGCCTTCTTCAGAAATAAACACAAATGTTATTGAGGATTAATAAATATCATTTTTATAACTAATTTAATTAACAAGGATTCCAAATGTGGTAGGAGTAAATACTAAAGACTATTAATTTATTTTGTGTAATAAGTTAATAGTCTTCAGTATTTATTCCTACTTCAGGATATCTTCTTATAATCCTTCTTCTTACTTCCTCCTTGTAAAAGATTTCAGTAACACAGTATTAATACTGTGTTACTGAAGACTATTAATTTATTTTGTGATAAGTTTATTACTGAAGGCTAACAATTTATTTTGTAATTTTTAACTTGTATTAAGTTAACATATTTTTAAAATTAAATATGATAAATGTAATATTACAGCAATTAAGTTGAATTAATATTTTTTGATGTAGAAAAAAAAGTTAATAGTATTTTTCTAAATACAGTAGGAGATTAATTAATAAGTAATGAATGCTGGAACGAGATTATTTAACATCTGCTTTTGAAAATGATTCAATGCTCAGATAATGAATATTTTGTAAAACAAAAGTGACACAGTGCATTAAGCTTGTACAGCTATATTGTAGTGTCACTGCATGGACCTATAAAGTATTTCCATTAATAATAATGAATTGGACACGTAGATAAAATCTGAAATTTGAATGAAAATATGAAATTCTGATATTTTTCTTTCTTTCCATAGTTGATTTCTGTCCTGAATTTTTGAATTTACTTTTCCTTATGTTTCATTATAGTTTTTTAAAAAATTTATTGGACTTAAACAAAAAATACATTGTACAGAGTTGCATTCCCTGAATAAAAGATGTATTAATTTCTTTTTCTATTGCTGTAATTTACATATAAATAATAGTACTGAAAGTTAATCACATGGATTATTTCCTTGGGTTGAATTAACCAATTTCATATAAAAGCTATTATAAATTGATAAGTTATTATCGAGCAGTTTGTATAATGTACTTTATGTTTATTTATTGATCACCGACTGAGCTGAATTTTTAAGTAAATAAATGGGAAAGAAATATTCCGAATTTATCACTTGACTACAAGCTATTAGATTGAAATGTTGCTGGCATTTAACTCACTGTATAATACAAGGACTTTAATATGATATTTTGTATCTATGTTAAGATTTATGTACTCATTTGTTTAGTTTACTATTGATTGTTTCCTTTTCTGTTCCTTTTAGGTATTAGTGTTCAAGTCATTCATCCAGCAACTGAGAGCGACTTTTTGAAATTTGTTGAAGTGCCTTTGATTATGATTAATGAAACCAAAGATTTATATGAATCTGCTGTTCTTCCTTATTTTAAATCAATTTCAGAGAAGGTATAGATTCCTTTTTCTCTCTCTTAGTTTTATGTGAATTAAACATTTCTGATTTAATGTGGCAAACTGTCTCATAATCCTCATATATTAGCATATGACCAAAATGTTACTGTAATGTTCATATCTGTGATGGAATTTATTTTTTAATAATTGCATGCATTATGAAAGTCAGTAGTTAAGCTTGGGTACACTTTGCAAAAAAAAAAAAAAAAAAAGTTATTCAAAAAGTTAAGTAAAAAAAGTTTGAAAAGTTATAAAATTTATTAAATTGCTCATTTTGAGCACAACTACTAAAAAATGTTTTTTTTTAAATAGTTGGACAAAATAAGTTATTAATTTACATCACTGATAATTATGTATTGCTCTATCATTTTTATTTTTTTCATATGCAAAGTGAAACTACTATTATTGTCCATAAATTTTATCTTTAGGTTTTAATGAATGAATCTGGTTTTCCTTAAAAAACTTAGTTACATCCAACAAAGGCATCAATCATTTAATTTACAGGTCTGCATAAAATACTTCACAAACTCAGTTTAGAATTACAAGAAAAGGAATTTAATTAAAACATAAAAAAGTTATTGCCGTTTTTATGGGGAAGAATCTTTTATTTAAATGAAATTTAGATAAAGGTCAGTATATACATTTTCTGACATTATCAGCAACTCTTCAAAATAGGGAGAATTACTTGCTATTAAATGATTTTCATGCTCTTTCTTTATGGAATGGTTTCAGAAATATTGCGTGTTTTGATTTTTGATCCTTTTACAAATTCATAGTAAATTGCCACATCTAGAAAAGGGATTTGCATCTTATGAAAAATTTAAAGTAATATTGGTACCTAGAGTTTTGGCATCAAAAATCTGTGTCGGCTTTCTTTCCTCAGTTGTGAGCAAGAGTACAGATATTTGTAATTACTTTTTCTTTGTATTTGGAAGAGCATGGATTTTAGTTGATTTATTGTCTAACAAAAGGAGAATATTGCACTGGTAATTTGCGAATGGCATAAAATATTTAAAAAATTCGAACCTGATAGTAATAAATTGTTAAAACTCCACCTGTCTCAATCATTTCATTAACTTCTAAATTTTCTTATTAATTTTGTGTTAATTTTAAATTTTTAATAAGTTTCTTTTATTGCATTTGAATGCTTTTATTTCTGTAATTCTAAATCTATAAATTGATAGGTTAAATGAATATATATAATGTATAATAATTTTTTAATATTTAGCATGATTAATATTATAGAAAAGGGTGAGTTAAAATTTTTTTACCTGCAAAAGTGGTTGCTACCCAAAAAATTTGGTGACTCCTAATGTATGAATATTAGTAAGTCATTCTAAAGTAAAATTTGTAGATGTCTACTAATTCTGGACAAAATGCATGTAAGAGAATCATGCACCTGTAAACATGATAGTTCAAAAACACAAGAAACTAGATTGATGAAATTCAATACTTAATTTTGACATTAAAACTGTATCTAGTTTTTTTTCTTAATCCATCAATTTTGTGATTGCTTGATTGGTTTTGTGATTTTTAGATATGGGTTCATTTCATTTGCTTAATCTCATAATGAACTCATTGTGGCCCTCTGTTGGTCTTGATTATTAGTTGAATTAATCATTGTTAATAATTATTGATTAGAATTTATTATTGGGAAATGGCAATTGAAAAAACCTTTATTTTGGATAAAAGTAACTACCTTTATCTGTTTAAATAAATATGATATATTTAATTTCTTTTAGGTTCAGGATTGTATTAACAATTCCAGTGATGAAGATAAAACAATTTATAATGATACTGGTGAAAACAACACTTTTGTTTTGCTGAAAGATGACGTTGAAAAGTGTTTGTGCACAAGCACTCATTTTAGAGCTAAAGCTGTAGTTTCCCAAAAGGATATTTTATCTTTGAGATGTCTTAGTGCAGCACATATTCCATTTCTTATTAAGTTACAGAAGAAATGTCTGGTATGTTTCAATTATTTTTGTGCGTTTATCTGCCTGAACTAACAGCACTACAATACTGTTATTTCTGATAAATTTTATTAATTTTTAAATACTATTACTCTGAATTTTCCAATTGTTTAAATACATATTAAACCTGCATGTGAAATGAATTGGTTTAAAAAACTAAAATGCAATTTGATATGCTTTTATTTAATCTAACTTGTTTCATATTTATAAGGATTGTATTTTATTTTTGATTTTGCCACTTCTCAATGTGCTAGAATTCTGAAATTTTGTATATTGTGTTTGCATAGACGATAGAATATTTTAGTATTTTCTTAGTTTCATATACAGGAAAAGCTCCTTATTCGCACTTCCTTCATTTGCGTTTTCACTATTCGCGGTTTTAAAAAAATGCGACAAAATTCTTATATCCGCAACTAAAAATTTCTTTATTTGCAGATCTAATAAGTAAATACATAATAATAAAAGGATTAAAATAGGTATCCAACCCAATATCCTTTGTAAATGTCATCAAATGGACGAATAAAAAAAGTAAAATAAATCTTTTTAAAACTGTCTAAAATATGTTGTTAAATGCAAACTGCAAACATAGCCGAAATCGCATATGGAATCGGATGAAATGGGTTTGAACAATGATCAAGTGACATTCAGGAATTGCTTGAATCGCAAGATGAAGATCTGACTGAAACCCACTTGGAAGAAATATTAAATTCGCAGTCCATTGCAGAAGAGGCTTCAACAAGCACTGGAAATGTGACATTTAATTTGAAAAATCTTAGTGAAGCTTTAAGAATGGCAAATGAGCTTTGTGATTTCTTTATGAGCATTGATCTGTCTATGGAACGAAGTCTTATTTTTAAGAGGCAAATTCCTAATGCGACTGCTGCGTATCAGTCTGAATGGAAGGAGCTGTTAAAAACTGCCAAGCATGAGAAAATTACAAAATTCTTCAAACCATTGCCTAAGCCTTAAGATAATTAATCAAAATATTCAAAAACTTCAAAAAAATTGATTTTTTTATATATTTGTTTTTTTATGTTGTCATCTAGGAACGTATACCCTATAATCCCATATAAATTACCATTCCGTGTTCACGATTTCTGTATTCTTGGCATATTTATGTAACATATACCCTGCAAATAAAGAGCTTTTAATGTAGTCTATTAAATTTGTTGAAAAATTAATTTGACTCTACATTGTTTATTAAAATAAATTATAAAATATATTAAAGGTAGAAAATGGTAAAAGGAAGTTTTTAAATATATATATGTAAATAATTTAAAAACAGTTATAATATAGACAACAGCAAAATCATGAATTAGGAGTCTCTGAAAAGAATATTGTAAAGGAATTAAACCATAATGAATACCTTAATAAAATTTCTAAGCATTTTTTGAAAATTAAAGCATAGTGGCTTTTTATAGAATTTTAATTACCTTTTCCTAGCAATATTGGTTCTTTTAGAGGAGTTAGTCACATTAAAACGTTTTCATTTTTGAAGAGAAAGAAATGCATTAAAACAATTCCTGTTTTATTAGTTCTGGCACTGTGTATTTTTCAATTGTTGGGTGAAAAATATATTTTATTCAAAGATTTCTAAATTTTTAAAGTAACGTTTGCTTTTATTTATATTTTTTGATTTGAACATTAGTCCTTTATCAATCCATCATTTGTAAGTAGAGAATGTGCATTGAATGTTTTTTGTAATTTAGATAAAACATATTTCTTCATTGCTGTTTAATTTATATTTCACTTTCCTTTGAAGTTGTAGATTTTCCAGATATTCATGGATGTTATATAAATTTTGAATGCCTACAATTTCTCTTATTTGATATTGAAGCTCCAGGGTCTAATGGGGAATTTTCTATGCTCTAGAAATTTAAAGCCATCTATGTTATTAAGCTTTTTCTGTAGTATTTTGGCAACAAGGAGTTAAAAAATTTTACATTATTTGTAAACCACCATCTTAAATCACTTTTTTTTTGTTTTACTGATTTCTTTTATCTTACTGTTACAAATTTTCTGTATGATTAACCAGATAAAAAAAAAAGAAAAGAAATTAAAGATTAAAAGGTTATGTTTGTGACAAAAACATTTCTCGTTCTTTGCTTTGTGAAAACAACTGTTTGAATATGTTATCCTGGTAGAGAGCAAAGTTTATTTTCTTCTTCACTTTGGGAAAAAATAATTGATCTCAATTCAATTTCCATTCCTCTTTTTTCCTGGAAAGAAAAAGGTCAGGAAGAGAATAGGAATAGATTTCAGATTTGAGTTGTTAACTATCTTTACAGCTTTTATTGATAAGAGTTATCATTTTTGGAGGTTATAGTTAAAATATGTGCCAAAAACTATAATTTAGCAAGATGACCAGCATGCATTGTGTACTGCTTCAAAATGTTAAAAGAAATGAAAATATAATTTCAGTTTCATTAAAATATTTCTATTTTTCCTTTCTTATTTATTTTATTTATATTAGAATTAAAATGTAAAAATATGATTGTAATGATCTATTGCCATTGAATTTATAATAGTAAAATATTAGAGAAATTTGTGAAATTTATTCTAAAGATCTATATGATTCAGAATGCAACTTTTAAGATAAAATATTTTATTGTTTTTATTTTTAGGAGGAACTGAGTGCCAAATATGAAGTTCCTGTATCTAAAATAGAAAGTTATATTACCTATCCACCTGCAAGTTTCCCCTTTCATGTGTTTTTTGAAACTGTTGAAAAAGACTCCTCGATTCCTGTGGAAAAAGCTCATTCCCTAACAACAGTTATTTCGAATTTGCAATTAATACCTGATTATTATCAACGAATTACATTAACATACTCTTTGCCTGAATCAGATCCTTTGTTGCAAAGCATCAATGAACGTAAAACTAACTCTGCAGGAAAAGAATAACATTTATATTTGCGACAAGCATTACCAGCCAGTGCTCTTCATTATAGTCAGTGACAGCCTGATATTGTATATACAGTAGAATCTTTCTTAACTGGCAGTAATGGGAATATACATCCCAGGAATTTTTTTCAGTCTTTCTGGATAGTTGAAAAAGCAATCTTTTAAAAAATGTTCATGTTATGTATAAATTCAACATTTGGATATTGCAATTTCATCATTTTAAAGCTTTTTTCTTTTCTTCCTCCAAGTGTTTTTAAGTCTTAGTTGCAATTAGTAAGTAATATGAAAACTGTGTGGATTATTTAAAATTTATATCTTTCTATTTAACTTTCTTGGTCTTCTTCCTCATTTTCTTCTTATCCTTTCGTCTATGCATGTTTGATTATTTCACTGTTTTCAAGAGAGAACGTAATTGTTACAGAATAATTTATGTCCATAGAAACCTTCTCCTAATCTTCACTAAAATATTGCATATTTTGAATTTTTTTAATCTTCTAAATTTAAGTTTTATGTATAAATTTATTAAAATAACATAAATTTGCTATTGCCAGTTACGAGAGATTTTACCACAAAAAGTTTAAAACAACCAGTTCATAAATGCATATAGCATTGCACTCATTGCTAAGCAAAATGAATTGATTTCCATAAAATTAAACATATTTTATTTGTAAAAATAGTTTTATTACATTAAGAAATGGTACACAGCATTAAATTATAAACAAATTCTGATCAAGTGTATTTACTTTTGAATATTCAAGTTCTTACTTAAGATTATTAAATGGCATATAATGATTTATTTGGTATTATATATTTTTAAAATCAGCTTTAATTGTCACTGACTAGAAGTTATGCCAAGCATGAATATCGTTAATTGAATTTTTTTAAAAACATTTCCAGCAGTGATTTTTATTACTAATACTTCAATTTTTAAGTACAAATACGATATCTTTTTGTTAATTTTTTTTCCTCCACCAAAATCGGTTTTCACATGCCAAAACGGAATTTAACTCTCTCACTGTTATATTATTCTTTTTTTTTACATATGTTTATCTTATCATTTTGCACATATTTAATTAAGCATAAGATAATCTGTTATTCTTTGTGTGGTGGCTAACAACTTTTTTCTTTTTGGTTCATGTGTACTCATAATGTCATTTCACTCTCATCTATATATGTAAATGTGCATTTGTTACTTTTAAATAATAATAAAAAAATATTTTTATACATTTCTGTCTATTTTTCTTTTCATTTTTTTTTAGCTAATTCAATTCATTGATTAGTTCACACTCTCCCCGTGTATATTTATATATCTTGTACAAATTTTCAAAATCAATCGTTAATAAAATACTTTTTATACATTCACTCAAGTTCAAATACATTTTTAAAAACTTTTAGTGGATGATGATATTAATACAGCTTTTTTTCAAACATTTATTTAATTTTTAATTCTTGAAATAGATTTTTAGCAGTTTTAATGATAACTGAAATCAACAAGCAGTAGTTCAATTGGTAAAATGCAAGGATTTCAGTATTTTTCACATGAAGGTGAAGAATGCAAGTTCAAATCTTGCAAAAATCAATATTTTTTTTGATAAATTAATTTAAGTTTTATATGGGATACTTTTTTTTCTCTTATAAGAGATATTTAGCTAGGTATAAATTTAAGAATAAATACCGTCAATGGCAAGCATGTAGATTGCTGGAAAAAAAGTTTCTTTTGCCACTTAATATTGTGATTCTGTCATATGTACATCATATTTATATTAATTGTATTTAATAAAAAGTAACTAAAATAAATTTTTTCTTTGTTAACCTAAGTAGGAATTGACTTTAAAGATTTTTTTATATTTCTTGTTTTTGAAATTCAAGATGATTGATAAATTATTTGAATCCTTTCTTTGCTAAGAATTTGTTGAATGTATTGCAAATTAATATTTTAAAAATATTTTGCTATAATTTTTTGATTTTCTTTTTTGGAGTGTTTGTCATTCTCATCAAAGATTTTCCAAGCTGAGGTTATTAATAAGCATAATGTGTTCGAATATAATGCTCATTATTTTGTAATTCGATTTTTTTTTTTAAAGAAATGTAATGATTGTTTGATTTGTTCATTTGATGAGACAATAAAATGTTTTTAAAGTCATAATAATAGTTAGCTAATTATTTGATAAAAGATATTATTGATTATTTAAAATTTAAAAGTAATTATTGACAACATTTTAAAATTGTTTCCTTTTTTTTTCCCTCTGATAAAAATTAGATCTTTATCTAGAAATCAGCATTTTATAAAACAGTTAAGGGATTCGAAGTCAGGAAATATGTTTCAGATATACTCTTGAAAGTAATGACATTTATGTAAGAAGATTTTTATGAATTTTTAGTTAATTTTGTAATTGATAAAAAGCTTATTGGACATTTTCTGGCTATAATTCATATTATATGTAACTATATTTATAAAATTGCATTAAATAAATCTGTATCTGACAATAAGTTATAAATATATAATTAATTGCATTTTAAATTTCTTCATTTTACCTGTCGGGTTTTTTCCCCTTTGTTCATGAATTTTTCAAAATTTTTAATTTATAACAATATTGTTTGTTATAATGGAATTCATATTGTTTTCGTTATTTTCACAAACATTTATGGTTTATTTGATTAGAACAATTGAAACTGTAACATAAAGCGCTATTTGATTGCATATGAATTGCAAAGCTGATTTTTAAATTAAAATGATTATAATTTAGATTCAATTTTTAAAGTAAATAATATCGTAATACATTTTTATTCCTTACATATTTTGCTTGTCTTTTTTTGTGATATCATTCGATGCATAAATTTATTTCATAAATTTTTTTATTTGAAGTTTTATTGAAATTTAGACTGAATATGTATAATCAAAGTTCTTGTAAGATAGTGAATTACGAACTTATCTAGTGTACATAATTCAGTATGTGATGAAATTATGTTGAAATGTTTCAATTCTTTTAATGCACTATGGAATATGCTGAATTTTTGTTTCCCGTTTTTACATTTAAACCTCTTTCTTGTATCTAAACTAAAGCAAATTAAGAGAGCCAATATATATGGAACATTCTGAAATAGTGAAATTAACTGTTTATCATAGTTTGATCATCATTGCTTATTTGTTTTTAACTGTAAATACAACAAACTCCAAAAACTACGTAAGAACATACTTAAAAAAAAAAACTTATTCACTAGGGAAGAAAAAGTTAAATCTTACCTTCATTATCAGCAGATGAAAGAAAATATAAGAATCTAGGATGTAACAACAGTAAAAAGAATTAGAGTTTTTTAGTAGCTAATATATTGTTAAATAATCTTAAAAAATGCACAACAAACAAAAACACACACAAGTGAATAAAAACTGTATTGAAATTGTCATCATTGAAAAGATAATTTGAATTTTAAGAAGTTACAAAACTTATTTTTGTGCTCAAATATTTTCGGGGTTATTGCGGAAATTCTAAAATTTCGCTTAATTTTTAATCAATCAAAGCTTCAAAATGCACATTCATACGATAAATTTATGTCTACATTTCAACAAAGTGCGATACTCTGAACAAAGCTCTTTGAATCAATTCTTTGAGTCAAAGATTCATGATTAAGAGAAAATGTGATATCTTCTGTTGTACAAGTGACATTGGAGCATAAAAAGTGGAAGCAGGCCCCTGGAGGTAGAGAGGAGGTTTTGTCATATATAAAGTTTGTTAATGTATGATTGTTTCTCTTATTTATTTCCTCTCCTTGAGAA
>JAPMOQ010004901.1:0-15923 GCA_026543055.1 Argiope trifasciata | reverse complement strand
AATCCTTTGTCAGGAAAAAACGAAATTACTTTCCGAACAACCTAATATTTGACGTAGAGGTGTTAAATATGGTTTTTAAAAAATATCAGAGTGTCAAGAATATTTTAAATTGTGAACAGAACAAAATGCAAGATTTCGAATCTTTTCCCGGAAGAAACGCAATTTTTTCCTTCATTTAAAGCACCGTTCCAAATGAATTGTGTGTATATTTCTAATAACTAAGAAGTTACTTTTTAGGGCACAATTAGAGTGGACATTCTATATATAACATATTTATCTTTATCCTTATTATGTTGTAACATTTTTTCCCATATGCCAGCATCAGAATTTCTGATTTCAAGCCACATATTTTCACGTCCAGATATGAGTGGAGATAAATTTCAAACAAATAGATATAATGTGAATTGCTACATTTTTAAATAGACAGTTAGAGATACCGCTGTTTTTGTCAAACTTGTCAGCAAACATCGAAATATTGCATTTTTCCAATATAATCTGTAATACGTTGTGCAATGGATTGGAATTGACGCAGTTTTTCCCATCGGAGCAACAGAACTTTGATGAGTCTGGTTTTAAAATTTGGCTCATTTCTGTAAATTTAGATTTCAATTTCTTAGAGTGAATTAAAATTTAGAAAAAAAATTTTTTTTACTTACTTTATGGTGAATTTTTGGCTTCAGAATAGAATTCGAAATTTTAATTTCAGAATCCCAAGTTTCAACATGTATCCCAAAATTCTACATGTATTACAGCTTTGCAAATGCATGTACTAAGATAAATAAAGAATTGACAATATTTTGGCGAGCCATTTTATTTTCTCATACAAAGAAAATATTGTGATTATAAAATTCAAATTTGAGATTATCACGATTTCTTGCGTTTTTAATCTTTAACCTTGAGTTCGAAAAACAAGTACAGTCGAATCCGGTTAATTGGACCAACGGATAATCGGACCAGCCGCTTATTCGGACCGAATCTTAAAGAACCGAAACAAATCCTATGTACATAAGCCTAATATTATTCGTTTATTTGAACCGAAATTCCGTTTAAACGGACCAAAGAATGTGGCAGGGAAAATGAAAAAGAAGCCACAAGTCGCCTGTGTACAGCAGGAAGTCCGAAAGGGAAAAGAACCAGTGGAAGGTGAGCAAGCCCTTTGTTTCTTAGAACGGGCAGCTCGGTAGCCGCCAGTGAGGAACCACTGCTTCGCCGCTTTTCGGGGAAATGAAATCCCACTTAAACCAATATCTTCGGAACACTTTAGTCAGTGAACTGTGCGTGTCTTGTCTCCCCTGCCAAAATGCCTGGAAAAAACATCCACCTGGAATTTCTACCTCCCAGGACCACAGCTTTGGTACAGTCAATGGACATGGGCATCATAAAAAATTTGAAGACCTTTTATCGTGAAAGGTTGGTTAATTACGTCATTGAAGCAATTGAAAAAAGATTGCTGACCTACTCCTCATCAACAGCCAAAGAAGTCAGTGCAAAGGTCAACATCTTACAAGCAGTTACATTTTTGACCGATAGCTGTGGAAATATAAGCAGTTAGACAATTCAGAACTGTATTTCTCACTGTGGCTTTAAGCATTTGGTCTTGGAGGTGGATGTGGACATGCTGATTGAAAGTGAAAATGGTGAGGGAAATGTGGAACTTCAACAGGTCAAAAATTACGAAGGATTTCTATCCATCGACAACGAGCTTCAATGCTACAATAAAAATGAAGATTACGACGCTGAAATTGTTGCTCGAATTACAGCTGGTTGGTAGGGTGCATAAATTATCAAAGATCGTATTTATATTTTTTATATGATATTAGTGATTAGCATTTTGTAGCTATTATTAGATAATGCCATGCAGTTAACATAAATAAATAAAAACTTAAAAAAATTTACAATATTTTATGCCTAGTATAAAGGTAATATAATAATCATCAAAAAATTCGAACTCGAGAATTCGGTGAATTTCCCCGTTTGAAAACATATTTTTTAAATGTCCGTCTGTCTGTGAAAAAGATAAATCAAAAACGATTTGAGCTAGATAATTGAAATTTAGTGTATGGTCTTTACACCAAACTTGGAAATTTCTATTTAGTTTTGTGAAACATCTGCTGAGAGGAATTTCATCTGCTTGGCTGTTAGACTAAAAGTTAAAACAACAATTACAAAATGAAGGTAACTCGATAGATAAAATTCGGTAATCAGAATTATCTTCCATAGTGTAGACACGTCAAATTTTGAGTAGAATTTTTAGAAAGACATGAGCATGTTAATTCAAAAATGCAATGACTTAAATATATGAAATTTGGTAAGGAATTCTGTTAGTGCGTGCACTTTTGTGTCAAATCATTTTTACACTCGGTTGATAAAAGCTTGCCTAAAATACAAATTCAATTTTTAAATAATATTAACGCAAGCCATAGATTAATCCTCCAGAAAATCACCAAAGATGACACGTTAGATTTAATAAAAATATCCAAATTTAAGCCAAAATTTAATATTCAGTAAATATTGTACACTAAAGTAATGTAAAACTTTCTCCAGCCTGAGAAGTTTCTAGAAAGTATGCGTGCGAGTTTTAGGAATACCTCTACCTCTAGTTTACTATACTATGAATCACTCAACTCTCATGAGTGAATCTGAGAATGAAAATCTAAGTCCTTGTGATATTTAAAACCTCACCAAAGATCCATAATTTTATGGAGGAAAAGATGGATAATTAGAAAATATGCAAGAAAATTTCGGAGAGACGCTTCCCGATTATCTAAATTCATCGTTCTGGACATATTATTTCACTCATAATGTATCACGTGCTCTGCCTTGCTTTAGCCTTATTTCTGAGTTTTTATCTCTCTTCGTGTCAAAAGTCTTGTGATTATGTTTATGATATTGCCAATCACATTCCTTTGTTTTTGTTTGCAATCATCAACCCAAGTAAATTCTACATGTCTTAATGCCTTATCATACGGCAAAATATCGTCGGCACTTTCCCTCATCAAACGACAACGAAAATGACGTCACTTCAAAGTTTCACATGATTGGTTGAATTTCGTTTGCGGACAATATTTCCGACGGCATTTTCTAGCAGGTTAGAAAAAATTGTCGATTATGAAACTTGCTTGACCGGTTCTTGAGGGTAGAAACGGAAAAGTGCTAATGAAATTTCACCGTGTGATAAGGCCTTTACATAATACTCTACCGTTCTTAAAAGGAAAACTTTTGGGTTTGTATCCGAACGTGCATGCTCATTTTGAGGGACGATTCGGCCATTTACACAGCCAATTATTCGGCCAATTAGTGGGGAGAACAAGCGGACATCCATGTAGGATTGCTGGGAACTCGTTCATATGAGTTTCAGAGATGCAGCCCCCTCATAAGATGTTTTTTATGCCACGTAACCTTTATCGGAATTTTTTTTCTGATAATCCATGATAATTGTCATAATAAACTTCTTTAATCCCAGTTAACTCATGAAAACCTTTTATCATTTTCTTGAACATGTTTCTTTCGTTATATTAAAATCCCGTTTTAAAGAAACACTAGGGATATTTCGTTATGAACCTCATAATTTTGAACTGCGGTCAGATAAAGAGGACGACACCTGTACTGGCATCCCTCTTTCCAAACCACTACCACACCAGTGAGAGGACCTTAAACATAAGAACTTTCTGAAATTAAAATCGTGGACTGCTAGCAATGAATAACAGTAGCTCTTCAAAGAGTAAATGCAAGTTTATTTTGAATCGGTTATCTTTCCGAAGGTCATGATCTTTTACAGTTTCGGAACTAAGAACTACTTTCTTGTTGGGCTGCCGAGATCCATTCCCCTTTCTAACCCCAGATGGCAGTGCATTACTGTTGTCTTGAAAGTTATGCAAAAAATATTTCTTATTTCCAAGAAAAGTAAACGTTTACATGGAGTGTGAGCGATGAGTAACGCGCAAGGAAAATCAGAACAAATTCATTTTAACGATCATACGGAAAAGCAGCAATTGTTTTTGTGAAATTAATAGTTTATGAATAAAATCATTTTTATTATCTTTAAGAAATATTCGTAACCGTGATATGAAATTGCTTATCGGAAACTTATTAAGATAGGATGTGGCGCGATGTTAATAAATGATCAAGAAAAACTGTTCCCTGATTTTTCTTGCATAGAATCTTCCATTTTTGGTAAACAGGGGTGCAAGATGTGTGCTCAAGAATAGTTCAGAAATTCTTCGTTAGGGAAATGTCTCTCTTAATCAACATGGGCGTTATTCAGTTTGTCAATCAAAACTTTTATGTCACTTCAGACTCCCAGCAATAGAGGATTAGAAATACAGTAAAAGCTCCTTATTCGCGCTTCCTTCATTCGCGTTTTCACTGTTTGCGGATTAAAAAATGCGACACAATTCCTATATTCACGGATAAAAATTTCTTTATTCGCGGATCTCATAAGTACATATATAATAATAAAAGGGTTCCAATAGGTATCCAACCCAATATCCTTTGCAAATGCCGTCAAAGGGACTAGTAAAAAAAGTAAAATAGATCCTATTTCGACTTTTTCTAAAGTATGTTGTTCAATGCAAACTGCAAACATAGCCAAAATCGCAAATGGAATAGGACGAGATGGGTTCGAACAGATAGAATCAAGTGACATTCAGGAATTGCTCGAATCGCAAGATGAAGATCTGACTGAAACCGACTTGTAGGAAATGTTAAATTCACAGCCCATTGAAGAAGTTTCAATAAGCACTGGAAACTTGACATTTAGTTTGAAAAATCTTAGTGAAGGTTTAAGAACGAAAAATGAGCTTTGAGATTTCTTTATGAACATTGATCCGTCTATGGAACGAAATCTTATTTTTAACGCATTAAGGACCGCTCACGAGTTTTCTCGTGTTTCGCGTCCCATCTGTTACGGACCGCTCACGAGTTCTCTCGTGTTTCACGTTCCGTCTGTTACGGCTTCATAAATAACAAAGTTATGATGATTTTAGAACGTACAAGTTTGTCCAAAAACGTGCGGTCCCAGGTGGAGAGGTATGAAATCAATACGACGGACCTCTTAAAGAATTATTTATTTTGTTGTCCGCTTAAATGGGACCTTTACAATTTATCCGCTATGGGACATAGTTATTATAGAATTTGCTCCGCTTAATCGGGAGATTACTCCGCTTCATGGGAGATTGATGTTTACAGTATGAAAGCTTGTAGCTTACTCAATAGTTTTACATTTTCCAGTAGGTGGCGCTGTTCATGTGGGCGGGGCACATGACGTTGATCTTAACATACTCCCGCCTTGAAATTATACAATTTCAATTACAGATCCAATTATACGATTACAAATTAAACAAATTGCCATATAAACATTCGATACAAAACAATATGCACATTATACATTACAAAAAAGAAATAAAATATATACATATATGAAATTCAAATGTACTGTATATCCTTTGGAGATACATTAAGATCAATTATATAAAGCAATTTAATATCATGTGTAATTTACAAATGTTCAATTATTTACGAGCCAACAGCAATGTTGCAGACAATTCTAAACGGGGTATAGTCATCGCTTTGATGGGACACACACGTGACTTGCTACACAAAATGCTGGATTGCACTTCACCTAATTCATTTTTGGAGCACAAATACAAAACTGCGCCAAATGCCTTGCTAGAAGCATCTGCAAATGCATGTAACTCGATGGAACTTGAATTGTTGATGAGTGAATTTCTTGAAACTTCTAGCTCGTTCACTGCCGGTAAGTCCTTTAAAAAATAAATCCAGTCATGCAAGTCATTTGGTGGAATTGGATCATTCCAACTCAGCCTTTGAAGCCAAAGTCTCTGCATGAATAATTTCGCAATTGTAATCACAGGAGCAATAAGACCCAACGGGTCAAACAATCTGGCAATAGTTGAAAGAACTTCTCGCTTTGTGAAATTATTCTTTAAATTGCAAGCCACTCTAAACGTGAAAACGTCGGATGTTGGGCGCCACAGCATTCCAAGAGTCTTTACTGTGTCAGACTCTGATGGAAATGAATATTCTAAATTTTTTTGATCATTCAAAAGTTCGGAATCGTTTGAAACCCACTTATGGAGTTCCATGCATCCCTTCTTTAACAGCTCAATTAATTGATACTGTAAATCTTTAGCTGCTTGCAAGTTATTACTACCAGTCAAAATATCATCTACATAAGTATTCGTTATAAGTTTAGCGGCTGCTTCAGGGTAGTTATTTTGTTCCTCTTCAGCGAGCGCCTTTAAAGCTCTAGTCGCTAAAAATGGTGCGCAGGTTGTACCATAGGTAACAGTGCATAACCTGTAAGTTTCCACAGGAGCAGATTGATTAGGCTTCCAGAGGATCCTTTGCAAGTTTCTATCGGATTCATCTATCAAAATTTGCCGATACATTTTTTTTATGTCAGCACAAAATGCATACTTGTAGGTTCTGAAATTTAAAATTATAGAGCAAAGCTCTTGTTGCACTGTTCCCCCATTTAATAAAATAGAGTTAAGAGAAACTCCATTATTTGAAGTCGCAGAAGCATCAAAAACAACACGTAAAGGTGTAGATGAACTTTCGGGACGAAAAACTGCATGGTGAGGAATGTAAAAGTTTTTACTTTCGGAATCAACAGAATCAACAATTTTCTCCATATGATTAAGTATGAAATATTCGTCGATGAATGCCTTGTATTGTTCTGCCATGATTTCATTTTTATTTAACTTTTTCCAAAGCAAATTCAATCGCCTCTCTGCCATTTCCCTTGAATCCCCTAATGTTGAGCGTTTGTCTTCGATTATTGGCAGTTTGACAATAAATCTTCCAGAATCATCTCTCTTGTAAGTTGAGAGAAAATGTTCTTCACAATACTGCCTTTCAAATGTCTTTGAATTATCTGTGTTATCACCCGGAAATGATTCGATTTCAAAGAATTCTTTAACTGAGTTTTCTAAAATTTCCCCTTCAGAAATTAATCCAGAAAAGAAATGAGACTCAGTCCCTTTAAGTGTTCCTGTGACAAGATATCCGAACACACTATTTTGAAGAAGCAATGAATTATCATAAGATCTAAATTTTTCAGATTTCAATATTTCGAAGAATAATTCAGCCCCTAATAAAACATGAATTTGACTGGGAATATGGAACGTACTGTCTGCAAGTTTTATTTCAGTTGGAAAGTTTATGTTATTAATGTTTATTTTCCTTGCAGGTGTTAAATCAGTAATTTTAGGAAGAATCAAAAAAGAAACATCCCTTGAAAAATCATTGCTTTCGTTAGAAATAGTAGCTATCAATCTATTTTTTAACTAAGAATTCATCACCGGAAATGCCAGAGATCTTACAATTTATTTTTTGCTTTTCTAGCATTAAAGAATCGGCAACATCCTGTCTTAATATATTTACACTACTTCCGCTATCTAAGAGAGCTTTTAATTTTATTTTTTGCCCAACAGTATTTTCAATAAGAATATTTGCTGTGCACAAAAGAGTATGATTTATTTCTGACGGTTGAATGTTCAAGGTCGATCCACCCGAAGAGTGAAAAACCTCAGCGTTCGGATTTAGAGTTGCATTTGATTGCGCAACACTATTTGAGCTAGGCAAAACATTACTTTCGTTTTGCTGATCTAAATGAATTAATGAGTTATGGCCTTGTTTTTTACATACTCTGCAGATATATTTAGACTTGCATGGCGCGTTATGGCACTTTAAACAGTTTTTACATAAATGATGATTTTCTAATACTTTAATACGTTCAGCAACATTCAATTTTAAGAATTCATAACATTTTTGTAACGGATGTTCAGTATTACAGAGTACACATTTCTTCATAAATTGATTGCCTTTATTAGAACTGACAAATAAATTTTTCGCTTTATTTCCTGTTCCTTGAAATTCCCTTTTGAATCTGTTATTCGACGGATTTTTTCCTAACTGATCTAAAACTAATGCTCTTGATTCTAAAAACTTTAAGAGCTCTTTTAGAGAAGGAATTTCTTTCGATTGCAACGATAACTCATACGACTTTCTTGTCTCGTTATCTAGCTTCTCTAATATAATATTTACCAGAATAGCGTTAGTTAGATCATTACACTCTAATTTCAAACTTTTCAATGCTCTTAAACTTTTATTAACGGAGTCTGTTATAGTTTTTAAACCTTTGGATGATTCAAAACTCAGTTTCTGAATTTTTAACATATTGTCAATATGAATATCTACAACAGCTCTCCTATTCTCAAAACGATCTTCGAGAGCACAAAATAAAGAATCGAAAGTGTCATCACTTGTTTCAATTGATTTTGCTTCACCACGGAGGGCAGATTTTAAATAAAATAACTTTTGATCCTTTGAAAGATCCTTGTTTTCATTAATGAGACTTAAGAACTGATTTTTAAAATTCGAAAATTCTTCTATTTTTCCATAAAAGGTAGGTAAGGGAATTTCAGGCAACTTAGATTTATGTTCTATATGCTCAATATACGATTTCAAATCTTCATTGTGATCTTTTTTAGTTTCATTAAATGTTACAAGATCACCATTATTGTATTTAGAGAGTAAGCATTGAAGACTTACCTCTATTTCATCTCTTTCATCCTGTAAAGAAAACATTTCTTCATCTGTTTTTTTACTAGCTTGTTCATCTTCATCAAGTTCTAAATACTTGCTGTATAATAATTCCAGTTCTTGTTTCACCGATAATACACTGGTTAGTTTTTGTTTTGCAGTTAGGACAATCTTTGTCTCATCATCGGAAGTTGATGACGCATCAATGAACTTCTTGATGTTCGTTAGTTTGGTTTTGATGGCACCTCGTGCCCGATTTAAATCCTTAATGGTTGCTGTTTTTGTAGTGGATTTCGCATCCATATTTGCTGATTTTCTCCGGTCGCTAGGACCAAAATGGAGAGGTATGAAATCAATACGACGGACCTCTTAAAGAATTATTTATTTTGTTGTCCGCTTAAATGGGACCTTTACAATTTATCCGCTATGGGACATAGTTATTATAGAATTTGCTCCGCTTAATCGGGAGATTACTCCGCTTCATGGGAGATTGATGTTTACAGTATGAAAGCTTGTAGCTTACTCAATAGTTTTACATTTTCCAGTAGGTGGCGCTGTTCATGTGGGCGGGGCACATGACGTTGATCTTAACACCAGGCGTATGCCTTACAGATTTCTTTGCAGTCCTTAATCTCAGGCGTATGCCTTACAGATTTCTTTGCGGTCCTTAATGTGTTAAGAGGCAAATTGCTAATGCGACTGCTGCGTCTGAATTGAAGGAGCTTTTAAAAACTGCCAAGCGAGAGAAAATCACAAAATTCTTCAAACCATTGCCTAAGCCTTAAGATAATTAATCAAAATGTTCAAAAACTTCAATTAAATTAATTTATATATATATATATTTATTTATTTAATTTGTCAACTAGGAACGTATCCCCTATAATCCCGTATAAATTAACATTCCGTATTCGCGGTTTCTGTATTCGTGGCATATTTATGGAACATATACCCCGCGAATAAAGAGCTTTTACTGTATGTAGACATCGAGGTGTTTCGTCTGTACATGGGACACTGCAATTAAAGAGAAATTATCTTTCATAAGATCCCTCAAATTCGCATATTTTTAATCATATGCAAAATTACGAAATGACACCATTTTTCTCCCTTTCTCCCCAAATTACTTTGCCTTTTTTTTTTCTTTCGTTTTAGAATCTTTTGAAAAAAGTGTTTCTTGCTTACAACACTATAACAATTTTCAATGTATCTCCTTAAGGTATCCGACTACGTTAAAAACACTGATTATCGACCACGTTGGCAATTTTTTTTAATTCATATTATTTTTTGTAGTTTAGTTATTTTTCTTCCCCAAACAGTTTAGCTTTTCTGGGAAAAGGAAAGACTGACCTATCATCCAAGGTCACACATTTTTCATATAAATTTTGTCGTTAGCTTCAATTTTCTCAAACATTTAATTTTCATAAAAAATTCTCCACCGTTAACATGATATATCCAAAACTAATTAAGCTATTCACATAAAAATTTCAGCGTGTGTTTTAAATGATATGGACAATGAAATAAAGCAAAAGGTTTATGGTTGGTAAAATACTTTTTAATTTATTGGTGTTTTTTTAAAAAAGAAGTTGTGAATTTATGGAAAAAAAATGCATGCATACGTATATTTTTACCCATCACTTCTTTGCATCTCAACATTTGTCTTAGATTTTGGTTCGTTTCATTCATCGTCATATTTTATAACTTGTGCAGAAAGAAAAAATTGGATTGCTGCATTACAGTTTTATGTATAGTGCTAACCGCTTTGGTTAAATTTCACTAAAATTTACTACAAATTTTCTCATTTCTTAAAATACATTATATTTTCAAAATTATTTTTTGTATTTATAGTGTTTATTATGCACAATACATCTAAAAACAGTGAATAGGTTCTAAAACAAATCTAATTTTTCAAATTTTTTCCTTCGAACGTAGTCGGATACCTTAATCAATCATTAGCATAAAATTGCCGGACTATATATAACACTATTCTGTGTCTGAAATTATAGAAGATTAGAATAAGGAAAATACTGGAATAGGATCTCAAGAGAGAAAAACATCGAAACATCCCAGACAATTATAGTCAATCCTTTAACAAAATAATTTGAGGGTCGCGGGGGCCTGGTGGTAAGATCTCGTCTACGAAATCAGAGAGCTATTGTAATTTTGGAGAGATCTTATATTTTCAAAGATTTTATAATAGAATGGAATAAGGAAGTATCATGTATCTTTACGTAGAAGGACCATGGAATTACTATTACCAAGGAAGCGCCCTAACGAAACTTCCTACGAGAAGAATTGAAGTAACTGTTTCTCCCACTTGAGTGTAACAATATGCCGCGCATGCGCTATGGCCGGGGTCACAGCAACATAGTGATAATAGGAGATTCTCTATTCTTAATACTGAAGTAGAAATACAAGAGGCGGTCGTTTTTCTTTTGTACGAATCGGAAATATTTATTTGCATTTTTGGCGCTTAACTATAAAAAATTATGTTTTCTTAAGCTTTATCCATTAATAATCATAATTTAATCAAAATATTCAATAAAAGCACATAATTTAAGGATTTAATTCTTGTTAAAAAATGTATTTCGGAGAAGATTATTTTAACAAAACAGGAACACATATTGCAAATCTCTAATAAAACTAAACAGGAAAATATCTTACTTATAAATAAGATTGGTATTTGAATTTTTCATTAGTTTATGCTATTTAAGTGCAGGTGTTTGATAATACAGCAAAATATACTTTAAAAAGCTAAATAAGGATTTATGTATTTTGAACAAAATTATAAAAAGTTTCAATTTGTAATCATAAATAATTTTAAAACAGCTTAAGTATGTGTTAAGTAATATGTAAGTTGATTAATTCTGAACCTCACAGAAAATGAAGAAATAAACATATGCAGAAATGAACTTTATTTGAGACTGTTGGTGCATCCAAAAGCAGAGCAAGCAGACATTTTTCCGCTTAATTTCGCTTAAATTTAGTAAAAATATTATTAATTATTTACAAATAAACGAGTGGCTCTTTCACATACAAACGCATACAAAAATGAAATGTTATGAGTGTATAGCGATGGCTCCGCGATAACAGTTTTGGCTTCGTACCTTTAGCGTTAAACGGGCATTCCTTACCTAAAGCTCATACTTCCATGGTTTAAGTGCTTCAAATAATTTGTAGATGAGTATTAATGAGGACCGATACCACACCGAAATCTGGCATCCTCAGACAGCTGTTTTTTATGGCTGGTCGTCCTTGATTATTATTAAATTCCTCTTGGCAAGCGGCATGGGATCTGCAGATCCATAATAAGTTACACTCCGTAAAGCCTATCATTGGTTCTTGGCCTGTTCTTCCTATGCGTGAGATCGATGTCAAACTGACACGTCTCCCTATAGGTCACACTAGATACACTCATAGGCATCTCATTTTGGGTGAGAGGACACCAGTGTGTCCTACCTGTCATGTTGGTTTCAGTATCAAACACATTTTGGTTGAATGCCCTGTATTTAACCGTGAACGTATATATTATTTTCATGCATCATCAGCAACTTTGCAGGACCTGGTGGGTGAAACATTCCACCCAAATATTTTTAATTTTTTAAAAGCCATTCATTTTTATACTCGCATTTAGCACTTTTTACCTTTTGTGATATGCATTATCTTACATTTTCATTTAACATCACCTTTGTTAATATTGTAATTTCACTTGCATAATTTTGAAATTTTATCTTCATATTATAGTTTATATATTCAATTGTCTTTAATATTCAGCTTTCATTTTACCATTTGCTTGGCGCTGTATAACCAGATATGGTTCTTGCGCCATAAAACCCTAAACAAACAAACAAACCTTGATTATTACACAGGTGGGGAAGAATCGTACCTAACGAAAAACTTTAGCTCAAGAAAAACCTTGGGTTACCCATTTGAGAGAGCGTGCAGCTTTAGATTGATTTTCAACTGATCTAGCAGTCAAGTTCAAGCGTGGAATCATGACACAAATGTTTGAACCAAAGTACAAGTTAAGGTCCAAGACATCATTTGATAGAAATTTTTAATCCAGCGATTGAATCAATCAGTTCCTTTGTAGGAAAAAAGATTTCTGTTACATAGTGTTATGAATATTTAACCCATTTAAAGTTGATCCAGTCATCGACGGTTTAAGGGAAATAATTGAGAGCGTAAGAAGTTGATGTTGCAGCAGCAGTGGTCATGTTGTTTTGTTCCAACTTGTTTATCAAAAATGGGAAGTAAAAATGATTATTTGCCTGATTAATTACGTTATAATGATATGCGAAAATATGAATGGTTTGCAATGAATGTTCGAGAGTACTTAGGAACAGTTTGTAAACAATCGATAAGCACAGAGTTCGCAGGTCATAGTCCCACTAGAAGTTGCTGACCATAAATTATTTAGTCTCCGACGTTGGAATGTGTTTGTAGAATCTTGTTGTTACAGCTCATAATGCCCATTAAATAAAAAATATTCTTATATAATTTTACAGTTACAATTGAAGACGTGCTCATTTGTCACGGTACTTGAACCAAACTCTTCTCCAGTCGAAGCCCTATTGTTATAAGCTATGGACAGTAAAGACACAACCCCACTCAGTACAAAGGCACAGGTCTAAAGGTGTCTTCAAACAAGGCTAACTACTGCGCTCAATAGAAGATCACGCCTACTTCCGGAAAATCACGTGACTACAACGGGACAATGAGAAATAGTTGTCCCGTCGGGACAATCGTTGGCCGGTGTCCCAACGATGTTGTCTCAACTGTTCATACGCTGACAAAACAGGGACAACAGTAAAGGGGTAACGATTGCGCGCAGTAGTTATCCTCGTGAGGGCCAACTTGTCGATGAAAAAATCTGGTGTCAAATCTATCACAGCAGGTCCTCTAAATTAACTTAACTAATATGCCAACCCAGCTGCAGCCTCCACTTAAAAAACAGATTATTGAGGAGGATCTCGTAATTTTGAATCAAACAGATGACACGAACGACACCTGAGGTGTCACCTCCTCCCCAAACTTCCACACCACACCAATGAGAGGAAGTTTGGTCCAGATGGATTTACCGAGCACTAAACCTTCTTACCGGCAGCTCATTGATTGAGGTGGGTCTCGAACCTGAAGTCATTCCGATTTTGAAGCCTAGATCTTACCACCAGGCCACCTATTACAAGCTTATGAAAGAGCAGACCGATAGACGGTCAAGTACTTGACAGATTTGGCTCCAAGTCAGGTGTGTACCTACACTCAAGATGTTGTATCTGTGTGCCAAGTTTTATTCATCTAACTTTCTTCGTTTCATATTTATCGAGCTCATTTCATTCGGACACACAGACAGGCAAATTTTCTCAGAATGGATTTCGTTCAAAATTTGAGTTAATATAATATAGAAAATTTTTTTCCTCTAATTCAGGGCATTTTTTAACTATCGAGTTCATAGACAAACAAATAAACTTAATTCAAAAATGAATTTTTCGGGCTCAGAAAAGTCTTGTGAGGAGAATCTAAAATCATGAGTTCGAATTTTTTTGATGATTACAATACGTTCTTGAAGTATATTTCGTATAGGAGAAGAAAAGCAGGGAAACGGAATTATTTATATTTCTGAATGCAAATGACAATCATGTTTAATGGATTGTAAACTTACTGTTCAACAAACAAACGAAAATTAAAATTCTGCTCTGTGGTATTCAGCTGCTTAAAACAATATGTTATGATTTAGTTTTTACGTCATGTTTTTATCGGAAAAGCTGAATTAATATCTACATGTCTTATCTACATTCTCTTTTTATTAAATATATAAACCAATAAAACAATTACAATGGCATTATAAATTTATTTCAGGCATTTTACTTTTTCATATTGATCTTTAAATTTTTATATTTCCATTTTTAGTTTAAGCGGTTATAATTTGGGCAATTTTTATCATAAAGCAATGGGGTTTTTATATTTTCTTTCGGACTGTCATTGATTTATTAAACAGGATTAAAAAGAAGGAAAAATAGTATGAAAATTTAAAGTTCAAAATTTTTTCAGTAACACATTTATGGACTCATACACAAAATGAAATATAAAACAACGCTGCAATAAAAGTAGTTTTCCTGATATGAAATATATTTCTCTTTGTTTCTCAAATTAGTTAGCGGACCACAGTATGGGTGGAGATCTTATATATAATATATTCATTATATTTTTAACTTTTTAACTTTTCATTTTTATGAAGTCTAATTTAAATGAAGCCTAAAAGATTACTATCGTATTAGCTCATCTTTATTACAAAAATGTGTTTCTTTTCGAAAAATTGTGTGTTAGAATTTGCAAGTATATTAAAGAATAAAATTTTCTGTTGAATTTCAATGCTACTCCTCTTAATAACCTAATAATAACAATAAAGACAAATAACTTTTGGAGAAAAAAAGCATGTAATCACAAATCCAAAAAGCGACAACTACAAATGGCCTTTTGCTAGTGAAATAAATAAAAGAACAGAATGTACCAGATAAAATATATATCACAGGCTTCGGAAAACCACAAATTTACATGGATTACAAATCT
The DNA here is from genome assembly GCA_026543055.1 of Argiope trifasciata. Lineage (NCBI taxonomy): Eukaryota > Metazoa > Arthropoda > Arachnida > Araneae > Araneidae > Argiope > Argiope trifasciata. The sequence continues at coordinate 791 of JAPMOQ010004901.1, read as the reverse complement.
GTGCAAATAAAATGGCAAACAGACTACCACAATTAGAACATAAAAGTCTCCAGAATAACATAATGTTAAAGGTCCAGCAGTTCGAAGCATTAAGGTAGTTAGTTTCACAGGAGGCTAATCACTGCGCTTACTTTTAGATAGATCACGCCTACTTCTGGAAAATCACGTGACCATTATGGGGCAATGACAAATGATTGTCCCATCAGGACAAACGTTCTCCGCGTTGTCTCAACTGTTCACACGAGGACAATGCCGGGACAACTTCAGAGGCAACGATTGCGGGTAGTAGTAAGCCTCGTGTGATCTCATCTTTACACATTTTGCATATCATACATGGATAAAAAAAATCTAAAGTCTGTGGGACAGAAACAAAATGTCAAATGGAAGAAACTTTTATTTTTCTTCGTTTAACATTCTTATAGCTAACTACATTTAATTTTTACAATTTGCAGAATATTATCAGAATTTCTCTAAGATGGTCTATAAGCCCCTTTCAGTCAGAGAATAGAATGTTTAAAAGAAATTTTGAACTTAGACACGAGTATGAAATAAAATTAAATCGAGCAAGAAAGTAGGCTTAATTGAAGCCAAATGGATAATCTATGCCTATGGAATCTAGTATTAATGTCTTCCAAAACTGTTACCTTGCAAAACAGTTTTCTACGCTATCTTTAATTTAAAGAAAATAATTATATAATGGTATTAATTTCATTTCTGTACAATTTTTATTTTTAAATAATTTGTTTGCTTTGAATGCTAGGATGAAATACGAATTCTTCCATAAAAACGTT
>JAPMOQ010004897.1:58421-86244 GCA_026543055.1 Argiope trifasciata | reverse complement strand
TGTATTTCAGAATAGAGAGATATAGGTCAAATAAAATTTCTTAAGAAACAAAGATGTTTTTTTTTCTTACGATTAAAGAAAGCTATTCGAGATTTAAAAAAAATTAAAAACAAGACGATTCAACAAATAACCCTTACTTTGACACAAGACAAATTCATTTTTATATAATGTCTTCGAAATGTTAAACCCGAATTTTGCTGATCCAACGTATTTCAAACCCTAAACTCAAGAATTTATCATCTCTTTATTTCGGAATAAAGCTCAAAATATTTTATAGAATCTGATTGAAGAAATAAAAGTATTAACTAACAAAAAAATTCAATATAAGTATGTTTTCCTGATATCCATTACCGACTAGGAGACAAGTAGCAGCAAAAGTCTTTTTCAATCATCGCATTTCAGCTAGGGAACAGGAAATTCGCCCAATACTTTAAGGAAACCTAAGGCCACATTCTTGGAGATCTTTCTATTATTTGTTAGACGGCTTGTCATCGGAGTAATAAGCGTATGCAGAAGCGTACCGGGACATCGTCTAGCTGTCTTTCTCTTGTGCAATAAGGTATTGATGGAATCTGAAACCCCAGGATAAAAGTTAAACTTTAAAAATTGAGAGCATTTTGCAGTTATGCATTTCGCATATAGCTTAATTATCTAACAGCCGATGTGAATGGGTTTCATCATCTTCCAGATTTCTCTCCATTCACTTCCTTATCCTTTAAATTCCATTCAAAATATATGAAATAAGAACTCCAGGTACATGTCTGAATTGTTAACGGGATTGTGTTTAAAGATGAATTTTGTTGAGAAATCAGCAAGTATGTGAACATAATTATCTAAAAGCTGTTTCGATATGTCAGACTCATTCTCTGAAATTTTGTTCTTGTATTTAGTTTGATAAAATATATCAATAGGAGTTGCAACGTAATTCAATGCCCTTGTTTAATTTTCTACTATAAATTTCAATTAAAGCAATATAATGGTATTCTAAGCAATTTAATTTTACAAATTCCGTATGTTTGTTTAAGGAGTAAAACCAAAACTGTATTAAAATTGATTTCAAACGAGATTTTTCTTTTTTTTAAATAATGGACTATATTTAATCCTTTCACCCAAGAGGAATTTGTAATAATATTTTGAATTAAAAATACTATTATAGAAGTTCTCTCCATATGTTCCATAAAAGTAAACATTTTTGCAATAAAAGAAAATGTGAAATGCATGAAGATGCAATAACATGCTGATGAATTGGAAAATGTTGAGGGAAGTAGAATGAAGAAAATTCTACATGTGTAAAAGATTAATATGGAATAAAATGAACCTTTTTATTCACTTTCTTGTTTAGTGCGTCTGAAATCAAACTTTCTGTTTTGATTGTAAGTATAGTTTAAATATTTCATAAAATAGTCTCCTTTTTAAAAAAGAAAAAAGCGTCGTTTAGTTTTATTTAGAATTATTTAGTGCTTGTTAATAAAACATAATTGAGATTTTTATTGGCAAAAAGTTATATCGATTCAATTTATCAGTTGCATTTTTTTTCTTATACTAAATTTAAAGAAAAAAGCACTAAATGTGTGAAAAAATTCATTCACTAGACTTTGTTAAATCTGTATGCTTTAAGTTTATGCAAACTAAAAACTCTTTCTAGAATTTTTTCTACCTTCTTAAGAATATGATAAATCTAAAACAAAGCGAACAAAAATAATAGCACTTGACAATTCTAATAATGAAGTAATTAGAAAAATGAATTCTAATTATTTCTTTATTAGAAATCCCTGTTTATATGCGATTCTCAAAGAATAATTGTATTCTATGTTGAAAGAAATCCATCAACATGAACTCTCCATATTTGCCGACATGATACATATACAGACAAATACAACATATGATGGCTATGTGTCTTTTCAAATGCAAGGAACATATTGATTTTAAAAAAAAACATATGAAGCAAATGAGAAAAGAACGTCTTTATTCAAAATTTCAGAATTCCTTATATGTATTTAAATTTGAAATAAATTATATCTTTCAGTGTATGCGTGTTCAAAATAATTAAAAAATATATAGTACGCATTCATAGATCCGCATTGATATCAAAAAATATTCGTAAACGATAATGCTCGGAAAATAATTTCGGTTTACCTAAGTTGATCAGATTAGCATTGATTTTTTTTCTTCTGTTTAAAGAAAGCATAGTCCCGAAAATAAGTAAAGAGGGTATTAACAGGTTACACTGAGGTATTTTATGCAAATCAAGATCTCACGAAAAACCTTGGCTCGAAATGAATTCTTCATACGATCCGGCAATTTGCTATCAGGCTAACACTGTGTTGGTAGTTAAACTTTTCCTGCAAGAATGATGAACCAGTAATGATAGCATTGCGAGTGCTCCACGTGGAGGAAGGATTGAAAGCGAAAACAATCTCCATTTCATAAAATGAGATAATATACTATTCAGAATAACATAGAGGATCGACCTTAAAATGACAAACCAACCTTGAGAGAGGTCTGCGTCCATGTTGTAAAAAGTGTCAAGAAAAAATTGCAAGTCGTGACCTCAATGTAATTGGTTGGTAGATTGATTTGGGTTTTCGATGCAAGAGCCACTCTAGGACATGCTACATGATCATAACGTAGCAAAATTAGTAAAAATAGGAAAATTGTAGAATCATCGTTTAGATATATTAAACAGGGAATTTTATATAGGTATCCACATAATGTATGGCTATATCACTAGCTGTAGCCATCAGACAGATGAAAGACTAAATTTTGATGAATGAATACTATTAAAAACGGAATATGGCACAGTATTTTTTTGAAATTCTATATGCATGGATAAAGGCAACAGCGGCGTAGTCACTACTGAACGTTAATTTTATTTTTGTGTGACCATGATATGCTTGCATTGCAAGAAAGACATGTGTTAACTGAAGTTATTGTTATGACGAAGACGTCAAGAATCGTTTTGTACGGAAAATAGAGGTATTCCTATTGGATACTACCTTTGAATAGCTTTAGATAGGTCGAGTTTCGAAATTAAAGTGATTGTCAAATACCTCAAACATGATCCAAACAGATATTTTTGATTTCGAAAATACTGAAAATTTTGAGTGTACCGGGAATATTCAGCTACTTTGTTGGATAAGAATACTTCTATTTCATTGTCGGACCATCAATGCAATCAATACATATATGCTATACTCAGCTGTAAAAAAGTGTAACGATATAGCTCACTTGACTAATATCGAGTGTTTTTAAGCACGTTGGATATCTTTTACTTTAAAATATATACAAGTTTATTCTAAATATCCAATTTCATGGAGAAAGACAGGAGCATTCTTTTTTAAAGAATATGCTAAAAAATTTTAAGAAACTATTTTTGTTTATTTATTTATTCTAATTATATGAAAAGTTACTTAATTTTTAGATTTTTTATTTATTTTGATTTCCATTTATATCTTTGTTATGGTCAAATGTATTAATTAATTGCAAATATAGAAATTTTAACTCCAGTTTTTAAAATTATATAAATTCTTTTTTAAACTGAAGAGAATAAATCATGAAATGGACTATTCTGCTCAAATATATTTACTATAACACATGAATCTGGAGAACCTCATTTGGCATCTTTTCTATGATATTTGACATGAATTTTTTCTTCCAAGATTTCCTCTTGATCTAAAACATTTCGATCTTCTACTGACAAATTTGAATGATTCAAGATAAGTCTTCAATTTTTGCGATATTAGAACCGTTGAAATTGTTAGTATGAATTTTCTTTAGTTTCAAAACCAAATCAACTCAATTTAAAAATTACATCACTTGCCGCAATAACAAGTTGACCCTCATTATCGTTGAAAATTATAAATTCTCCGAACAATTTATAAATTAGTCAACCGGTCACTCACCGTGATTCAAAATGTAATACGTTATTTCCATAGAGAAAGGCATTATTTTAAGATCCTTTTATTTATAAAATATCTAATGATTTTGCTGTTTCTATTTGAAGCGACGAAGATAAAATCTTATATACAAAGGGAATGTTTTTTCCTTGGCTATTATATGGTAAAATAATGGAAGAAATCTTTCAAATGTTAAGTTATACTTTACGATTTTAATTTATCTTAAAAAATTAAAGTTTTAATATCATAATCAAATAAATTAAGACAAAATATTTCAGAATTAAAACAAGATTTCAAACCTTTATATTAATTTCGAGCGATGATACGTATAATTATAAAAAGATTTTATTTGTATAATAAATATTGCTTTTTTGTGAGATCACACATATATTTTAAGCATCATAAAGGTCACCTTTGGAATTTCTAAGGAAAATTAACAAGCTTTTGTTAATTTTATTTTATTACCAGAAACAAAGACAACAATTTTCAAACCTCAACAAATATAGTTGGTTTTCAAATTTTTTATCATTAATCAATTTCAAATGAGTTGATTTATTTTCAAGTGATTGAACAGTAAGAAATAATTTATAGCAATTTAATTAATTAATTTGCAGTTTGATTAAGTTAATTTGATCACAACAAAAACAAATTTTTTCTTGCAAAAAAGCAATATTTATTATATAAATAACTTTTTTTATAATAATCCCAAAACTGAAAATAAGATACAATAGAATATAAACATTTTTAAACGCCGATTCCAAATTTGACAGCACAGCGATTTTCAAAGTTTTGAACTCAAAAATCTCGCGTTTCGACATTTTTGGACCAGGCATAAAAAAGGCCGTGAAAACACAAATAAGAAAAGAGAAGCAAGGATGAATATAAGTAAAAAAAAAAATGTACAACTATGTCTTCCTGGCAATCGTCGTTGTGCCAGAAACAAGAAAAAACAACTTTCAGTCCTCGCATTCCAGCGGAGGGAAGGTAAAACTCGCTGTAGTACCTTAAAGAAGGCGAAGGGGGTGCATTCTTTCTGTTTTTTGGTAGACGGCCCGTCATCGGGCGTAATAAACGCTGGCAGCAGCACACCAGGACATGATCCAGAGTCGATGCGCTGTCATTCGCTTCTGTCTCGAATAAGGTATTGACGGTATCCGAAACCCGAGGAATGAAATCGGCGAATCGAAATTGGGAACGTTTTGCATTTATGTGTTTCGTCTACTGTTTCGGCGAAATAGCTGATAAATTGTTTGACGGGCTATGCGACTTATTTCTTTTTATCCTCGTTTCTTTTGTTTCTCCTCTCAGTACTTGAGACTCGAAATCCCACGCATAAATATGAAATAAGGAAAGCAGAGAAGGATATTTTAATCCTCTCTTGACGGATATGGAATTCGCAAAATCCTTTAAGGCAGTTTATAAATAGCATATATTTTAAAAATATTTCCACATTGTTAGATGAACTAGAAAATACATGAAGTGAACAATCCTACACTGGAAACGAGTAGCAATTTAGAAACTTCTGATAAAATATAATTTAGTTAAAAATAGAAATAAAAGTACTTCATTTAAATGATCAATTTTGAACATTAATATTTCTTAATTTTGTGAAAAAAATGCGTTAATAATTGGTCTATTTTACCGAGTTTTAAATGACACATTCTATGTTTATTATAAACCTAACAGCTAAATATTACTATATGTTTTTAATTATTTAGTAAAACAAAGAATCCGATATATAAGTTATTCAGATTCATCTGAAATTAGGAATCCTTATTTTATCAAAAGTATAACTTGCAGTACAAGAGAATTAATTATTACCAAAATAAGAAAAATCGAAAATTTAAGAGTTAAACACCGAAATAAAGTGAATTTTCGGTAAGGTTCAAGAGAAGTTGAAAAGTTTGTAAAATATCTTGGAAGCCTGAAAAAGCGCATAATTTTTAAAATAAGAAAAGGAATTCTTTTTTATTTCTATAATAAGAACTTTTTTAATTTTTATAATAAGAAAATGAATTTATTTTTATTTTTATAATAAGAAAAAGAAATTTATTTATTTACAAGCGAATAGTAAAAAAAATCTCAAAGTTCAAAATACACTTTTCTTCATATATTCAATATCGTGTTACATATATGCACGAAAATCTTAGCTGGAATCCATCGGTGTATAAAAAGGACAGTTTTACCTTATTACATATAATGATTCATTTTGTTCTATAATCATCACAAATTTATATAATGAAAAAATAAATCTGATAAAAATTATTCGTGTTTTTCAAGATTTATGTGAAGATGCAAAGATTAATAAGTCATGAAGTAACACTACATTAAGTTCATTAGCTTTAAGCAACTCGGAACTTACAGGCAAAGAATTGATTCCACTGCTTGTGGAATTCAAAATTTGTATCTTTTCAGAATAATCTACATTTATAAAGGAGTTTATAAAAAGTTTTAGAAGCTTTTAAAACATTAGCAAATGAATAACAAGAAACTTAAAGTCCAACATTTAATGTAGTGCCGCTTGACTGACTTTTCGTAGGCATTGTGCTTTTCAAGCTCGTACTTTACCCCTTATCCATGATAGCTATGCACCAACTATCCTTTTTGTGACAAAATATTGTGATGATATCTTAATAAGCCATAAGTTCTCCTCTCGCCAAACATGCTCCATCTTCGGGATTGGAGCATGTTTTTGTCCTGTGGTTATGTTACTGGACTTCCGACCCAAAGGTCCCTGTTCTATTCAGAGCAATTTCACTTCCTACAATGGTGACCACGTATAATGAACATTCAACCTTCATGCAACTGATGTGGCGCCATCTACCCGCAACCAAAGTCGTCAGACTCACTTGACGCGACAATTCACGCAGGCTCGCCATAACCCTTGGCACGACTAAAAAGTTCTCCTCTCGCCAAAACAAAGATAGGTACGGCGCATTAGATACAAAAGCTACAAACACCAACCACTTACTCAACAAACCAATTCATCACTACTCAACAACAACGCATATCGTTCACCGGCTCACTAGAGGGCGAGTCTGTGGTGATATCTTAATAAGCCAGATAACATCTACGGGAATGAGCAATTGCTTTTGTCCTGTGGTTATGTTACTGAGCTTCAGTCCCAAAGGTCCTGGGCTCTATTTCGAGCCAATATCACCTCCCACAATATTATACAAAAATATTTTTTGCATAAATATCTATTTTTTTTAAGTCAGTAAAAAAAATTTACCACCTCAATTCAGCTTAATAATTTGCCATTAAAATTTATCATCCAGACTGACTCATACTGAAATTTTTTCGTAAGTTTAATAACCATGACATCCTGTTGTAATAATAATAAATCTTTCGAAAAAGAATGCAGAGTTCCTATCCTATTTGAAAGTGAAAAAAAAAATGCTGAAAAACGCAACTACAAATTTCAAAAAAAAAAAAAACTAATTTATGATTTTAATTTCTGATATAAAACGAATTTACCCTTCTTTATTGAAGATTTAAATGGCAAATTACAATAGCATCATTAAAATAGACTCTTCTGCTCAGATTCAAAATATATTTATCGCATCTTAAACTGCAAATTCGCCGTCTTCAGTCATCTAAATGAAGAACTCATCCAACTTGGCACAGATATAGAAAGTAATAGTTGCTTTTCCTCCAATCCTTGTTGTATTCTCGAACATTCGCGCAATATTAGTCTCTTGATACCCAACGAATTGGTCCCTCGGCATATTCTTATTCAGTGAAATGTCAGAAGCCCTGAAGACATCAGTGAGAAATCTTCGCCATTCTGAATCAAATCTACCCGATCTATTAAAGCGACGCCCCCTAAGTCACGCCACTTCATTTACCACTTGCCGCGATGATAGATGGCACATCCTCTTTACAGGAATCGATAATCTGCCGAACAGTTAGTAAATTAGTCGTCTAGACAGTAAGGAAATCTGCTCTTCCAAAGAGCCATTTAAGATTTTTGCTCATTTGATGCTTTACAAACTGTTGTGGTATTTTCGAATTGATCTGTGATAAACAATTAAATTTCTGAAAAGAGAGTGTTTTGGAATCGGCTTTTATTTGGTAAAGGATCGTAATTAAGCTTTAAAAACTTTATCGCTAAGAGCTGTAGTGCTTTAGCTCACTTAATCCGCTTTAGAATTTTGATTTTTGAGGAATGGTGAAATAATTGTGAAATCTGGAATTAAAATATATTTCGAAATCGAAAATAAATGGTTCAACAATTTTTTCATTAGAATTAATTTAGCATTTTCTTTAAGAAATTTCATCGTGTGATTAATTTTTAAATAGCTGTTAACAATTAGAGCTTTAGAATAAGAAATTAAAATTTTTATTCGAATATATTTATAATTTCTTTAAATCTGTGTTTGGTTGATTTGTGTAGTTCAATGGCACAAGAGCTCTTTAAATCTGGAAGGTGTTTTTACCATTTATTTGCTTTCTAAATTAGTGTTCTCGGGCTGTTATATAGTAATCCATATCTTACTGTATATTGAATAAATTAAAAAATTTTTCAAGCTAAATATATTTCGTTTATAATTATCAGCTGAATAGAAGAAATTTTGCTAATGTTGCAAGCATCATTAAATATTTTCCTTTTTCCTGAAAGCACAAAGATTTAAATTTCCCTATCTGAAAGAAATGAATATAAATTCTATTATATAGAATACATGAATTTTCCTACGTTTGTTCTTAAACTACTGTAATAATAAGATTGGTGAATTCTATATCAATTAGTGAAATAATTTGGATAATTTTGCAAATTTAATCTTCGAAAATTAAGATCTGATAAATGTGTGCTTAAAATGTTTAAAGTGAAAAGAATATTTGAAGAGAATACATGAAAAGAACATAAAAATTTTATTTCAATGAATAACTGCTGTTCAATAGCGTAAAGCATTTGATTATTATCATTTTGAATACATGAAGACGCTTACCATCACTAGTATTAATTGTAAAATCATTTATTACCTCAAATTAGGAGGAGTGCTTTCAGTTTCTAATATTTTGTTCAAGTTTCATCCCTTCACTCTCTTTTTCATGTATTGAGTATAACATGTTATAAAAGTTATTTATTTAATTCTAGAAAGTGAACGTGTGAAAATAAATATGAATGTCCTCCAATTTCTAGAATTTTTTTATTAATTGTCTACAATACAAATTTAAATTACAAATTCGAAGTCAAAACTATAGTTTAAAAATAATTGCTAATTAAATAATTCAGAATTTTCACATATGACTAATTGCTGATAAAATGCATGTATAAGAGAATGTTCTGAAGAGCTAAAATTCTGTTACAGAAATGCATATTCAAATAAGGGAGCTATGTAACCATTTAGCATTGCATGATGTGGTATAAGACAATAAGTTTCTTGCAAATTTGTTAGATCGGTACTTATTGCTACAATGGCAGGTAATTAAGATTCGAGTGAATTTGAATGAAACATTAAAGTGGACACATTAGAAATGATGCAAAACTCCTTCGATGTTGGGATGAAATTTAAATTTTCATATTCGACGATTTGATGTGTACCATGAGTATCCATTATTCGGAAAAACATCTAATCTCCGACCTTGACAGAACACGAACCATCGACGACCAAAGAGAACTTTTAAACAAAGTAGACATTTTCTTAAATTGTCGGGTTCATCAATAAGCGCAGTGTGCAAACTACTCATCCGACCGCCATTGATATGAAGTTTTGGGGAAAAAAATTAAACAAATTTTAAAAATAATGCCATTACTGACATTATTTGTTTAAAAATTGCTGTTTTCTCTTATTTTTATTTAGAACTTCTTTTTTAAATAATTCAAACTTTTAAACTAATCCGAATTTTCGAATTCTTCTTTTCCAGCTCCAAGATGCTGATAAATGCATATTTTTAAAAAATAATATTATACTGATTCATTCAATCTCTGAAATCGATAGAGTCAGAAAAAAAACGACAGAACGGAACCATGGACGATTGAAAAGAATTCATAAACAAGGTAGACATGCAACACTTCCTGGAACTGGCATGGACTTCAATAAACATCAGAGTGTGAACTATTTGGCCATCAAGAGTTTATAGAGTTTTGAAAAATAACGTTTTACAGTTATACCTAGTGATTTTATTTTAATAAAAATTGGAGTTTTCTCTAACTCCTATTTGAGACGTATTTTTTAAATAATTCGAATTTTTCAATTAATCGGCATTTTTGACTTAATCGTCATAATGTGGCCATATCTTCGAATCATCATATTGCTTCATCTTTTAAAGAAGAAATTCTTGAAATAATTTTTAATAAACAAAAATATTTATCTCGAAATTTGTTTCATATGTGATTACCACCATCATTTAGATCCAAAGGAAAATTTACAAAGTCATAATTTACGTATTTAACTTTCTTGAAATTATTCTGTACTTCATCTGCGTTTTAGCTTGGAAACATCCATTTCTCCAAGCGAATAATTGTAGAATACCCCACCCCTTCTAAATCTGAAACGACGAATTGCATTTCATTTAACATCGCTGGTCCTGAAGTTGCCACAAACGGTGATCTTGACACGACTGACTGAGGAACAAAATAAATCGCTGGCAATAAATCTGTTTCATGAAGTTTCGTCGTAGTTTACGATGATGGATAACACAAGAATGCTCTTCAATTGGACCATTACCGTGATGGATGACCCAATATGATTGTCTAGGTGTGAGATTTCAGTTTCGTCTTTCTCCTGTGTTTTGGGCTGTGTTTCGCAACATTTGGCTATCAAAACTTGAGACATTAGATATCTCAGGTACAGGGTGATCAGCGACTAAGCCCTGATTTCAAAATTAAATATCTCTACAAAAAAGATCGATAGAATTATGTGGTAAATTTTACGTTTATTTGCAAAACTGTAAAAATAGTGTACAAAAGTTAGAAAATTTAGTTACAAAAATCGTTAACAGTTGTCACTCTGTGCTAAAAACTCTTTCTCTAAAAGGAGTTAAAAAAACAATAAAGTGATGAGGTCTTTGCAATTAAAATACAATTTTTTCAAAATGTTCATCGTTCGAAGTAATGAAGTGGTGTAATCGAACAATGAAATTTGACATGCCGTCTTGCTATGTCTCAACGGAAATGGAATCAAATGCAACACCAATCAACGATTCAAGCTCATCTAGAATAGTGGGATTGTTTCTATAGACAGTGTCTTTCAATGCTCCAGACAGAAAGAAATCACAAGGAGTCAGATTGGGAGTCATTTTTTATTTTTGCATCCACATTGAAAGCGTTTATTGGCATTGTAATTAGAGTGCCATCTTTTAAAGATTTTCGTAACTAAATATTCTAAACTTTTGTACAGCATTTTTACAGTTTTGCTAATAAATGTACAGTTTACCACATAATTCTATCTATCTCTGTTGTAGAGATATTTAATTTTGAAATCAGGACTTATTCGCTGATCACCCTGTATAATGTTCTGATATTTATATAACGGTTTTGTTTTATACAGAGAAATAATATCTAGCCTCCTTACTCCTAGTACCATATAAATATTGTACTTCATTGTATGACATTGATCCATATTCGCAGTATTTTTTATTATTGAACAATATTGGGCGATAAGCTGTGCTACCTGGGAAGCGAATCTCTAACAGATAATTGCTTATCGCTATTACAGCATATGTTTGCGCAAATTAATGAATAAAATAAGTGATCAACTAAATCCTCTCACACATATTCTCCTGACCCAATTTCATATAATCTAATCTTACTTAAGAGGTACCCCTGATTTTTTTTTATTTGCATTGATAAGTTCAACTTAATAACTACGATAGTACTTCATTTGGATTATTTTGCAAATATTATATGTTAGTAAATATCCTTATATCGAACGACAGACATTTTCTCTATTTTAAATCATTAGTGATTATGCATTTTACATAAATTCTTCAATAAATCTGCGTATTTTAATGTGTCGCAAGCTTTTAAAATAATTTGGAAAGTAAAAGATTGCAGATCAGTCAATTTGTTATAGACTATAGACAAGAAAAAACTAAACAGAAAAATCTATGACTATGATAGAATATTATAGCTTTCTTGACACCTCACAGGGTTAAAATTACATTGAAATTTAAAAGTATTATACTTTATCAATAAATGATCTCACAGAAGTAAATGGAACAGAAATTTAGCAATTAGAATGAATATTTTGAAATTTAAGAAGATTGCAAAAAGAAATCTAATATGTTAATAGTCATCCTATTTTAATAATTACATATTCATTAATCTGTACTTATTAAATGCCATTTTTAATATTAGAAGTGTAATATAAAACTTCTTGCAGAAATTGTATTTTAAAACAAAGTTTTAATTTAACGATTTCCTATGCACAAGTTCCATTTTTACAAATAATGTATTAAACAATTGGGAGAAATTATAAGAATAATCTGGTAACTGTAACGAAAAATTTCCATTTGATATGAACTTAAAAACTTGGATTTTAAGTTAACTAATATATATGTAAATTTTAAATTCCATATTAAAGATATTTGACTGTTTTTGAAAATAAAGATAAATCTATGTAAAGGATTTTGAATGTTTATTTAAATAAAAATTATATTTACTTCATTTCGATCAATTCCACTCTTGGGGGGGGGATTATCTATTTGAGTCGTGAGAAATCACGAACTCGTTAAAAACATCATTATGACTGGAAATTTGATTTTAAAATGCTCATTAATATTTTAAAAAAGGGTTCTTATTTATTTTCACCTTCTTTTTTAAAACTCTATTCCAATCTTAAACAATGATAATATATTTCAAAGCCCTCCGATTAAATTTAATTGTTATATAGTGAAACTGTTATGTTTTATTTAATAAAAATCTTTAATGATATGGGAAAAAACGTTAGTTCACGTTTATATTTTAAAAAAGAGAACTATCATGCCGTTTAAGCAGGAAAGAATATTTTCTACCATCATTAAATTTCGGTATTTCAATAATCATTAACAAAACTTTGATAATCATTAAACTTCAGCATTTCTTTTCTAACCAAACAGATGGTGAATTAGAAATATTTTTAAATCAATCAAATAAAAAAAAACCTTTGGAACTGCAAAACTTCAATGTTAATTTTTTATAAAATCTATAATTTCAAGACTTTGAAGAGAAACTTTAGTTATGAAAAATCAAAAACTGCTTCAAATGATTTTAAAATATTTTTTTTTCAATACTGTTAATTTGGGTTTTTTTTAATTCTTTGTTGGAATATAGTATACTACTTTTGATTTTAATCCTAAATTACTCAAACTTCAATAATAATGTATTGATGTTTCATTTTATTTTCATTCCAGCTTTTCATATTTCACTTTCATTTTGCAATTTTTATTCATATTTAATTTCATTCGTGTTTTTCACGGAAATTTTTCCTGATAAATTTAAGCAACGATTAATCATGATAGAAGTCAAAAACTTACTTCTCTAATTATAGTCCATATATCAAAATTTTATAATCCAACTATGATCTGAATGTAAATGTCCTTTATCTGAAATAACGTCAGAACATTATTTTAGTTCTTAATCATACCTTAAAGGCGTTATACCGGGGCCTAGTATGGTACCCCACAGACGGCCAGCCCTACCTGTTGTCCTTAAACGTCTGAATGTCTTCTAAGGAAAACGCTTGTTCATAAAATTTTACATACACAATCGGGATATTTGGTGGAATCTAGTTTTGAACTAAAGCTTTCAAAGTTTCGAAGATGAGCATTCTCTAACAGGACATTATGGTCCAAACTTTTTCAAACAAAAACAATTGTTCTCGGCTGGTCTTTTAATTTAGTCAATAAAAAATGTAATTCAAAGTTTAAGAACAAAACTTTAATAAATTACGAATTAGAAAAATGTTCAAAAACTGTGTAAAATTTTGCCACAACAATGTCGAGAAAAACTTAATCCAACTTTTTTTGTTACGAGATTTGGTTTTGAATGTAAGCGATGTAAATAACGCTTAATACATATAGCAATATATTCTAATTTATTATTAAAATAATTTATTTATAAATGTATTAACTCAATTTTTTCCTTTACGTTTCCAGTTACTATAATGCTGTTTTTATACTAAAAATCAAAAAAGAAATTACAAAACATTGTAATTTTGCAGAAGTAATTAGTAGTAAAAACAAAATCAAGCATTTTATAAACATACAATACTGATATGCATCCATTTTTTTTCTTTTATTTTGCAAAACATTTAGGGCCCCGAATGTTTTTCTGCATTCCCAACTCTTCAAAGAGAAGGCCAACTCTGATACTGGATCAATCTCTGGAATTGATCATCATTCAGAAATGCAAAGGTCCACCCCGAAAAAAAAACCCAGAGCGTTTCATTCTTTCCTAACAAGGAAATAATACATTAATGTCAGCAAACTTAACTCGTAACTTCTTGCGCCTAAAAAGATTCACATATGCCTATGCTGAAACTGTCCACTGCAGCTCAGCAAGATCAAATAAAGTATCTGATATCTTATGGAAATCGAAAAAAGTATTGTGTTGTCAAAATGAATTGATTTTTGACCTAAGCCTGTGCTTTTGCCAACAGTCTCAGTTGATGGGTCACCAGCAAAATTTTTACTTCAGGAATATTTATTGCCGCCGTATGCAACACGTTTTTGGTGATTTTCGATAAAAGTATTTTAACATGCGTGGCACGTATTTCCAAAGCAAGTTGTTAATAGTTTTATACATTTTCAGACATATGACCTTTCAATTTAACGTTTTAACATAATACCTCCCTTACAGATAATTCAAGCAAACATGAGAGTATTTGATTTATTTTTAAAAACAGACATTCTAAAAATTATTCTATCTTAGAATGCCAAGTAAATAAAGCTAAGAAGGATCCTTCTAATTTGAATTATAGTTCCAATTATGATACCATGATGCATTTGGCGTCTTTTGATAGGTTAAACTATACTGTATTTCAATTACTGTTTTACTTTTATTTAAATTAATTCATCATGCATATGGGACTGCCGGTTGTGGCCAAATATTTATGTAAATGAAATGTTTCAATCCTAGAAATTTCTCCAGAGATGGCGCTGCAATCTCCATTCAGTGGGTAGAAATGAGTAAAGAGAGACTCTCCGGGAACATTTGTAAAACAGAGATAATTAAATACCAGTTGTTTGTTGGTAATCAAGCTAATATTATAAACATTGAATAATTTGGGAAGAGTGCACTGAAGTCAGAGTTCGTCTAGGTCTTTATGAAGTTGCGTGAATCATTTGATTATTCGTCACATAGGGTTACAACGTCACAGAAAGTCATAATAATTTATTTTTGTATGTATTTTGTGTGTATTTATCTTAACTATGCTGTATGTATTTATTTATGTTTACTTTTGTATTTATCTGCACGTTTTATGTTTTTAATGACTCTTGTGTTACAAATATCAGTGCTTTTATTGGGAATAAATATTTCATAACCATTAAGTTACGAATGTGACAGTAGACAACACCACTATATATTAAGACATATAATATTAAGCCAATTATTAGATCACCGTAAAATAATTAATTTTTGTATTTACACATGTTGGGCTTTCTACAGATCTTACATTCTTAATAAACTTTTGCATTACAAATATCAACGCATTTATTACAATTAAATACTTCATGAGCACTAAGCAATGAGAGAAGCATCCTATATATTTACATCACTATCTTGTTCCCTATTCCAATGTATGAAGCACTAAGACCGTTTATATATTATAATAAGAATAGACATCTGCGCCCCACTTCAACGTCTGTAATACTGGCTTATATATCTATTAAACTGTTGATATATAAAATATATATCATTAAATGTTCCATTTATTATTTTATAGCAATAAAAATAAAAGTTTAATGGAAATTAAAATTTATAGAAAAAAGAAATCCGCATTTTACATGTAGCCATTAAATCAGGATTAGTTATAGCAATCAAACACGATAACAATAAAAGGGGAAAAAGAAATGAATTTTCATTTATCGAAACAATAATTTATGCGCTTAAAAGTCAGAAACCGAACTGAAATGCATAAGAATGTAAAAAGTTCCTTCTATATATTTTTTTCAAAATCAGGATAAATATTAATGAAAATTAATTTTAACTTTTTATATTTTTATACGACAGATTTGTTTTGAACGTTGTTCTTTATCCACTCCTTGGTTTCAGTCATTTTTGCTTTCAATGCATTATTCCTTCCTGTTGCATTCATGGATAAGCCCGTATTTGATTGGATGGAAATGGATTTTAAATTTTTAATGTACATTTTAAAATTATTTTTCGTTCACCTTTAGTCAATCCATAACCACCACTTACGCTGTTACCAATTATTTTTTAACTTATTTTGATACGAAAATATGATTTCATCTGAGTTTTTGATCATTATTTCATCTTTAAGGCGAAAAGAGTATATATCGAGTACCATGTTGATATGATAGGTGCTCTGTGTCACTTACTGACAGCTCAGTAGCTTCCTTGATATCCAAGCTTCATTTTATTATTATATAAGAAATCCTGCATTTAAGTGGTAGCTAAGTTCTTTGTGACAGCATCATCTTTCAATTAGCTACTTCTAATTTATAGTATTGTCTGTTTGGATTAAAATACTAAAATTGCACCACATTAAATTATTATTTGTGAATAAGGAAATCATGGGAGCAACTGAAAATAAATATTTCTCTATATAAATTATACCTCAGGGCAAAATAAAGAGAACTATTTGTAGTTTTGATCGACCATTTTACTTGAAATGTTTCGTTGCAAATCCTGTCAAAGCGAAAGGGAAATGCATGTTTCTGCCAATGGTGTAAGCTTGTTACCGATCCAGCTGAATGACGCGTTTCCAGATGACACAACAAAAATCTGCTGCGAGTTATATTTTTGATTTTAATGGATAGGATTGTAGGGAAAATGAATGTAATGTAATCTAAATAAATTTATTCTTTACATAAAAAAATACCCATGTTGGTTTGAAAGAATCTTATTCTTTTCATCATTGATATTCAATATAAATGTGAGCAAAATCTGGTAAAACGTTCATAAGTTCCGAATCAGAATCCGAGAACGGCTCATTTTTTTAATATGCGAATAAGAGGTAAATATTTTTAAGATATCAGAAACAGTGCAAGATAAATTTGTAAATCTAAAGGTCTAGTAAAAAATATTCTGGTTCTTTTGTGTTTGAGATACCTTATGTTTTTATTCTCTTTAACTTAGAATTTTTTTTTTGCGCAACAAATCATAATTGGAAACAGTACTAATAAAAAGACAATAAGCAATTGTAGGAATGTGAGAAAAAGCAACGATCAGCATTAATATGTAAAATATATGTATTAAGATTAAAAGTACAAAGCTTAACTAAGCTAACATTTAACGCATAAAAAGATACACTACCGTGAGTGAGCTGTACGTCTTACAATTTTAATGCCGAACACTCGGCTGCCGATTATGGCGGGGA
Organism: Argiope trifasciata; assembly: GCA_026543055.1. Taxonomy (NCBI): domain Eukaryota; kingdom Metazoa; phylum Arthropoda; class Arachnida; order Araneae; family Araneidae; genus Argiope; species Argiope trifasciata. The sequence continues at coordinate 68,861 of JAPMOQ010004897.1, read as the reverse complement.
AGCAGCAAGTGATCAAAACTGCAACATGATCAACATGGCACCGTACAGGATAAGAGATCTAGCAGCTGTTCACACACTACTATGAAAAGAAAATGAATTCTTCGATAAGTTGTTTGTCGTAAAAACATATAACATTATCAATTCAATCATAGGAATAATTAAGTAAAATTTATATACTTTGGAATAATTAAATATTATTCTTTTACAAAAAAGAACATTAATAATCATCCCAGAATATTTAATGTTAGACACTCAATTCCACAGAAGAATCGTCGTTTGAGGGGGTTTCTTGCACGTTAAATCTGTCAGGCCAAACGTCCTCCTGCTGGTGTGGTGTGATGGGGAGAGGGGAGGCAGGTCAGGTGTCGTCCTCGTCATCTGACAGTGGTTCAAAATTATGAGGTCCGTCCTAGTGTTGCTTTATAACGGGACGTTAAATTAAGTAAAATAAAATAAAAATGTATAATCATCTTTAATGAATTAACTTTAGAAAAATGTTATGGTGCCTACAGCACCAAAATTCTCCATTCGAATAAAAAATTATATATTTTATATCAGATACATATATTAAACCTGAATTTCCATAAAATTAGACAACAAATAATAATTTGAGCAATCATATGTTTAAAACCTAGATTAGTGAAAAATGCTTTTTTCAATCATATAAAAATTAATTATGGCAAAACAATCGGTATGTAATTCTCAATATTCACTAGGGTTCTTTTTTCTCTTTTGTTGAAAATCTAAATAAGGAACCAAAAAAAAGGGAAGAAAGCATAGCATTCACTATTTTCTACATGTCAACTTAAAAAAATTTTTAATAACTTTTTTATATCTTTTGGAACTTTACAAACGTTATTTGTACAATAAGCTATCCCTTATTTGATTCAAAAATTTACCAATGATATTCAATATTGAAGGCTATATACCACTTAGCATTGTGATTTCATGAGCAGAGATTGGTTTCCTACTCGCATCTATCCGGTAATTTCCTTTTATCTATACAGAATAAAATATTCATTTCGTGTAATCTTATATACAGATTTATTTCTTGTCATAAGTTAAAAAAAATCAACGAAATTACATTTATATAATAAATTCCCTTTAATCGCTATTTTATTCGAAATTTCTAAAACGGTTACTATTTCAATCCAAAAAAAAAATCAATAATTATCCACCACTCTAATTGTTGATTTCAATGCTCAATTTTTTTTTTGCCAATAATATTCCTGTGGTTTTAAGGTAAATTTTAATGTTACTTCAAAAGTTGATATTATTCAAGAAAAATTGGCACTACTTTTAAAAAATAAAAATTATTCAATTTTAATCTTTGAAAAAACCACAAATCGCATTGACTCATTAACGAAATAATTTAAATGCAATGAATCAATGTAGGTATAAGATTGATGAGTTTTTAAATTAGAACGAAAATCAGTACATTCCATGAAAATAACCCCATTCCAATAAATAAATACAATGAAAATAAATAGTACTTAAAGCCTAAAGTCGTAATGTTTCTTAAAAATATATATAATGGTTTTGCGTTAAGTGCAATAAAAAAAAACTGATCAAATTAGCGTGTAATTAGTATATGAAAAGTCTTCCATATATTGACACTAAAGTAGCTTATTCCTCAATAAATAACACTCAATATTAAAATATACTAGATTGTGCGACTTATTCCAAATGTCAATGTAGAAAATATGCAATTATACTCAAATCAGTATTCAAATGTTCAAAACTTAAAGGCTTATCATGAATCAATTCTTCAGTTCTGTCATCTTCATAACATTTGAAGTGAAATGTGACCAAGTAGAAAATTCAATGATTGTCGAAGATCCGAAAAATTTTTAAATATTTACGATTTTGTAAATTTATTAAATTTAGTTTCGTAAAAAATATAGTAACTTCGTAAAAAATGATTTGCAGTTTCTCTTTTACCAATCCAAATAAAGCATCCCAAAATCACTGGTAAATGTACTCAAATCTGAAGCATAGGTAAATGTCTTCATATTTGAAGCATAGGTAAATGTCCTCATATTTGAAGCATTGGTATATTACTAGAGAATATCTTATTACCCTTCAATAGCTCCTTGGCAATATTCACTATACTTAGAATAGCATTTATAAAAACTGACATAAATCCTGTGTTCAGTTCAAGAACGAAAACATATTGGTACATTCTATATCTACATTTGACCCATTTTTAGATAAGCGTGAATATAAAACTAATAGTTCTATTTTCAGAAAAAGACCTTTTAAATATATTTTTATTTCAAATAAAAAATATGCAATACATTTGTGAAATATTCTATATCCATCATCGCAATCCAAATATCAAGTCTCAAAATGCAATCATCAACCTTAAATATCTATATGCACTGAAGTGACAAAAGTCATGGGATGACTGTTAATATCATGTCGGTCCTCCTTTTGCACGGTGAAGTGCAACAACTCGACGTGTCATGGAGTCCACAAGTCGTTGGAAGTCCTCTGCAGGAATATTGAGCCATGCTGTCTGTATAGACGTCCATAATTGTGAAAGTGTGGATGGTGCAGGAGTTTGGGCACGAACGGACCTTTCGATGATGTCCCATAAATGCTCGATGGGATTCATATCGGGCGATCTAGGTGGCCATATCATGAGCTGGAATTGTCCGGAATGTTCTTCAAACCAATCGCGAAGAGTTCTGGCCCGGTGACATGGCGCATTGTCATCCATAAAAATCCTATCGTTGTGTGGGTACGTGAAGTCCATGAATGGCTGCAAGTGATCTGCAAGCAGCTGAACATAACCATTTCCAGTCAATGATCGGTTCAGTTGCACCAGAGGACCGAGTCCATACCATGTAAAAATAGCCCACACCATTATGCAGCCACCACCAGCTTGAACAGTGCCTTGCTGACAGTTTGGGTCCATGGCTTCGTGGTGTCTGCGCCACACTCGAACTCTACCATCAGCTTGTAACAACTGAAATCATGACTCATCTGACCACGCCACGGTTTTCCACTGGTCTAGGGACCAGTCGATATGCTCACGAGCCCAGGAGAGTCGCTGCAGGCAATGTCGTGCTGTCAGTAAAGGCACTCGAGTCGGTTTTCTGCTGTCATAGCCCAAGGAAGACAAATTTGGCCGCACAGTCCTATCGGACACGTCCCTCGTACGTCCCACATTGATTACTGCAGTTATTTGACGAAGTGTTGCGTGTCTATTAGCATTGGCCACTCTACACAGACGGTCTCGATCGTTAAGTGCAGGTGGTCGCCCACTGCGCTGTCCATGATGGGATGTGATGCCTGAAATTTCATACTCTCGGCACACTCCTGATACTGTGGATCTCGGAATGTTGAATTCACTAACGATATCCGCAATGGAATGACCCATGCGTCTAGCTCCAACTAACATTCCACGTTCAAAGTCTGTTAATTCTCGTCGTGCTGCCATAAATCACGAAAAACTTGTTCACATGAATAACTCTAACACAAATGAAAGCTCTGGAAAACGAACTGCGCATTTATACTTTTTCGCTGCGATTCTACTGCCATCTGTATATTTGCATATTGTTAGCCCATGACTTTTGTCACTTCAGTGTATATAAAGAAATGTTATACATATGTAGACATAAAACTTAAGTAGAAGCAGAAGCAAATGTTTCAAAAATGTAATATTGAATTGTTATAATATGGGTGGGAGCCAAAATAACATCACTTATATTTTCAGCATGAAAAAAAAGTTATTTCTAAATGTTATTCTTCTGTTATTCTTCTTAAATGTCTTCGATGTTATTTCTAAATGCTAGAAATAGCCTTTTAAAAAAAATCCTTTTTATATATAAAGCTTATATCTACAATAAAAATTTCCTTTCTATCGGATATTCAATTTATAGCCTATTTTTTTCTTAGATTAATAGCGGAAGTAAACTTTTCAAATCAGAGAATGAAGGCTACATTTACATTTAAATTAGAAACTGAATTTTCTCATAGACTGCAGAAATAATTCTAATATGGTATTCCCTTTTAAAGGAATAAAATACTAGAAGGCTTGCGATTGCGTTTACAGTAAACGAAATTTCAGAAAATAAAAGTTTAAATTTGGAAGACAGCTTTGTGTCAATAACCACAATTCCAGTTTAAACTTGAATTTTTTCGGGAGCTGTATTGTATTATCAAAACCTCAAACTTATAATTGTCGAATTAAAAATTTTATATTTTGTTTTTAAGAAAAATTTATTATTAATCAAGTCAGAAAAATATAATTTATCCTTACATTGCTCTCCAGTAAAACATTATGAGTGTCAAATAGATTTTTAAGTATTTCAGCTTAAAGATTCAGCGAAACTTAAATTCTTGGGAAAACAAAAACTTTTTCTATCAAACAAAAATTCAAAAGCCTTCCTAGCATATGAAATCAAGTAATAAATTATATTTATCTATAATCATTGATGTAAACCTTTTCAATAGCCATTTATGAATCTGACAATTAATTTTGAAAGTCTAAATTCATGGTTTTTTGCATCGTGACATCTTTTTATAAAGAGCAAAGTTTTAAGTAAAAAATCATATAAGAAAAAAGAGATAAGGAGAAATATTACCAAAAAACCAAAAAAAATAAAACTGTCTTCTTGGTATTCACCGTTATCTTAGACAGGGGCAGCAAAAAAAGCAATTTTCAGTTTCTGCATTCCAGAAGATCAAGGATGAAACTCTCTACCGTATCTTAAAGAAGAAGAGGAAACGCATTCTTGGAGATCCTTCTATTATTTGTTAGACAGCTTCTTGTCGTTTGTAATAGACGCAGATAGGAAAGTATCCGGACATGATCAAAGATCGTCGCGCTGTCTTTCGCTTGTGAGGGGTAAGGTAAGGGGTAAGATACTTGAGAAGAGAAATTTGTGGTTCAAAATTGGGAACAATTTTGTTTTATATTTCACTTATGGCATTGAATTTGCTGATACATCATGTGATAGCTGATGAAAACAAAATTCATCCAATTCATGTGTCCTTTTTATGCTTGAGATCAGACACAAATCCATGTAATAAGAGCTCCGACTCTAGGAATAAATTGTAGAAAGGATTCTTATAAAAATTTCAGTAGAATTTAGAAGTAGCTAAATCACCCTAAGATATTTGAAGAAGATTCTGTTCCAAGAAGATTTTAAAAAAACATTCGCAAATAGTTACAATTTTGAATAATTGCATAAAAAGCCGTCTGTGAAACTATTATAAGCCCTTTAACAGGCAAAAATGTTTTATAAATTTGAAAAAAAAGTGCCTTTTTGGTTAAAAAAATAGTATTAAACAATATTCTAGTTGAAATATTTAATTATATTAAATTTTTAGTATAATTTGCCTAAAATTTATGAGACAGTATAAGAAAAATATTATCTAGCACTTTAACTAAAAAGCAATATGCAAAGGGACAAGAATTTCTCCTATTTCAACTAAATAAATATGCGCCGTTCCTACGGTTTAAAACTCAAATATCCATTAAAAAGCAGGAAAAAAAACCGCTACACAAGAATATTTAATAATGTAGTAGAAATGAATGAGAAACAAGTGAATATCCCATTTACTCTCTTTAAATCTTTTCAAAACAAAGAGAAAATGAAGTGAAAATTAATTACAGAACACTTTGAGGAATTTTAAGTGGAGAAAACAATAGTCATTGTTAATGTTCGACAGTCCTCTTCTCGTCTAAAAACAAAGAAAATTTTAATGAAGGCAATTCTATACAATTTCAGAATACATCTCATAAAATATTAGCCTTTATTAGTCATAAAATTATGCATTTGCATTTCTTTAAAATGGAAATAACACCCGAAATCAATCGTATTTTAATAAAATAAGTAAAGCGAGAAATGAATAAATGCATTAATTTTCTGTTCTAAATGACAAAAGAAAATGAAAAGGAAAAACACAATCGAGGTGTCAAACCGACTTCTGTAATATGTAACAAGATTCTTTGTCAAATGATGCGCGAAATAAGGCTCAATTTAAGAAATAAACATGTCAATTTTTAAATAAAAAATAATGTAATGAGTAATTGAATGAATACTTTCTTAAAAGGAAAAAGTATTCTAACAGAAAATTCTTTGAATAAAAATTCTTGCATTTTTCCCCAAAGATATTACATTACCAAGAAAATGAATATGAAAATATTTGAAAATATTTTTGGTTGAAAGGAAAATATTTTTATACAATGCAAATATATATATATTTTTTAAGTAACGAAAGGGAGTGGTCTCTGAAAAACGATTTTGCATGCCCTATGTTAAACTAGTCATGACGGAGAATAGACAGCATTAATGTACAATTGTTACGAAATATTAACTTTCGGCATGAATCTATCATTTTTAAGAAGTCTGTCTTGTTATCCGTGTCAAGTATTTTGGCAATTGATTTCCGTGATCAGTTAACAGTGTATTAAAATCAAATTTCAGTTTTAGACACATTTTCTATAACCGATTGAAACAAAAATGTGATTCAAATGTTTGCTTGTGGTCACAAAATCTCACACTATATTTGATTTATTTAATTCATTGCATTTTTGAACTATCGTGTTTGCATGTTTTTGAGAGTACAGACCGAAGTCAACCCATAGAGGGAACAGACGAACTTCTCCTGAACAAATTTTATTCAAAATTCCACACAAATATTCAAATTTGCTGTACAGGCCGTATACAAAATTTCAATTCAAAAAGGTTTTGAATTATCTTTGTCCCAAAGAGATAGACGGACGGATATTTTCTAAAAATATATTTTTCGAACTCAAGGTGATCTAACACACGGAGATTCGCCAACATCTCGATTCGAAAGGTTTGACGATTACTTATTTAAACTACATACTATATGAGAAAATCATAAAAAGAAGACAAAGTCTAGTTTCGAATAATTACTGCATTATTATCATTTTTACTTCATATTAATATTACAAAAGTAACAGCGTGCTCTTGACTTTTGAGAATGGTTTTTGAAAACAAAATGATATACCATATAGGTGATATCTTAAAAATCAAAAAAATATAAAAATAGAAATTTGAAATTAATGTAATTCTACTGGAATTAAATTCGACCAATATATTTGGGCTTTTATTTGAATAAGTATATTAATGCATTTTTGAAAAATAAAGAAGGTTTCTTAAACTAAAATTTTGTAATTTTGAAACCTTATAAGATGAATATTAAGGCCCTTGTTCCGACTACATAGTCTTTACTTCGACATCAGCCATTTCAGCTACGGTACCATCTTTGCTTGTATAATGAAGATCCGAGCGTTTTCGTGGGTTAAAATGATACAGAAAGCAGTTTAATGGCTTAAAATTAAAATCTTAATTAACCATGTAAATATTAAATCAACTTTATATTAAATGGTTAATGTGCAATAGAATTACATATGCTAGAAAAATTTCCTGTAATCTGGTCAGCAACAGACAAAATTCTGCACCTCTAAGAATAAATTTTAGACAATATTTCGACGCAGCTGCAAAATCAGATAGCCGAAATTTAGGCCTTGTATTACAATTCAATCCCATTCTTTAAAGTTTCTGTTAAAAAATTTCAGGTAAAGGCGAATATGCTATTGTCTCAACACGAATTAATTACAAACAAATAATATAAAAAATTAATTCAATTCCTACTTAGGTCAACAAAACAGATTTTAATTCAGTTACATTTTATTAAATAATTATCAAAGAATTATTAAGTATAAAAGAATGATTTTCACAAGAATTAAACTTTTTTCTTCACCTTCACGTGAAAAATACTGAAATCCTTGTGTTTACCTTATGTTTTACCTTATCCTTGTGTTTGTGTTTTACTTTAAACTCCATTTAAAGAAACAAAAATTAATTAATTAATATTTGAAAAAAACTGTATTCGCATCAAGTATCATCCGCTATAAGTTTAAAAAATTGATTTGACTTTGAATGGATGAATAAAGTATTTTATTAACTATTGAACATTTGAACAATATATATAAATAATTCTGTATAGGGAGAGTATGAACTAATTGTAAGAATTGAAAAAATAACTAAAATATGATACATGACCCTAAGCTGTGCTATTTAACTTAACACTTGGCTCAACACTAGCAGTTTTTAATAAATTAGTTCTTTGCTGTTCATAAGTATAGTACCCAATCCATCATTTAAAAATGTAATAAATTATTTTGAAAAAATTATGTCAATTAATGTTAAATTAAATTATTAATTTATTCTTAAAATAAAATTGTTAATTTCAAGTCGTCATATCTAAAATCCGTTATTAAATCTTCACAAAAATGTATATTATCTTCTACTCTTAAATCATGATTTTAGATTTTTTACGTTTGAATTCAATCTATGGTAAATTTTTCGACTAACAAAAAATATTATCATCTTTTCTCATGGCTAAACTACCATACACAATTTAAATTTAAATGCAATGTTATTACTTCAGTTTTATATTTTAAGCTAACTTATTTAAATTTTTTAATCGAGATACGAAAAGTAGCATACAAAGGTATACAACTTAGCACAAGAAAAGAATGATATCGAGTACCACATCAATCTTATACTCTTTCTCTATTACCTAGAATCATTTCAGCAAACACTCTACCTTATTTCGTTACATACGATATCCTACCTTTAAATCACTAAAATCCTTTGTGATAGAATGTCATCCAAAATAGCAACTGCTAATTACGGCGTCGGACCTTTGACTGGAGACACTAAACCTACACAGCCTTTAATGATTGTTTTCGAACAGGAAAGTCATTGGAGAACCTATAAATAAATATCCCACCAACTTAAATTATAGCCCTGGGTAAAATGGAGAGAGGTACTTGAAGTTTGTCAGCTGGGTATATCCTTCGAAGCAGACTTATGCTTTCAAAGGGAAATGCTTGACTTTGCCAATGACGATGACCTTGTTACCGATCCACTTGAATGTTGCGATGAGTAACTGAATGTTAAAACAATGAGCTGCTGTGCACGTGGATTTTGAGTTTATTAAACAGTGATACACATATTTCAGTTTAATAAAATTCAAATTTTAAATAAAAAATATTTATTGGTTTAAGGGGCTTGTTAATTAATTTTTTTTTTGCAAGAAGAAATATTCTTTTATTTTAAAATAGCTAGGATTTTTTAATAGGATTTTAAAATAGCTAGGATAAATTTGTATTTATACTTTAATCAAAATATTCAATTCATTAATTTTTCTGCTTTTACTTAAAAAGTGTGATTACAAATATCCTTTTTTTCTTCTTAGATTTTGCTCATTCTATTCTGCTCTATTTTATAATTTGTATCTTTATATGATATATTTGTTTCTTTATATGATAATATATGTTCTGTAATACCTTTATTATAAAAGTACATAATATTCGTGATATGAATTCAGATTTCAGCTGAAAGTGAACATTACATATATAAATTTTAACTTTTAAATAATAAATATAGCTTATAAGCAAAATATTTTAATTTATCTATTCTTACATTGAAGAATTCAATATTAGTAATTCTAGACACCATTAAATTCTCTAAAGAGGAAATTTTTAAAATATTAAATATAAATGAGAAATAACATTGTAACAGATTTCGTTTTAGTGTAATGGGTATGTGGTGTGAGATAAGCACAATCATTAGTCCTTTAATAGAAAAACACAACGACGACACGAGGACATGATAGCACAAGAAGATAACTATTTACTGACAACAAATATGTACAATGAAGATGAATACACAGGACAGCACTCTACAGCAGATAGACAGTAGCCCACATGTAGAATTCTGGTAGTGAAAACATTCTCCAACACGAAAGTGCTCAGAGAGGATTTGACAGGAGACGGAATCCTCAGAACTTTGCTCTACGGTCTATCCAGACGCTGACAACGCTCTCAGTATCTTTTGCTTCAGATTCCTATCCAGTATTCTAATTCAAGATTATTCACCAGAACTCCACAAGTGACAACCCAGCTTAAAAGTGCCCGCCTTTCATAGTTCAAGGGAGGCGGTACTAGAAGCTTCTAGAGCAATCAGGGCGTGTCTGGATGTATCTCGACTCCTAATAGACGGATCAAGAAAGTTTCGGGTATTATCCATTTTGTCGCCAAATGGTCACCACATTTGTCGCCAAGCTCTGGGATTCTTGACGCGACATCCGGACATCATCCAATACCGATTATTATAAATCAGTCTTTCCTATGCTAACACTATACGTGCGGTAAAGCAGAATTACAGTTTTGTAACAATGGGCTTTTTATGATTGCCATCTTTCAGATTTTAATAAAGAGAAGGGACCGCTCCACTAAACTGGCAGAAATGATCTCCGTATGCTTTTTAGAAACGGTGTTTCACACTTCCCACCAAATGAAATGCCTTCTATGTAATAGAACTCAATTAATACACATGTGCTTAAAATACTCGATTAATACTCATGTACTTAAAATACTCGATTAAT
>JAPMOQ010004897.1:461-58411 GCA_026543055.1 Argiope trifasciata | reverse complement strand
TAAAATACTCGATTAATACTCATGTACTTAAAATACTCGATTAATACACATGTGATTAAAAACTGAATTTTCATTTTAGGCCAACAACATTTTTTTCTGATAGACTGAAATAAACATTTTTGTTTTCAGTCTGTCAGCCTTTCAGATCTCTTCACTACAATTGTATTCACAACATCAGGGTCAATCACAATACCAAATTTCATTTATTCAAGTCATCGCGTTTGACAGACAACCAACCCTCTTTAAAATTTTCATTTTATACCATTGCAAACCTGCTGCTCAAATTTTATCTATCAAGCTCTTTACGTGTGGCAATTATTCCCATCACTTGTACTCAAGCAAGTGTACAAGCAATCATCTTCCAAAAACATTCTTTCAAAATTTGTATAAATTTGGTATTAATACTATATAACATATTTAATCCGTTTCAATTAAGGCAGTTTTTACTCCATAAACTAGAAAATATGGACAAATTATGAATTAAGAAGCGTACCCTTCAGAAATTTAAAATAGAGAAACAAATAATTTTAAATTACCTCTGAAAGCAAAACCTGTTTTTTGTAAAGAGAATCGAAGAGAAATATAAAAAATAGAAATATGAAACGTAAACAAACCGTACTTACCTAAATGATGGACTAAAAAAAATAAACTTCTGATACCATTTTCGAGTCAGATTGTCCAACGACTTTTGATCTCTGAACTCAGAAAACTGCCATCGCATCAAAGGCGGTTGAAGCTCAAAGCATACCTAAAACTCTCACTTAAGAACAAAGATAGCAAATAAAAATGTATTAAAAATAAGTGGCGTTTGCATAACTCTATTATTCTTTTATAAACAGATGCCGTTACCTTATTTACAGAAAGGTATATTTATTTCCCATGATCCTTCTTGGTTGTCATTATTGTATTGTATTCTAAGTACCGTATTTTTTCGTGTTCGCGTTTGTTTTCTCTTGTGAAATCTGGAATTTAGAAAATAATCAAATAACTGTTCCTGAAGCTAGTTTATTATTTTCATTACCTTATAACGAATTCATAGAGTCTCGTCCTTCCATAATTATATATTCATAATTGCCTTCATTGATTTGAAAATAAGGAACATTTATCAATTTTCCAGCAGTGCATTTCAGAGGAAGAGCTGAAAAAACTTATACCAGTGTCTTAAAAAAGAAGAAATTCAGATTCTTGGGCAAGTGTATTTAATTCGTTAGATAACATGCCATCGAGTGTAATAAAAACTGGCAAAGGTGAACCCAGACATGAATCAGGGCCGATTCGCTACTTTTACTTTACGTTTTGAATAAAGCTACAATACAAGTTGTTAGTAGAAATCTGATGACGGAAATTTGTGATTCGAAATTCGAGCCGTTTTACAATCATGTGTTTCGTCTACGGTGCAGAAATAGCTCATATATTATTTGAAAACCAATGCGACGAGTTTTCCTTTTTCATAGTCAGCATTTGGATAAATATTATAAATATTTAATAAGGATTCCATTTGTAATGCTTAACTGTGCAGAGGAAGAGGTGGAATAGGGAAGATGATTCTTACAGATTTTCCATTCGAATTTTCATTTTTGCGAATCATTCTAAAATTATACCTGTAAATCAGATTTATAGTTGGAAATTTCTTCTTGTTGAAGCCCAAAAAGATGTATCGATAGACATTGCAATGGGAGTTCATTTCTTTAATTACTTTTGCACAATACATTTGAATAAAAACATTGTAATATTAATTGGTTATTTGAATTTTCCAGTTAGTAAATAATTGCCCATGGAATTTAAATAAAAGTCTGATAGAATAAAAATATATTAGAATTGATATTTTCTGGGTGGAACTGCAAAATTTCTCCCATTCAATTTTTATTTTATTTAAACGATTTAAGGTATCTGACTACGTTAAAAACAATGGTTTTATACCGCATTGGCGAATTTTATTTTTAAATGTTATTTCTTGTAGTTCAGATATTCTTCTTTCCAAAACAGATTATTTTTTCTTGGAAATGGAAGGCCAGACCTATCATCTAGAGTCACATGTTTTTCAGCAAAGCTTTGTCTTTATCTTCAATGCTCGCAAAATTTTAATTTTCATAAAAATTCTCCACTGTTAACATCATATCTTAAAACCTAATAGAGGTATTAATATAAAAATTTAAGTGTGTGTTTTAAATAATATGGGCAATGAAATAACCCAAAATTATTATTGTTGGTGGAAAGCTTTTTCATTTGTAGGTATTTTTGGAAAAATTAATTCGCGAATTTATGGAAAAAATGCATACATACGTCTATTTTTCCCTATAACTTAATTGCATCTCAAAATGTTTCTTATATTTTGGTTCATTTCATTCATCATTATATTCTATAACTTGCGTACAAGAAAAATAGGATTGCTGCATAACAATTTTGTGTACAGTGTTAACTGTTTTGGTTAAATTTCATTAGAATTTACAACAAATTTTCCTAATTCTCAAAATATGTTAGATTTTCAAATACTTTTTATAGTATTTTGTATTATAATAGGCATCTAAAAATCATAGTTTTTAATTGTTTTCAAAATTCTAATCTTTTACAAACTATCCTTCTAATGCAGTCTGATAAATTACAGATATTAAAATTTCACCAAATATGGAAAGAAGATGTTTATAAATGTACTGTCTACTCATTTCCACTTTTGAAATTTACAATTATGGTGGCATTTATTTTATGTCACTTACATTTCTTTCCGAAGTTTCTTACATTCATTACATAAATTGAGATAACTTTTGAAACCCCAAGTTGAAAGATATTTTTATTTTAAACTAGCTGATACCCGGCGCGTTGCTGCTTCTAAAGAAATAATTTTGGAAATATCACTTAAAATTTAAAATAACTGTCTTGTTTATTTAGGAATGATAGAAATAATATTATTTAATTTCGTATCGGAAATGAATACATTCATTGAAATTGCCTGATATATAAAGTAGGCGCGTAATTAATATGTATTCCATTTTATTTTTTCACCTTTATTATTCAAGACTTTAGGTCATCAATACTTTCTTTTTTTGTCGTAAACACCCATCATACATCCTATTATGTGCAAAACATGGTTTTTTTTTAGGTTCAGTCCGAACACTTGAAGAGGTTGATCTTGCTCCTTCTTGATAGTCATCGAGAGTGAAAGTCGAATGCGTAACTGTGGCAATTTGAAATCAATAAGAATGTTGGTGGGAATAATGGAAATGCTAAAGTGAGCACATTTTCTCCAATCGATGTTCCTATAAGGATAGTTGTCAATATTCTTACCTCATATTGGTATTTTAATTCTGATACTCATGATCAGGTAGCATGTAAATGTTGTCTTGCGCTTCTTGCCTCATACTGATCTTGAGACTCTGAAATACATGAATTTACAATATGTAAATAATCTAATTTACTGCTCTCTTATCGTTCCTTGTTTGTTTGAGAAGCTCGCACGAGTTTATTTTTAGATGTTGCACTATTAGATAGATTAAGCGACGAACGTGTGTCAGCATATCGAACACGATATACATTTGTATCATCAAAATATCATTTGTAGATTCTCATAATAAATAGCAAATTTACTGTACCCACTGGAAAATTTCCATTATATGTAATTTGATTTGAGCAGCATCGATGGTAATTTTATTTTGTATGTGTGAAATCAACTCTGAATAATATGTGTGGTTTGCTGCAGACAAAATAGTTAGCTCGCTGTATAACAACATCCTATGTTGTAGACTATTAAAAAAACACAAGTATCGCTTTTACAGAGTATTTTTGATTTCATTTCCGATCACATTGACTGGTATCAATCACAATAATTTCATTTTGTTTCATATACGGGCGATTAATTCTGATGGGATGTGCTGTTTGACTTTTGAAATTATCAATTTTAAAATATATTCTTCTTGGAAGTGCAAGCAATTGGTTCTACCAAGTTTCATCGCAATCAGTTGAACAGTACAGCAGCGCATAAGATACGAACTAACAAGAATTTATTTTATATCATAGATATGATAAACGTACTCTGATTATAACCTTCACATAGATGCAACAATAAGTTAGCCAATATTCTTAGAAATGGGTTAAGCAGTAAGGCAGCGTATAAGGTACGAACAGACGCAAATTCCTTTTAATATAACAGATTTATGTATGATTTTAGAATTGTAATACTTTGAGTTCTTTGAGAATTTTAAGGGAAGAAAATATTTTTTTGTATATTTCGAGATTTGTTTAATAATGGTTTAGATTTATCAAGATTAATGTTAGAAAATGTGATTAAAATATTTTCTTTCAAAACTGGTTAAACACAGTAAATATATTTATACCATAAATTTGTCGATACAGTTGAATTAATATTTTTTTAAGTTAAAGGGACGCAATAATTTCTGTACTCCAGAAGACACTGCAAAAAGCGATAAAATTTTATTACATTTCAAATTAAGATTTCAGTCCTATAGGACTGAAATTATTTTCACAGACTCTCTAATAAAGCTGTTCTCTTAGAGAATGAATAACAAAGAATTTACTTACTATAGCTAGGAAATATTGATCTCTATCTTGAATTTAGCATCGTTACTGACTCTGCTGTCTCTCCTTGGAGAGTTATTTTAACAATAAAGCGGTGAATAGAATTGGAAATATTTTTTTATATAAGAGATAATTTTATTATGCCTATAACAATGCCGTTAATGCAAGTAATGAGTATTCCAAGTTTTATCGAAATTGGATGAGCGCATAACAGACAGAAAATAGGCATCCATTTTTATTTATATGGACTAATAAATAGGGATTTAAAAAATTATTTTAATCAATTCAATCGAATTAAGAAATCGAAGTAAATACGAAGAGTTTCAAGACAGTTTGTCACGGCGCCATCTTAAATCTAATTTCATACGATTAAAATTAAAATTAATGATAAATGCTTTACCTTGATGATAGCTAACACAGATTTCCCTGAATTAATTTTAGTATATTCTTTAATAAAAAAGTTTCATACCTCCAAATATATTTTTATTATTAAATTTACCATATTATCATTTGTTATTACAATAAGACATTCTGTATTTTAAAATGCGCCAAGCAGTTTTATAAATAAAAATTCAACAAAAATTCAAAGGTCCTATGAAATAAAAATCTTACTTATACCTATATATAAAACTAAAGTTACAGGTATCAATAAATTATTTCCTAATGAATGAACTCATATGCAGATACTAAATGCACTTTTGGAAAAAAAATCCCAACACTAGGAAGGAGCTGTGCTAGATAAACGAAATTTGGTAGGCGTGTTTATACATCTGAAAGATGACGTCGATTCAAATTTCGAGCTACGCGCGTAAGTGTGGCGCTAGTAGCGACACTATGAACATGCAAATGAGGTTTGCTTTAAATAAGCGCTGTAAGGTTCGTGATCGTTATTTACAGTTGAGATTTGACGTAGTGGGTTAATGTTAGTCAAGGATGCCTCTGAGAAGACGAAGAAGCCATTATCAACAGCTCACTGAGTTTGAACGAAATCGTGTTGTAGGGCTACGAGAAGGTGAGCTTTCTTTCCGCGATATTGCTGAAAGACTTGGCAGGGATGTATCCACTGTGCATGACTATTGGAGACAGTGGTCAAGGGCGCCTTAAGAAGACCAGGTTTCGAGTGGCCACGTGGTACTACTGAGAGGGAAGACCGTCGTATGCGGCGTATGGCTGTGGCTAATCGTACTGCGTCTGCAGCTAAAATTCGAGCTGTAGTTGGCACCACAATGACACAATGAACTGTTACAAATCGGTTACTACAAGGACAGCTCTGAGCCAGACACCCTGTACAGTGCATTCCACTGACTCCAAACCACTGCCGTTTGCGACGTGAGTGGTGTCAAACTAGAGCTCATTGGAGGACGGAGTGGAGATCTGTTGTGTTTTCTGATGAAAGCCGGTTCTGCCTTGGTCGCAGTGATAGCCTTTTGTTGTTTAGAAGGAGGCCAGGTGAACGCCTGCTAGTGACCTGTCTGAGACCTAGACACACAGGGCCTACTCCTGGAGTTATGGTTTGGGGAGTAATTTCTTATGACAGCAGGAGCACTCTCGCGGTTATCCCACGCCCCCTGACTGCAAATTTGTACGTCAGTCTAGTGATACAACCTGTTTTGCTGCCATTCATGAACAGCATTCAAGGGGGTGTTTTCCAACAGGATAACGCTCGCCCTCATACCGCTGTTGTAACTCAACATGCTCTACAGAGTGTCGACATGTTGCCTTGGCCTGCTAGATCAACAGATCTTTCTCCAAGCGAGCACGTATGGGACATCATCGGACGACAACTCCAGCATCATCCACAACCAGCATTAACCGTCCCTGCATTGACCACCCAAGTGCAACAGGCAGGGAACTCCATCCCACAAACTGATATCCCACACCTGTACTACAAAATGCATGCACGTTTGCATGCTTGCATTCAAAATTCTGGAGGTTACACCAGTTACTAATGTACCAACATTTCACATTTGAAATGGCTCTTCTCGCCAGTGACTCTACCTATGATCTTGAAACTTTAATCAATTAAATATGTTATCTAGACAAATGTATTCCTAAAATTCCATTACTGTACAATACTTTTTTCTTGGCTTTGGGATTTCTTTTCCTATCAGTGTATATAATTCAAACTGACGATTGTCATACTTCAAAACATATATTTTATCATTAAATGTACCATATAATCATTTAATATTAGAATAATAAATTATGCACTCTAAAATGCTCCAAAAAATTTACAAAATAAAGATTCAACAAAGTCTTAAAGATCCTACGAAATAAAAATCTTGTCTTATTATAAAAAAGGTTTTTGCATATAAAAATAAAATTTCACGTATCATTAAATTAATTCCAAATAGATTCTTGACTTGAAAAAGATGCCTTGCGATTATACCTGTTCTTTATCTTTTAATAGAATGTGCTAATTTTGATCATCATCGTTTAAATTTTTTTATGCTTCAACAGTGGACATGCAAATGCTGGTGGGGGAATGTTCCCACAAAAACGTTTTAAATTTTTAAAAGCCATTGGTTTTTATCATTCCATTTCACATTCCTAATCGTTGCCATTTTTTACAATGTTCAGATACATGGATTTGAAATTTTATTAATAAGTTTCTAAGTTTACGGATTTTTACATAAAAGGGCTATTTATATTTTAACCATACGATTGGTCATGGCTCCTGTGCCCTGAAACTCCATATAAATACAAACCATACGACTGGCGCAGTATAATCAAATATGGCTCTTGCGCCATTAAATCACACTATCCATCCATCTATCCTTGACTTGAAAAAACCACATTAAATGAACTCTTTCGTATGTAGATACCAAATAAGCAACGAAAACTTATTCCGAACCAGGAACTCAGGCATCTTGTATCTGGATTTAGAGCAAAACATTAGTTCAAAATAAAAATATCACACATCAAAAAGAGGAAAAAATCTTTACAGGTATATCTCCCTGATATTCATCGTTGACTTGGAAACGGGCAACAACTCGTGCATTTCAACTCAGAAATTCTAGAAGAGATCAGATGAAACTTGGAAAGCATTTTAAAGAATGATAAAGATGCATCACTGTGGAATTTTCTATTATTTGTAGCAGAGTCCTATCATCAAGGATAATAAAAGCAGGCAGCAGCCTATCCGCGCATGATCCAGAGTCGTCTTGCTGTCTTGACGGGATTCGAAACCCGACGACGGAAATTGTGCTTTGAAATTGGGAACATTTTGCAGTTATGAGTTTCGCCTAAGGCCTTGGAATAGTTGACAGATTATTTATGTGTTTCGCCAAAGGCCTTGGAATAGCTGACAGATTATTTGACAGTCGAAGGGACTGGGTTTTTCCTCGTTCATATCTCCCCCTTCCTTTATGCTTGAAATCCCAGATCGAGCGCATAAATATGAAATAAGCACTCCGGGTGCAGGTTAAACTTCTCAAGGGATTTTGTGGAAAGAAGATGATGATACATTTTGATATTTTTAGACCTCTCACTGTGAATTTAAAATGTATAGAATCACCTTAAGGCCGTTTCGATTTGTTAAATTCTCCCTGAAAATCATTCACATACTGCAGTTGAACCAGAGAAGATGTTATCATATTGCCGATTTACATAGCAGTTGTTAGTTTTAGTTACTTTGCCAGATTAAGTTAATTAGCGTGAGAGTTTTGAATTTACTAATATTCAGGTAATTGTTTTATGTCAAATTAGGAAAGACAATACTATAGCAAATGGCACAAAGTGTTACTTTCCCACCAGATCAACAAATTTACAAAATTATTTATTTTACAACTAAAAAGTAATTTTATTAATATTATTTATCTAATACTATAATACGAGGAATGGTTGCCAAGTCGAAAGTCGCCCCAGAATTAATAAACTCCGGTAAACTTGGGGGTCTGGGGTTTTTGGCCACGAGGAATCGATTGGCGCCGGTTTTGAAGCGCTACGGTCGAGCAGTTAGGAGTTATAGATAGGATATTTTCAAACTTTATTAGTTCGCCATAATGGCTACTTAAATTTTCAAGCGGTAACGTGCTGCCATCTATAGCCAATATGGCGAACTAATAAAGTTTTATGTTTATGCTGTTATAGGTTTATAATATGTTTCTTATGTATGTATATATGTTTGGTTTTTCTGAATAAATTTGTCAAAAATATTGAACTTCAACATACTTCAATCTTTACCTTTGTATAGAATAGTTACCTTTCCAAACTCTAACTTTGTTTAGAATAGTTTACAATGGTGCACTTTAACCGGTTATCTTTTCACCAATGGTTTCACAAATTTTCTTATGGCATGTATTGTTTTGATAAATCACAATTGAAAATTTAAATCTTCGAGTTAGCTTCGATACCTGTTTTCTCCGAGCGGAGCTCGGTCACCCACTGGTTATCGTGAAATTATTTATCGCTTGTATTAGCAGACAAAAACACTTTTTTAATCGAAAGAAATTTATAGGTAAAATTTTATGACTTTAAATAGTAAGATTTTTAATAAACTAGTGTAAAAAAATGTTATTGGAAAGTATATGTTTAAAAATATTTTATTTAAATATTATAAAATATAAAAAGTCTTTTGAACTAATAACGTGTTCTGTCTAATATTTTCTTTAAAAATCCTATTTAACTAGCTGCAGTGGTCTCTCCAATGCTTTCTTGCATACTTTTAATAACTTTGTAATGGTAGACAACTCTTGATTGGCATACAATAATTAAGAAGCATTATCTTTTGGAGTGAATTTAGAATTTTTATTGAATTTACAGTTTCATCCTTGGGGAGTAATTTGGCACTTAATCCCTAGCATGCGGTTAATACTATCCATTAAGAGAATTTCAGTTTAAGTTGCGTTTTTCACAATGAATTGAAATTAAAATTTGACAAATCTTCACTTGTAGTCACAAAATTCTATTTCAAATTTGATGTATTTAAATCATTGCTTCTTTGAATTATCACGTTCATATGTTTCTGAATGTACAGATCAACAGAAAATCAACCCTTTTTTGGAATTAGCTGAAAATTTGACATAACCTTCGGAGAGCTGGATAGACGGATTTCCCCAGAAAATAACTTACTCAAATTTTGATAGGTCTAAAAATTTGTTGTAAATACTGCTTACCAAATTTCAATCGTCTAGCTCAAATCGTTTTTAAATCATCGTTGTCACAAACAGATATACGGATATTTTCAGAAAATGTATTTTTCGAACTGAGAGAGTTCTAAAACATAGAGATTCATTAAAATTTGGTGTTTGAATTATTAGATGAACCCTCGACTTTTTCTATATTAGGTATATAAGTTTTAAAAATAAACCTTCTCAAGGGATTTATTCCTGTTAACCACCAATCTTGGATACAAAAACTCATATTTCAAAGCAAAGAGATATTTAATTACTTTCCAAAATGAGATGTATTTTCTAATTTGGATGGATATTAAGTAATATTTGAACATTCGTTCAGCCGTAAATAGGGTTATTCCTTTAACTGAACGTGTGGCTGTTGAAAAGAAATGAAGAGAAGAGAGAGGTAGAATAGTGGGAGAGGGTGTGGCTGACACTGGTAACAGTATGTTTTAGTAGGATCTCCGTTGGGTTGGTTGATTAGGGTTTTTTGGCGCAAGAACCACACTTGATCATGCTGCGCCAAGCAAATGGTAAAATTATAGACCAAATTACATAAAACACACATGATAAAAATAAAAGCAGAATATTATCAATGTACAAATACCAAAAATAAAAGCTCAAATACGTACAATGTTAAAAAGGTAAATGAAACAAAAATGCGAAAAAGGCGTTACCCTGATGTAATGTAAAAGTCAAGCGTGAACGGAAGTTAAAAAAGTTAAATACAATTGTAAATGTCACTGGATTAAAAAAAATTAAAATTTTTGGGTTGTATTTTTTACCCAACAGGTCTTGTAATGTTAATGACGATAAGTTAAAAAAGTGGAAACGAGATGAATTAAAAGACGCCTCGTTTTCACTTTTTTCACTTTTTAACTTTTTCTCCGTTGGGAAATCTGAAAAAAGAGTTTAAATTTAAATTGGAATTTAATTGTACTATGTAAATAATGTGCAATCATCTTATCCATGTATAGTAAACTTTAAAAAAATATTTAAAAAAATAGTCAAAAAAATATTGCCATCACATTGTGTCAATGCATGTACATTGATAAAATAAAAATACCTCAGAATAGTTTCTAATTTCAGTTTTAATTTCTATTAAAAAGTAAATTGATCTTTCAAAGAAAAGGAATTAAAATTCCAGCTACATGCAAAAGCTATAAGAGCTCAATTAGTCAATTCAAAATCAATTTATGACCCACACATTCTGACTGTACAGTTTACTGTTTTTCCCATACATGAAACCATCAGACTTAACAAGAATTCTTAAAAGAATTATCTTTGCCCTTCCTTCATTCCAATCCCTAAACATTCGAGCATTAGGCCCTTGGAATTCTTAGAAAGGAGAGCATTCCCCGCTAATTTCTCCTTGATTGAATTAACAACAGTTCCTGAGGCGTTAGCATGAAACTCTTCACCTTTAAAATCAAATCTACCTGATGTCTTTACACCCTGACACTTAATTTATTCGTTTACTTCTATGATAGAATAGAATTCCATCTTTAAAAGAATCTATATTCTTCAAACAATTTGTAAATTAGCCGACCAGACAGTCGCTCTAATATAAAAGGTAATGCTGCATTTCCAGTGATAAATTTATGGCCTAGTACACATTTTGAACCTGAAGGCATTCAGTAATTTTTGGTATTTTCATTTTCATTGGCAGACAATAGTCCTTTTCTCAGAAGAGGAAGCAGTGTTATTAATTTTTATTTGATTAAGCATTGAAATGAAACTTTGATAAATTATTAATGACCTTTACTTTTTGACTAAATTATCTTGATTGATAGATTTTTTGAGGGCAGATTTGAATATTTTTATAATAAAAAAAAATCTTCTGGTCATTAATCATGTAGACATCAGAAAAACCTATTTTAAAGAGCTTTCGAGATTTATTTATATACAAAGTTACAATTTATCTACTGATAAATACTTTCTGTTAAGACAACTCTGTGCGATTTACAGTTCACTTAAATTGTAATTGTGTTTTTTATTAGACGTATATAATTTGGGATCCTTTTTTTAATTTAAATGAATTTTTCAAATAATTACATATTTTTTCTGAATAAAAATTAACATAAATTTTGTGCTTACAGTAAGTTAAAAATATACGTCAAAAATATAGAAAAATATATGTTGTATTTAAGAATAACTTTAAAACTTACATTTGAACTTAAACATATTATTTATCAGAGATATTCTCAGTGAAAAATAAGCAATTAAGTAGAATTGAATGAAAAAAATGGCGATTAAATTTGTTGATAGGTTTTTTTTGGTAAATATGATTGGAAGTCGCTCTAAATATTAAAATTTTATAATTTGCAAACGAAAGAATATCAAAATTGCATCATACAAATAAAATATGTTTCCAAAATCTAAATCGAGACAAGAGATTTTCTATATTAATAATATAATTCTGATGAATTTGTATAATGAATTACTGAAATAATTATTGCAATCGATAGATATAATTGCTTCCAAGCAGAAATTAAAACTAAAGATTTTCTATTTTTATAAAATTAATAAAATTCTGATGGATGTGTATATTGAATTGCTGAAATAACTTTAATAATGTAATTGATACATATTATTGTTTCCTAGCAAAAATCAAAGCGCGAAATTTTTTATTTATATAAAATTAACATATTTCTAATAAATGCGTATTAAATTACAGTAAATAATGAATACAATTTTATAAATTAAATTTTTTTCATGTTTCAGAAGATTTCTCGTCTAGAATTACTACAGAGCGACGAATATGGACTATGCTTCTTTGCATAAGGGAAGTTAATGTTAAGTTTGTTTGAATATAATCAATTTCCTCAGTAGAAAGGCCAATTAAATCGTATCGTATATCGTAACCCTTTGGAATACAATCATTTTTTATATAAGAAGATCGATGCTATCTTTAGTGCTAATTCTATCTTATTTGATTTCAAGGTTATAGGTTTTCTTTCAAAAAAGACTCCTATTATCACTTGTGCCAACTGGATAATAATACAAAATACCCAAGAATTTCAAATTAGGTGTTTCAAATGAGAAAAAACGATCCCAGCTAGTGAATTGTTTTTCAGGACTCACCTCTTTACCGGCTTTTTTGAATCCAAAAAATACACCCAGAACACCCACAGAAAATACCCAGAAGGGTGAAAGATAACACTAGTTGTCTTAGACCAGTCGTTAGTATTAGTGTTAGTATTGAAGCCTGAAACAACTCCAGTAATGCCAAAACATCTAGAGAAGTGGTCTCTCAGAAAGGTGTAAACCGTAATGCGATTTTTGTCGGCCAAGAACGTGTCACCATAGGGCATTCACAGATAAATCGTCAAAGTGAACGGGAGTGGAGCAATGAATAGACAACAAGTGGCGAAATGGTGTTGTTCTTATGAACCGAGAAAAATTCAAGTGGGAAATCGTAATATGGAAACGTTTAGATGTGTGATCTACAACTAACCCCCTTCCCATACAGCCCTTATTTGGCTCCCAGCGATTATTTCATTTTCCAGGAATCGGAGAAACAATTATCCAAAGCAAGGTTAATATCAGATGGTGATGTTCAAAAAGATGCCGAGAACTAGTTCAATTATCAGAGATCTCATTATTACCAAGACGAGTAAAACAAATTAGTCCAGCAGTCTGATAATTGCCTCAACAGGTTTGATGATTATATAGAGAAGTTATCGCCATATATGTATCTTGATTACCATTTGCACCCTGTTTCTACTGTTAATAAAGTATTCTCTCTTTTATTTGTAAACTTTTTGGATCACCTCTCGTACTTTGCAAAATGGCGTCACATTAAAATGAAATCGATTGATTTCTATACCCAATATGAAAAAAGTCACTCTGGAAAAAATTCCTTTACTTTTTTTTCCTACATTTTCTTATTTGCTGAAATTCTATCCCTTTATTTTATGCTTACATTTAAATACAAAGCAATTAGAATTCATCATCAGAATCTTCTAGTTGTCAAAAAAGTTGAATGACAAATTAGAAGATGAAATGATGAATGATGATGAGGAAAAGTTAGATGACAGCAAAGTTCTCAACAAAGTCTATTAATTCATTCTAATGTGTGGTCATCCAAGGTGACCAAACTATATGAAAAAAGCAGATTGTCTCATAACATATATGCTTAATTTGAACACTTCTCAAACTCGAATACATTTCGAAAAGAGATAAAAATATGTTCAAAAATAACCAACAACATAGCAGAAACCGATTAGAATTAAATGAAAAACCCAACCACTCCAATTTCCTTTTGAATAAAAAGAGTAATTGGAGCGAAAAAGTAATTACAGACATTTCAGGCAATTCTAGAAGGTTTAAAAGATTCTTCCAGATTATTCAGGAAGTTTGGAAATTCCAAACAGCAATATCCACTCTCCGTTTAATGAAAACGTTTAAATATCAAAACTGATTTTAATCACTAATTTTTTCTTTTATATTTCTTAGTTTGTGGAAATTGTGGGTAGTAAAATTAAAAAAGGAAGTAAAATACAAAATTGGCACTAAGTTATTTAAAAGATTACAGCTACTCATTGCTGGTAATTTTTTGCGCCCTAGCATGCGAAATATACAAAAAGAAAATATTATATAATAGCCCCTTTTAAAGTCTTTCTGGATAAGACTTTTTTTTGAAATTATGTATATCTGTAGGTAAATATTAAAACTAAAAAAAAACTTATGAAGTAAATTTATATTTGCTCCACCTTGGCCGATGCTCTTATAAAAAGCGTCGTCTAAGGTCCGCAACTGTTGAATTGTTCTGAAGAAGAACCATTAACTCCAATGTGTACAGTGAAACTCACCGAAGACTACACAGGTCCATCAAGAACTAAAGACCGAGGTTACTCATGGGAAATGTGGTCTGTTTCATGGTAACGGACGTCCGCATGTCACAAACTCAGAACTGGTGAATTTCAAGTGGGAGCAGCTGGACCATCGTCACGGCCACAGGAATTCTGGGAGTAAGGAATCCTTCGGCTCATCAACCAATGGGATCGTTGTCAGGCCTATAATATATAATGTGAATAAAGTCTTCATTTATATCCACATTGTCGTTTCGTACCTTTCATTTGAACATCTCTTGTATCTTCTTTCATAACAAATTCGGAAGCAAAATTTTTTCACATTCAGAATTCTTCAAAAACTATATCAAATGGAATTGAGCAGAAAATATTCAATTATAATACCTTGTAAAAATACCTATCTCCATTTTAGAGAAGTTATATAATAATAAAATTTTAATATCGGATAGTCTTTTTTTCAATAAATATTTATGCAGAACTACTGTGGAAGCAAAATAGAATGGAACAATGTTATAAAATTCTCTGAAGGTATGAAAGAAATAGAAAAAAAGGAAAATATCGAGGATTATATTTTTTAAAAATATAAGAAGGCAAGTATCGGATATTTCGTTACAGCCAGAAATTTCTGAAATTTGTAATACAAGTGAAAATAACATTTTAAAAACCAGGAGAACGATTTTTTAAATATAATTTTAATTCTAAACAAATTTTTACATAAATTGCTTTACTCGAGTTCATATGGTGTATTTAATTTCGAAGGAATCCGTTTCAACTGCTTGGTATTGCTCTTTTTTTCTAAATGAATTTTTAAATTGGAATTTGGTTTCTTTATTATAATTGATTTCATGCCAGGTTTTTCAAGAGAAAAGTAAAAAAAAATGCGTTTTAATGAATTATAATTTTAATGTATAGTGAAGCCACAATATACATTATTTTCCAAATAAGTTTTAGCATCTATTAATCATATTATGTATAAAAAGAAGTGTGTTGTGTGTTTTTGTGAAGTATTTTAAAATTACTTTCTGTAGATATATAAATCCGAAACCAAAATGTTTTCCTTTTAAAGATAAAATGCTAGTTTGATAGATGTGTTAAGTATTATTATTATATTGTAATTATATTATTATTAATCGCTAATAAAATGCTTTTTATTCATCCATTCAAGCTCAAAAACATTTTTTTAACTTTTAGTGGCACAATGTTAATACAGTTTTTTCAAATATTAATTTATTCATTAAATTTAATTAATTTTAATACGTTAAATAAAGTTTTGGCATTTTGTAATGGGAATTGAAACCAATAGGTAGTAGCTCAATCGGTAAAATTGCAAGGACTTCAGTATTTTTTACGTGAAGGCGAAGAATGCGAGTTCAATTCTTGTGCAAATCAAAGTTTTTGATAAATAAATAAATTTCAGTTTTATATGGGAGAAAAAAACCATTATATAAGATATTAAGCAGGATTTAAATTTAGGAATAAATATCTCCAGTGACGCAGCTGAAAATGTCACATTGGAAATTAATATTGTGCTTTTGTCATATGTATATACGTATATAAATATTTTTATTAATTGTAATTATTCAATAAAATGTAACTAAAATTTTTAAAAATTCTTTGTTGACCTGAGTAGAAATTGACTTTAATTTTTTTATATTAATTGTCATTAACAGAAATGCGTAGGACGATAAAAACAATTGTAGAGTTTACTTTAAACAGTTTATTGTCTTCTCAACTTTGTTCAAAGAAATCTCCCACGATGATCTATCTACTTGTGAAAAGTAAGATATCCCCTGAAAATTGGCATAAAAAAAGAGTACGATCACCAAAAAAAAATCCAATACAACAAGCCTTCCTGGTATTCGTCGTCCCCTTGGAAACAAGCAACAGCAAAAGCAATTATCATCTCACACATTCCTGAAGAGCGAACATGAAACCCAGCACCAGTACCTTAAGGAAAGACAGGGAGCACATTCTTGGAGATGTTTCTATTATTTGTAACGGAAACCTGTCATCGAATGCTACAAACATAAAGAGCATCTAATCCAAACATGATCTGGGGTCGTTGCGATGTTCTTCTCTTGTCTTCTATCTCGAATAAAAGTACTGACAGGAATTGATCAGAAATTTCGTGATTCAAAATTAAGGACATTTTGCAGCTATGTGTTTTGACTACGGCTTCGAAACAGTTGATAAATTATTTGACAGTAGATACGACTGTATTTCTTATTCTGCTCTTCTTTCTCTCGATTCCACAGATTGTGCACATCAGAATGAAATAAGATGCCAAAGTATAGGACTGGAATTTTGATGGTCTTATTAGTAAAGTGGAAGTTATTTACCATTTCACCATTATTGTTGGTGACCTATAGAAGATATATTATTCAACGATAATATAAAATTATTACTTACATTTACGCAAAGTCAATTTTTAATTTTTAATCTGCTTTTATTTAAATGAAAATTTCATAATACTTACGATTTATTGTTCGCAATGTGTTTTTTGTCCTTGAATTAATTGTCAGATATTTGATTATACAAATATATTTGATTCATTGATATCAAAGGTTTTCTCTCTATAATTTAATTTAAAAGATATTATCAGTCAATTAATAAGGTGATGTCATTCACAGTTATGGTAATTCTATATTAACGATTGAAAAAAATTTCTTTAATCAAAACAAAGATTTTATCACGCATTCTTGCTGTTAATTGTATATCTTGGTCTTTTAAGAACTTTTTACTTGGTATTTGTATATTGGTTAAATATCTTTTTTACTACTTTAACATTAATATTTAACTGCATCGACTAGTGAACTACTCTCCTGTGCGATTTTGAAATTCAATTTTTAACATGCTTCGTTAAATCCTGCATACAAACGACCTTCAATTGTCCTTAAATTTTTGAATGCTGTTGCTCCACTAATATTCATCAATAACAAACATAAAGCATAAAATTCTTCCTCAGTTGGATAAACAGTATATCATTTCAAATATGTGTAGGAAATAAACTTCAACCAAATTTTTGGCCGACTTTTGTTAACATGCATTTCCTCTTTACGTTATTTGAATTATTTTTTGATGCAATCCAAAGGAAATAGTTTGGCACATTTGAATAATAATGTCTTGGGAAACCTGAATTAATCGCGCAGAAGGAAAAATTCCTTCAATGCTGTTTATTGTCAGAGATACACTTTCAAATACATTCTACGTAGTAAGAGAAACTCATTCCTAGATGAAATACAAGAAGAAATGTTTAGCGTTAAAGTTGAAAATAGTAATATACTAGCTTCTTTATCACTGCTAACATATCGTCTAAATTGATATTGTTTGATTTCTTTAACCTATATATTCTATACATACCAAAAATAGCCATGTCACTATTTTTATTGATATATTTGAAAAAGCATATTTGATCAGTTTTAAAAGGCTGAAATTGATATTCACTTTTTTTTAGAATTGTGACTATTACGAGAAGTATCTTCAATGTCTTGATTTCTGACTGTCATAATTATTTAGTAATCATTTTTCATGGGTTGATCGATGATTATAATGTAAATTACTATCATTTCCAATCACTGTATCTGAGAGCAATACTTTAACTTAAAATTGTTTTGGATTTCCCATCCAAAGTACAAGTAAATTAATCTTGTGAACCCTACATGAACAATAAATCATAATTTTTCTTACTCTTTCAAATAATTCAGAATTCACAATTGAATAGGAATTCCTGCCGAAACACACTGACAATTTCACCTGATTCAGATTTATTGACCAATCTGATAAAAATTTTCTTTTTTGCCATTCAATACATTTTATAGAAGACGTGATGTGTAACAAGGTAATCCAATAATGATTTCAATTTCTTCTTAAATACTTGTGCAGTAATATCATAACGGTGTTATGACAATTTAAAAAGTTAAAGAGTTTTTTCGTTCCGAATCGATATTGGGTTAAATGCTAATTTAAAAAACAAATCTGGCCGACCATGTTGGTGAGAATATGACATGGCAATTTGTGTATTTTAATGCACGTGATGTAAGTTGCCTTATATGTTATTGATAATATTGTAATTTTCTTAATATTATTTACATTGTCATCACTATAACATAAGAAAATATATGTATGCTTCAGAATGCAGGATTTTTTTCTAATGCAGGATAAGGTTGCCGATTTTCAAGTTCAGTTTTTTTATACATGTGAACAACGTATAGATGAGACCTTTGAAAATGCAATTGTATTCATTTTTCTTAAATAGTCTATCTGAATGAAGAGTAATTCATAGTAATGAATTCATTGAATCTCTATCATTTGCGGATTGATAACTTTTGTGCAAAATTGGTATCAGTTTCTCTTTCCCAGAATAATATTAGGTATTGTAATACATAGTAAAAATGAGGAAAATCTGCAAATCTTTGGAAATGATTATCTCGATGGTAAAATAATTTAAACTGTTCCTCAATCAAGACTTCCGTTTTATCTAGTGTTAGGATATTCTATCTCCTTGCTAATTCTTTAACATGTATTTGTTCAGCTCAAATAACAATTTTATTATTATCGTGCGATATCAATTCCAAGGCCATTTTGAGCACTTTGATCAGCTGGTTGTGCTCTTGAATTTAATTGCTTCACCTATTTAGTTAGTTATCTTTTATTACTTTTGTTGATTACAGAGCTTCGGTATTTTTGGTTACTTGAAATCCCAACATCTGCAAAAAATTGAAGGGAGAGTTAAACTTTAGCTGTTTGGAATTAAGTTGTAGGTTTACTGCAACTAGCAACAAATAATAGTAAACTGTAATAATACTTGGATCCTGGAAGTTGGTATACATTTGTTAGTTATTTTGTTCTTTGCATTAAAGCAAATAATTTGAAAGCATGCGCTATGATTTTGAATGCTGTTCAAACATGCTCCAATTGTATTGTGGTAGTAACTACAGGTGAGAACATGGGATGACTTCAAATGTGATAGTTTAACATTATTATTCAAACAACTCATCTCAAGTCACTTATTCTTTAATTCCTGGACTAGCGACTTATTCTTGAGTTTACAAAAATTAAATTGTAATTTGAATAAACTTTATTCATACATTCGAAAATCTCAAATGGATACAAACTATAATCAGTTTTAAAATTATATGAATGAAATGCTATGAAATATTTTTTAATCGATTGATTTGCGTAAATGACTGCTTTCAAGCCGTTGATGTCATCCTCTATATGATAAAAATGATCCGAATTATCTAATTATTACTGTCGAATAATTTATCAATTATTTCAACACTAATGGCAAAACACATTCGTGCAAGATTATCCCAGTGAAAAAAGCGCGACAACCTTGGATTATGTCTGAATTAGCTGCGCTTCTTGTTCTTAGCTCCCGATGGCATATCTCCATTACAAATAACAGAAACATCTCCAAGAATGTGCTCCCCAACCCCTTCTCCTTCCTTAAGGTGTTGGTACCGAGTTTCATTTTTGTTTTTCAGGAATGTGTCGTTTTGAATGATGAAACTTGCCTTTGCCGATGCTTGTTTCTAAGTCAAAGACAAATACCTGGAAGACATTATTACAATGTTATTTCCTTTTTGTTTTTTGTACAACTATTTATCTCCCTTTTATCAAGTATACGCTTATCAAAGGATAATTTATTCTTCAACTGGAGATGGGGCAACTTGAGATTTCTGAGAAAAACGCTTGAATGTCAAACATAGAGTGTAAATTTAATAATATCAAGAATTATATCAATTAGCCAATTTTGTACATAAAAATTCCATGTATTGTTGTTTCATGCAATATATTTTTTATTTCAAAGAATGTATTGGGTTGTTCGGAAAGTCATTTCGTATTTTTTTGTCAAAATGAAAAGAAATTTTCGTTTAATGAATAAATTATTTATTAAATTATAAAATTGCCATTCTGGTCTAATACCTTTTGGTAGTAACATGATTACACGCTCATAAAAGTTTTGGTCTTTGCTGTAAAAAAAACTGATCGAGGTGGTTTTTGGCCTCCTCATTTGAAGGAAAAATTTTGCAAATCAGTTCTGGTACTGATGTACTGTTAACACATCTTCTCCACACATATTGGCTAATTTATTTCTGGCTTGACAGCATTTTTACCTTTTATATAGCAAAAAAGAAAAAAATGACGAAAATGCTGTTTATTGCTCTCCATATTTAAAAGGGCACCATCCAAAAACTACTGCGAAGAATCAGCTGCACTTTTTCACACTCAAGCCTTGCTATATCAGCTCTTAAAACATAAAATGATTTTGCGGTTTAAGTATGAAATTGGGTGCGAAAAATGCAATTAAATCCTTTGTCAGGAAAAAAAGAAATTACTTTCCGAACAACCTAATACTTCTATTTCTAAGAATAAGATTGATATTTTTTTTAAAATGTTTGTAGCTGAAAATTTAACGTCTAATAGTGGGATACAATTTTGCAATATACACATTTTTATATAAAGTAGCCCAATGTAGCATACTACTAAATTATCCACACCCTTTTTTTTACATTAAAAAGCCAGTCTTAGAAATTGTGATGAAAGCTATGATAAACGAGGGGGGGGGGGTATGAACTCTAAAATACACCCAAAAAAGTTTATGTTTTTCCCAGTGGATGAAATATTAAATTGAAATTAACTTTGATATAAACAACAAAATCATATTCACTTAAAAATATCATGAGATTTGGAGCTTTTGAAGTGATTTTTTTTTACTGTAACATATCACGTATTTTTCTGTCAGTGTTGAATCTATTTCAAAGGCTCTCTGAATTTCAACTCTATGAAGGAATTAAAGGAATTAATGTCCGAATTTGTCACAATTTGTCCGAAGGTATTGGGATTTTTATATATATCAAAAATATCTTTATTGAAGGAAGTTTTAGGAAAAATTATGGCATATTAGTAAATAATATTTTCTTCTGCAATACAAATGAATTATAGAGACCAATTTTTCACAAATTTTCTTCATTGTCTGCATTTCCTTCATTTTTTAAATGTGACATTAAATGCGAATGCAATAAATTCTTTGTTACAGATTCTTAACTAACAAAAATAAATATTGTAATAATAGCGAGTTAATTTAGCTTGATATTTTAAATAAATTCCTAAATTCTTTCGGAATTAATTCAAAATATGAATACATTTTATAAGAGAATTATAGATTCCAAACTAGTTGGAATTCACTATTCTATTATAAATATTTTTTCTCTAGGAATTTGAAAATATTTTCATTCTAACGAAGAAGGAAAAGCATTTAAAATTGTACTGTATCAAGCGTTTCATCAGTGCGCAACGAAATAAATAGATTCACTGGTCAATTTAAGTTCAGGCATATAACAATACTAAATAGCCAGAATTTCACGTTCATCGAAGAGAAAAATTCTCTACTCCTTCTATTTCCTGCCCTTGTTCTTAAGTGGCTAATATATAAGACTGAGCCCTAGTGTAGCTGAAAGCTATTAAGCAAATGTTTGCCAGACAGTCGTAGAATGCTCTTAGAAAGACTTCCTGTTTTCTAAAATCCATTTGAGGGCGCGTCTCTAATTAACACAGTATGCACCTAGGGTATTCAAACAGTCATTATTTTGGTTATTGCAGTGACTTACTAGCACCTCTGGAGCCTATCTTAGTTTCATGTAACGAACATTTATTGCCAGACAATAGTGATAAAGATTAAAAATTCATGATTAAAGGAAGATAATCATGCAATTTATCTTCAGACAGTAGTCTATGAACACAACATTTTCCCAAAAATGATAGAAAAAGTATCTTGAAAAAGAATATTATTTGATTGACAAAGAGAGACCATACAGTAAAAAAAATAATCCAACTCCAAACAAGATGAAATTAAACTGAATGTCCTCCACAAAACAATTTTCTTCTTTTCAAGAATAAAAGCTAAAAGACATATATTAGGGATAGGAATGTAGATCATGTATGAAACTTCAATCTCATACCCTATCTACACGCTCCAAGACCCTTCGATTGAAAAGACAGCATATTTCTCTTTTCTAAATAATTCTAACTTGTGGCTTTCCATAAATATTCTGAA
The DNA here is from genome assembly GCA_026543055.1 of Argiope trifasciata. Classification (NCBI taxonomy): domain Eukaryota; kingdom Metazoa; phylum Arthropoda; class Arachnida; order Araneae; family Araneidae; genus Argiope; species Argiope trifasciata. The sequence continues at coordinate 35,891 of JAPMOQ010004897.1, read as the reverse complement.
ATAAACTGCAATCAAAAATACAAAAAAAATGTTTTATATAGTATAAAATCTCATGTTTGTACTTGTCCGACACGTTTTGAAACATGTTGCTTAGGGGAGAGTCATTATTTCCTATTAAAATTTGAAACATTCAGCCGTGTGTCCATTAAAGCGCTCTTTACTAAACACTTTAAGATATTTTCTTCTATATTGGAATGCTAGTTTGTCCTCAAAACTGGATAATTTTGTCATTATTCAGTGTTGTGTATCATAATTCAGTGATGCTTAAACGACTATCGCTAGACTTTACACTTTCTGCAATCTGACAGTGTTCGATTCATTATTTTTCAGTAAGTCTACTGTATTGTTGATAGGAAAAATCGAATTATAAATTGAAACAAAAATGTAATAATCTAAAATCTCCTTTCCTAGACCATATTATTTTGTTTTCCTAATTTCAATATTAAATTATTCTGTTTGAAGGTGTAAGATAGAGTTACCCCCTATCAAAATCAATGGAAAATAATTATCATATGCTGATACTATACACTTTATTTCCGGCTGGAAATGTTACTTTCAATGGGAAAGTTATCTTTATTGCACTTTTACGGTTTTCTTTCATTAATGAAATATCTTCAAAAGTATTAGCAAAAATTGTACGATTTGAAAGTTTAAATAATGTATAATACCTTACTAATATTAAAATTTACTGCACCAATGTAAATAGCCATTTTTCTGATACTGGCACTAGTAGTAGCTTTATAACAACGTTGATGTATTTGTTTTCTTTACTTCCTTACAAATGATTATCTCAGATATTCGTAGTATCTGTAGAAATATATCAAACTCAAATATATGTTTCATTCCTCAATTATTTAAACAAAATAACAATAATAAATGTACAAAGGAAAACAATGAAAATTTCTTTTACATCCTCAGTTACCTTAATATTTTCCCTAGCCTCACCAAAGAAAAAAATGTTAAAATTTCCAATATTGAGTCTGACAAATCGAAATATCCTTAAGGTGATTCCATGAATTCCAAATCAGGGGTAGAATGCCTATGAAGATTATCTCCCACATTCCTCAAATACCATCCGCACTTTAAACTGCCCCTCCTGCTTTATTTCATATTTACGTGCATGTTCTGGTATCTCAAGTGAAAAGAAAGAGGGGGGGGGATATATCTCATATCGTCTGTCAAATAATCTATCAAATATTTCGAAGCCGTAGGCGAAGCACATAACTGCAAAAGTTATCAATTTCGAAGCACAAATTTCCGTCCTTCGACTTTGGATCTCGTTAGTACTTTACCCTAGACAGACGCCAAAGACAGCGTTGCGTCCCAAGATGATATTCGGACACCCTGCGTCCCTCGTTTGTTACGCATGATGGCAAGGCCACGTAACAAGAAATAGAAAGATTCCCAAGAATCCGCTTCCTCGATTTTCATAATGTACTGGAGTGAGATATGCCTGCATCCATCTGGAATGCCAGAACTGAAAAATTGTTTCGCTGTTTCTTATTTCCAAGTCAACGACGATTTCCAAGAATTTGTATTGGTCACTTTTTTTTCTCTATTTATATTTTCGCCGTTTTCTTATGTGAGTGCATACAGAAAGCAAAACGTTTCGCTTGAAGAGGGCTTGCTTTGAAGGTTTTCATATAGAGTTCTATAAGGGCTAGAAGACCAGATATGAAGTCGACATTTGAAAGTTTATATGAGAGATCGATTTTACATCTAAGTGAAAGATTTATTTAAAAGCAAATTATTTAGACATTTCTTTTTATTATGTGCAGTTAGTTTTACTTAAATTAAGATGAATTTTTATATTTGGAAGAAATATTGATGTCTTAAAGACTCCAACCAAAAGCAACCTTGTCCAGGGATCGGGAACCTTCGACTCTTTTGATATAAAGTTGCATCTCGCCAGTTCCATGCGAAAAAATTAATAGTTTATTTTCAGAATCCAATTCAACCAAACCAAATGCAATTACTAAATTTGAAAACAAAGACTTGTGGAGTGTCAAGTACACAGAACTAAAAAAAAATACGAAAGAATTGGAGGTCTAGAAATGCATGTACATCGCTCAAGCAGAAGTGGATAGCTGTAAAAGCATTTCCGCTAGTTCTCATATTCGAAGTATGGAATATTCTCCTAAAATGCAACAGTAAGGTGAAGAAGTTGGCATATAGAATACTGACGACCTTCGAGTCGACATTTTCGTGTGAGCAAGCATTCTCTTGCATGAATGTATGAAAAAGCAAATTTCGAAGTCAGCAAACAAATAAAAATCTGGAATCATGCTTGAAACTTAAAACAACAAGTCAGATTTAATCAAACTTTCAAAAACCAATGCTTCCATTGATGTAACTATCTATATTTGTGTTTTTGTATAGATATAGATCATTCCGTATTTAAAGTCATTTTTAATTAAAAATCAAATATATATAGACAATTACTATAATATTAAATCAAAAAAAATTAGTGGCTCTATAAAAACTGAAAAAGAATTGCAAATTATTGCTTTTGGTTCTTCCGTTTCAATAGGTTGCTGACCTTTGACCTTTGAATTTCAGATTAAGAGTTGTAGCCAAAAAATTAAAACTCGAGTTCAGACGAATCACTTCCAAACCTTTCGGAATCACAAAAATGCCTTTTTTTAATTATTTCTGTCAGTGAATACTAGAACTCAAATACTTTGAAATAGACTGATGGAATTTTCTGTACCGATAGTTGATATATAGGATGTTTCGAAACTAATGGACCACACTATAAGGGGTGATAGATCTCGCCGAAACAAATAGCTTTCACCCTAGAATTTGTAACATTTACTCATTGGGTCTTGCATTGGAGTATACTGACACCTCAGTTTTCGGATGAAGCTACATTGAAGTGTGAGAGCGCATTATATATGCACAAAAATCATGTATGGGCAGCAATAAATTCACATGGTAGACGTTCGAGTAGTAAACAGCAAAGATTCTCCGTGAATGTGTAGGCAAGAATGAACTACGAACACTTAATTGGGCCGTATGTGTCACTAGACCGCCTATATGGACAGAACTGCATCTTCTTCCCCCAGCAGATGTTGTCTGGTTTACTGCAATACGTACCAGAAAATACTCGAGGCATCATTCGATTCCAGCGCTACCAGCACCTGCTCATGTTTCCAGGATTGTGCGAAACTACCTGGATACTGCCTTTCCAAGCAAATGAATTGGGCAATTGCTTCATTTCCAAGCAAATGAAGCAAATGAATTGGGGGACAAACTCTTAGTCTCCCAGAAATACCAATTTGTCCTGTTCTATTTTTCTTCTGGGGACAGCTAAAGGGTTTCGTGTACGAGAAGACCATCGCCTCACTGAAGGACTTCGTTGTTTGAATTAACCTTTGTGATAAGACTGTGAATGAGTACATTCGCTATCAGACACAGATTTATGAGTTTTACGTCAACATCTAAAATTATTACTAAACATCAAAATCAACGATGAATGAATTTATGACCAAAGTGATATTTGATTTCCCCATTTCCTTAATGGTTTGGGCTTTCTCACGAAAAAAAGAAGTTGGTTTTCTGGATTAGGGGTAGCACGTCTTCCCTGTAACCCCTGTATCCCGGGTTAGAGTCCTGGTTCGGGCATGGTTGTCCATCCCTTGTGTTCTATGCGTGAGACGTGTTAATGAGCCCCTCCCATCCTGTATAAAGTTGTGAAAGCGAATATATATGTGTGTCATCTTCATTTGAGCTAGAAGCCAGAGTGCTGCCTTCGAGTTCTCAGAGTTCTTTACCCTCAGAAACTATAGCATCCCGTTTCCCTGTTAACACGGACACCACATCATCAACTGAAAAAGAATAAATGAAATTGGACTAAGAATGTTTCGATTCAAATTTTAACATGAGTCAAGTAGTAAAATAATATCTGATATCGTACACTTGATATGTGAAAGCCAAGAAGGACAAAAACTGACATACATATTTTTCATTTTAATATGAAGGACTGGGAGCTGGGAAGCTGGGAAGTATATTCTTTTTTTAAAATAAGGTAGCAGAAATAGCGCGAAGATAAAATGTTCTAATAAAATAATCAATGGAATGAGTAAGTAGTTACTCATAAAAATTTATATATGTAACGGAAACAATAAGTTTGCTACTGAGAAATATTTCAAGCTTTTTTATAAGATTTGTGAAAAATCCTTATATTTAGGATTGGAAATTATAGCTTTCGTCCACAGTTGCTTACAGCCAGCTGATTTGAAAGAATTCCCAAATCTTTAAATTTAAATAAATGTTTTATCCATTACTTGTCTTAGACACTTTTACCAAAAATATCTTTTTCTGATAAAAAATCTACAGTCATATAATTTGTAATATTTTATAATCTTTAGACATCACCCTATCCGTTTTATTTTATTATTTGATCCGTTACCTCGCCCAAATTTTGAACCTCAATTTTAAACCCAATGTTTAAGTTCATTTAATACAATAATACAACACATAACTTTCAAAGAAAAATTACTTTAGATTGACTCAAATTTCACAATAGTACAAAAGAAAACACATACAACTTAAATTGCAGTAATATGTATTTTATTCAAGGTAATATGCAGGTAAATACAAAAGACTTTTAAAAATGGGAGAGTTTTGAAAATTTTCATTAACTATAGACAAAATAAAGTTTTAAAATTTTGTTATAGGAGCTATTCTTCATATATTTAACAATAACAATGGAAAAAAACCTGCAGAATGGAATATTGAAAACAATTTGAGTTTTATTTTTAAAAAACGGAATCTTTTTTATGCAAAATATTTTAAAAATTAGTTACGTTTTATGTAGTTCATTTATTTTTATTTTAGAATTTTCCCTTAATTTTATGATAATAATACCATTCAAAAATTATACATTTGAAAATGTCAAATATAGAAATTTGGTAACAAAAATAAAATAGATTTTTTTTTGTCTGCAATTCTTTTTTCTGTAAAAAAATTTTTTAGTTATTTGAAAAGACAATATGTAGTTCATTATTAAAATTATGGAAAAGGCAACTGATTTAAACAGTGTAAAAAATCAGATTTAAAATATAAACTATTCAAAAATTATATCAGGAAAAAATCAACGTTACTTCCAAATTTTAATCGCATTTTGGCTTAAATACACGTTTTCACTATCGAAATTATATTAAATCTAAATTTAATCGATCAATTTAAAATTATCTATCCCTTATAGCACCGATAGCAGAAAGCATATACAAATTCTCATTTGTTGTTAGAAATTCTTATCATTATTTTTTTTATATTAATGTATCAAAACCTATATTTTCCTGCTAAAAGTGACATTATGTTAAGCAGAATTGTTTCTTTTTTTCTGTATCAAATGAACAAACCTTTTCAAAAAAATTAAGGAAAAATAAATGCGAACATGAAAATTAAATTTTTGAGACAATAACTATTTGAACCAAAATGTGAGTTAAATTTACAAAGTATTGAAGGAGAATTAAAATAATATTATCAAAAATACATTATTTCCTTTTAAAAGTATAAAAAAATATCTCCTAATGCTTTAATTCTTCAAAAAATAATTTCTAATAAAACTCAACTGAATAATGATAATTTAATTGATAGAAATAATAAAGGACAAAGAATAACTATTTTTTCTGATAATCACACTGCAAATAATCTGAAGGAAGCAATTAACTTTTTTTCAAACTTACACCGAATTTATTATTTTAAGATCGAACTCCCTCATTTAGAAAAAATATCTTTCATTCTAAAACTCATGAAACAGAATTCATTAGTTCTAGTAACAACGTGCAGCTCGTTGCTTAAACATACATCAACTCTTCTCTTCATTCAAGTGAGTCTATAACAAGCAAGCCAACATTGTCGGAAACAAGCATTTCGCTCTCACAATGATGTCGCGCTTTCAGATTTGATACACTAAGAAATAGATAACCGAGAAACAACTAGTCTCCCATTTCGATTTGCTCAGAGCTATAATCAGGATTCCTTCTCTCTTATGAGGAGAGTAGGAATCAGAGCTATAATCAGGATTCCTTCTCTCTTATCAGGAGGGTAGGAATCAGAGCTATAATTTGAATAGGAAGAATATTTATTTGTATTTGCAGGTGAAAACTCATTTCTAATATAATCATTAAAGATGTTACAACCTTTTTGCCCATTCAAACGTCCGGCGTCATTATTAACAACTACTGTTAAAAATAGATTTCTGTGATAAAAGATTATTATTTAAAGCTGTCATGCCTGGCACAGCAAAATGAGGTCTGAGTATAGACAGCCTTCTAGGATACCTCCAATAAAGTTTTCTTGGATTATTTGAAAATTTCGATGTGAATAATATTGGAATCCTTTTTCGTTACTTGAATTAATAGCTGATTATGCATTCTTCTATTAATTCTTATTCCTTATCGCAAGAACGCATCAAGTTAAACTGAATGATGTTTTTACTTTCTCTTTAATTCAGCAAACTAAGCAAATGTTTCAGTTTTGTTTAAATCCTAAAATCATTTCCGATTCATGTAACATTTCATTTTGATTCTTGATTTTTTCGATGTCCAACACAAAAATGGGTCAATCATTCTTGAATGGCCTTCAGAAGATTATTTCTTTTTTCTTCTGTGTGTATCAGCAAGGACAGACTTCTGCCACAAATTCTATTTAGGAGCTTTAAAATATTTACGTTAATAGCATTTCTCTATATAAAGAATACTTATCTCATGGTTTTAGTAAATATATAGTGGAAGCTTTATAAGCCAGATAACTACTTCAAGTTTGACTGATCATTTTAGTCTTGCGGTCATGTTATATGGCGACGAACCATAAGATCACGAATTCGATCCTACTTATCGCTTATAGTAACAAATACTTTGGGACATATAGAATCACCCATACCATTATAATTTTTCATATTATGCATATCAAACAATTCTAAACTATTATTCTTAAGCCATATTTTTAACCTTATCTTCAAAACTCCCTTATAAATTAATATATTCCATTTCAAGCAAAAAACATTTTCTTCCTAAGTCAATGACTATAGTCTTGATACTGATGTTAATATGATATTTATTGGGAGTGGGGACATTTTGCTTACATATGAAATTGGATGAAGTGGTTTCCAAAAAGTTTTCTCACATCTAAAATATATATTTGTGTATTTTTATTAGTATAACTTTGGCGAATAATATTTTCGAAAGTGAGTGTAATTTTTATTACTTTGTTAAAGATTAATAGCCTAAAATGTAATTAATTTAAAACACTAGAAAAAATAATAATATCAAACAAATAATTCTTTTCTAAATATTTTTAAACGATAAACTATTTTTTATTGGATAAAAAATTTTTTCTGGGCTCTCAATGATGCTAATATCCAGTATACATATATTAAAGGCTTTTTTCTTCGAGATGTAGCCTTTTATTATCCGTGAGTAGAATATCTTATCTCGAATATATTTCGATTATAATTTTTCCTGAATTACATTTGTTTCAACATTATAGCAAACATATTATAAGTACATATTAATATCATTTTTCCATAGCAACCATTTGTAAAAAAACACCGATTTTAAAAGCAAAATATTTCTAGGATAACTTTATTGAAATTTGTTACGGAAAAAACATTTCATAAATATAATAATAATATAGATCTTTTGATACATTTATATAACTAACATGACATTTATATATTATTTTGGATCTTTTTAATGTATGTAAAAAATTTCAAGTACATACACCTTTGATCCACTTTAAAACACATAATTAAATAAAAATACCTCTAAAAACTGCAGATTCATGCATCCAAATAATGCATAATTTTTTTACCTTTCAAATATATTACAGAAATTTACACAAGGAAATGACGAACGTAGTGTCAAGCATTGGATGAATTCACTAACACACTTGTATAAAACATATACACGAATAAATCTGATATTACAAAATTTACATAAAATGTAACACAAACAATACAAAACTTGTTTAAAATATCTAAAAAAATCTCCTTTTAAATGTGATATTTACAAGGTCTCAGCTCGGCGCATTCACTGCTTGTTTCATATTCTAAGTGGCGATCTTGAGTCATAGATTTTGGGAGAAGGAGAAGTAAAAATAAGAATAGTAAAAACTGCAGAATAATTTATCAGGTATTTTGATGCCTCAAGTGTAATGCATAACTGCAAAATGATTCCAATTTCAATTCGGAAATTTCCGTCTTCGAGATTCCGATCCTGTTAATACCTTTCTTATTCTAGTCAAAAACCAAAAACAATTCTTCACCTCTGTATCTCGTCAGGTTACTCTGATGCCCTGTTTTATTACCCCCTGTGACAGGACCTCCTAACAAATAATCGAAGGATCTCAGAGAATGAGAACCCTAGCCTTCCTTGAGATAGTGTAGCGACTTCGGAATCTTCGCTCTTCAGGAAAGCGAGGGCTAAAGGTCGATTTTTTCTAAATCAATGATGAAAGTCAAAAAGGCTTGCTTAGATTAGAATTTTTGTTGTTATTGTTTATATTGCTCTTTATCTGTTTTCTCTTATGTGAGTCTCCATGGGATATCTTGTGCCACAACCGGATATAGCAGGTCGTGAAAGTTTTATAGTATAAAGTCTCGAAAAGCGTTAAACTGCCGATTATAGAGTAGACAGAAAGGAGTTTATATTGAAGCTTTTTAAAAATAAAATAAAATGAGGGGATTTATGTTAAGACAAATTATTCAATTGTATCTTTAATATTATAGAAGGTTTTTTTACTAACAATTTGTGCATTGATTTTTTTAAAAGAATTCTTTCATTTGGAATAGATTAATTTGGTGAGGTGAGGAATAGTATATAAAATATTTATTGACTAATATAGTTTTATCAAATGTATTATTATAATGATGAATAAATAAAATTTAAGATGACAAGTTAAATTTGCAATCCTCAATTTAGGTAAAATAATTATTCAACGAGTCTTAGGCATCAATTATAACCAAGCTGTTAATTAGAAAAATATTAATATGAAAATAAGATTTAATTCCCAAAATGTTCGAATCTGAAAAGCTTACGTTAGATCAAATTACCAAGGAGGATTATTATTAAACATTAAAAATATTTATTTATATATTTATTAAAAATATTGATAATAAATGTTTCGAATATTAAATTTACACAAAAACGAAATTTTGATATTAGTTTAAAGTTTCAAAACATTTGAGATTACACAGATTACATAACATAAAGAATATACCATCTGAAGGTGTAATCTGCATTGACAGAATGCACTAATTTGCTTTGTAATCCGACTTGTTTGTACTATAGTATTTGATGAATATTAATCAAATATTCAAAACATGATTAATTTAAATAATTTAAAATTATTCCTGAATATGCCTGTAATATTCCAGCTCTTAATAGTTCTGGAATTTAAGATTTTTATCCTAAACGAAGAATTATAATTTCTATTATCCCTTATAGAAACCACACTTGCTTTGATCATTTCTTCTTTATAGTTTTTAAGTTGTAGTAAACATTTGAACACATTTTGTAACATTAAAAAAAATATCAAATTAATATTTCATAGTGTGAACAAAGTTATTGCATATGGAAATTAAATCACTTTAGAATACTTCCTTTCGGAGAGTTTTTTGAAAGGAAAAACAAACATTGAGAAAGCATTTCTGCTTTATAAAGAATTTGAATACTTTCGAAATATGATTTGATTTCATTCACTTATGTGTTCTAGTTGAAAGCAAAATAATATAGTAATTACTTGAAAGGAAAATTTTTCTCGTCTATTATTTTTCTTTTTATTAAAAAAACATTTCATATTACGTTCTCGTTTTCTTATGATAATACATTAATGACAGCAAGTTCGTTACAAAAATTATTCACTTAAATGTATTAAAATTATAAATAATTTTTCTCTATATAGCGAAGCCTTTATTTGATTGTTTATAAGATTAATTTCAAAATAGCTTTTGTTTGATCATTAATTACATGACATCTTTTGCGTTTGTATTTGCAAGTATGAGAAAACATAAATTTTGTTGCAGATCACAAAGTACATTTTGTGATTTCAGTTACTTTTTTCGTATTCGTTTGTTATCGCCATCCAGAAAAGGAAATTAATGCATCGATTGTGGAATTTTTCACTTCATTTATTTCCCATTAAAAATGAGAATTATTTTCGTTTTATTTCACTTTTGAAAGGAAATAACTTGAGAAATGCACAATTTATTTATGGATTGAAACGAATATTTCTATTGTATATAATTTAGAAATGCATAATATTGCTGTTCTCATTAAAATGCTTCGTTTTTAAACGACGAGAGTTGTATTGCCATTAACCAAGATTATTATTTTCTCCAGTTTTATTAAAGAAAACGCATGTAATTATTTTTTGCTCTCTCCATTTCTTTTGAAAAAGGTTTTACTCCGTTTCTATTTTTTGTGTGTGCATTTCATTGTTTTCTCTGAAAAACTTTCTAATTAACAAATAAGAGTGGTTCATAATTTACGCTCGTATCTTGCTTCGTATTTGAGAAATTTTCGATCAGAATGGTTGGTTAATTTAAAATTAATTTCTGTAATTTAATGAATTTCGTGCATTAAATATCTAAGAACATTAGGTGAACTAAATGTGAATGTGCTTCCTTAAATGTAATTTAAGCAAAGTAAATAAATAAATAAACTCCCGTCTTTAAATAATAATTCCAAATCAGCTTTATTTCCCGAATGTTCACTTTAAAACTTTAACAGCGAAATCAAAGCTGATATGAAAATACAACATTATTTACTGTCAACTTTTACAGACTTTGTTTCCAGTAAAAACATGTAATGCCGCAAATTCAAAATAGTGGTATTTAACTTCATTGATGTGATAAATCCTTTTAAATTAAGCTACAAGATACAGGTGGCTACGAAAATAATGGAAACACCTTAGATTTACAATGAATAATTTATTAGCATGGTGTAGAGCCACTTTTGGCATGTAATACAGATTGGTTTCGCTTAGGAATAGATTCATACAAGTGTTGAATAGCGTTTAGAGGAATATCACACACTTTTTATGGAGATATTGCTAGTGGAGAGTATCGATTACGTAATAAAAGCTCTAAAATAGATCGTACGCGCTCTATTATATTGAGGTTAGGTGACTTCGTGGGCCATGGAATATATTTCACTTCATCTTCGTGTTCATTAAACTATGATTGGACAAGTCTCACTGCATGGATAGGTGCATTATCTTCCTGGAAAAAGACAATATCTTGCAGGAAACAAAATTTTCCTCCTTAGATGGACTTGGTCAGCTAAAATTTCTCTAACCATCTCCCAGTGATCCTTTCTTTCAGAGTTACGATTGGTTCAGCAAAAGGCCACGACATGGTTGCCCATATAAGATGACAGATCCACCTCCATATTTGACAGCTGGAAAGAAACATTCACGATCATATACTTGTGCAGGTGTCCTAAAAAATGCATCTGCCTTGTAAGGAAAAGTGTGAAACACGATTTGTCAAACCATATTACTTTCTTCCTCTTATCAATCAACCAGGTTTTGGTAGTGTGATACCAGTGTAAATGATGTTTACATTAACATCTGTAATAAGTATCTTGGGAAATGTTGCTCTACCATAAATGGTATGTTTGTGAAGGCGCCTTATAACTGTAATTACTGACACTGGATATGGGTATTGAGCTCTTCGGTCACTTTAGCTGCAGTTACTAGCTTTTTAGATGTAGCAATCCGCTTCAATACCGGTCAGTCTCTTTCCGCCTACTATTGTGCGTTGCCAAACTTGTCTTACGGTACTGTGCGTCTAATGTCATGACACCACGCCTCTAAAAACGTCTAAATGTTGGGATGTTTCGCTCTCATTTACTCCAGTTAAACAGGCTTTTACAATTTTGTCTTTTTTAAAATCTGGTAGGTCCTGCATTTTACGCTTTTGAAAAAAATTCAAGAATGACAGAACTTTAATAAAGCTAATGCATAATATCAGAATATATACATTGCTATTTTTAACAAAAACTGGTGGATAATGTTACATATTAATGTTTACGAAGTGCATTCTAAAATTCCACTTTTATTAACAAGTGTTTCCATTATTTGATAATCATCAGTATAATATCAGCGATTTCAGATTTATATGGTTTACAGCAATCTGACTTTATTATCATAAAAATTGAATTTCAAATTTTAAAATGAAATAATTTTTTGTACAAAACTTATAACAGATCACATGTTCTGTATTTATCCTGAGGTGAAGCGATTTTAATTTATTTAAAGGTTCAATGAGCACAACCCAGTCTGTAGTTTTGAACTAAGAGTTTTTCTCTCATTAAAACAAACCAAAATCTTATACATATTTACAGTTTTGATGTAGATATCATGGCCCATATTTAATTCATTGAGTTCGTTACATTTTATATTTATCGTGACATGTACAAATGAATCGGCAAGTATTAATTATAATACAAGATATCCATTCGCTTTCTTAATCGAATTGCTAATAATCATCTAAACAACTTAGGATATTTTTAGTGTAGAAAGGATTTACATCAAAAAATAGACCATATATTTTCATCTAAAAAATGTCACGCAGGGGTTGTAAAAAAACATGTTAGATATCAATAACCAAATATTTAAAAAATATGTAATTTAAACTTCATATTTTGGATTTAACTGTTCCTTTTTATATACCCCGCGTTCTGTTAATGATACAACAAATTTAGATTATTGTTGACAGGCATCAAAAGGTACAAAAACTGCTGTGGAACATGACATTGCAAACCACTTTAAAAGGTTAAAAATCTCAAAAACGAGCATGGAGAATCAAAGTAAAGAAAAGAGTATTATCACACATGTGGATGATGAATAATTCTCATTATAATGTATCGTGGAAATCTCAATAAAAGTTTTGTATCAACAAGTGGATAGGAAATCCAATGAATGTATGGGAATATATTATTCAAATTCTTGAACGGAATAGCTTACCTTCTCTCTGAAGTGTGGCTTTGTATGCCAACCACAATGAAATAAGTGATTATCCCTGCATATTGTCTCTCGAGTAAGCCTCGACATTACATACTCAAACATATTGATTGCACGCTTGGAATCCATTACTTGACTTCCACATTCACTGAATCTCTATCTGAGAATTTTTTTTAATGTTTCACATGTAAAAAATGTTTCGTATGTTTTATATATATATAGTTAGTTTCGTATATATAGTTCTAACAAATTTTAATAGCTATGTAACTAATTATATTTACAAAATATATAGGCTATTTTAGAAGCCTTACTCGTTTATTTCATTGTAATATGCATTTTAATAATTTCTGAGTGCATAAAGATTTATATCTGTATCTTTATACACACAAATACATCATAAGAAATATTTTTCCCTTCATTTTTAATTCTGAAAACAAATCTTAATACGCAAAAAGAGTAAAAAATTTAAAAAAATTATTAAAAGCATGTCTTATTCTCAAAGCTGCTGAGAATTAATATATTATCCACATATCTTAGCAATCAGTAATCAAAAAATGCTTAGCTAAAATATTAATTTGAAAACTGTAGTATTGTAATAGTAATAGTAAGCTTAAAATATTCTTAAAAATTAAATAAATGAACGAAGAATTCAAAACACAATATGGAAACTTACAAAAGATAATTTTATTCGTATTTCAAGAAGATATGAATGTTTTCAATGTTATGCTGGAAAAAATGTCAAAAAATCTCACAGTTTTTTATTATATAAAATATATTAAAAAATTTCCACATAATTGCTTGGACACTCTAAATTGAATACGTCCAAAGCTAAAGGCAACTGTTGGTTCAATGGTCTGCCTATAGGGCACAAGCACACACATACTTACTCATTTTAATGTAAATGAGTATGCGTGTTAACAGCAAAACTTTTACACCTACCACAAACCTCTGCAATTCTGAATTTTCATCTTGATATCTTAATACTACAAAACTTTCATGGGCTTCCACATGGTTTGATGTTCATGTGATGCTAAAAAGGAAAACATTTACTCAATATACAACAGCATGAAAAGTGATATTTTACGCAGAAGAAAATGATATTTTACAAAAATGTATAATTTTTTGAGTACGAGTTGATAAGAGAAAGAAAAGGAAAATGAACAACATCAACAAAAGATAAATATAAGTGAAATTACATTTAAAAATTAAGAAAAAAGAAAAACTGCATAATAAATCAAATCGAAAAAAAAGCAATTATATAAAAATGAGATATAAAAAATAAAACTGCGCAATGATTTCATTCCTATATTCAAATTTATAAAGACAAATCTTTTTGTAGACGATAAAGCGGTTAAAAATTGCGATGTCGTTTAAAAGGTTTGCCAAAAAATCAATTAATGTTATTTTTAAAGCATGAAAGATCTTTTAGGAATATAATACTACAATGTTGATGCTATATATATATCCTCAATAATCTATAATATATATAATATATATCTATAATATATAACATATATATCTTCTATAATATATATTTTCTATAATCACGCTGCCATTTTACAAAGATATTGCAAATATATTATTTAATATTATTATAAGAACATAGTCTATATTTTTCGAATAGAATATTACAAGGTTGACACAATACACCTATTCCATAACTTTACAAAGACTATTCAGTTGTGCATATTTTAACCGAGTGTTTAGTTCTTAACATCCAACGTCGATCATTTTTAACCCCTTCAGGACCAGCGCGCCGGAAATAAAACTCAGTCACGGGACCGAACGCTCTGAAACGGAGCGTCACTACCGGCCCGCGCATTTTAAGCAGTTAAGCCTAATTTTACAAAAAAATTCGTATAAAATCAGCATTTTAATAAAAAGACTCCAAATTTATATCCCATCACATATTATAATACACAAAATTATATTCCCATCACCTATTTCAAAACTTCTACGAAACACACACATAAAAAAACGCCGCCAGCGCCGCCAAAACCGAACACCATTCATAAATATTTTACTCTTACCCCTTGCAATAATCCGCTGAATGTACTCCCTATATTCTCCTAACGAAAAAAAGCAATAAACAAGTCACTTATCAGTCAAAATATAAACACAGCGCGCAATAAATCCCAGACCTTTAAAGAGCCGTGATTCTCACTTTGTTTACATCAATAAATATATCAAATACAGAAGCATAGAACAGAAACTAATGCCCATTCATGAAGGTCAAATACCATATGAGTCGAATGTTGTGAAAACCGTTGCAGTTTACCGCCATCTAGTAGCATTTAAAAATTCAAATAAAACGTTCCGATTTCAAATTACGCATACGCGACTCTGGTCTCTCCGTATCAATCGGAGCTCTTCACGTGGAAGCGACGCTGGGCTGATAAGAGTGAAATCGCTGCGTCGCGTCCACGAGACCTTGGTCGCGAAGGGGTTAATACAACGATTTTATCTTTTAACGATCTATTGGGAGAAAATCCTCACCCTAATATCTTCCTTTTATCTACAATCTATAGTCTTTTTACATCATACATGATGAACTTTATAGTGTGCCACTTGATTTCAAACATTTAACTATTTCTTAAACAAATTGGATATATTTTAGAACTTTATTCACTATTTTTTATTACTTTACGTTTATATATTTACTATAGGTTTGACGCAGCATAGCCATATCTTGATTTGCCAAATCAACAACAAAATTCCATAACCTTACTTATCTTTTCTTGGGTATCTAAATTATTGCACTTTAATTAAGTTATATATAGATAATTATATAAATAAGATAATTATAGATTATATTATAGATAATTATATAGATATAGATAATAATAAGATAGATATAGATATAGATAATGCCAACTTTCCTTGCTTATCTGTCTCAATTGTGCATGCTATTTCATATCGGAGCACACAGAACTTCTCAGTTTTTAACTTTACTTTGTAAAGCATCATAAAAATTTTAATGTGGGATTTTAATACGGGAAACGTATGATAGAAATATTGGGGCCAACGAAAGTTTTCATAAAATTGATTAAGATGTTACACAACAACAAAGGCTGCTTTTGCATCTGCACTGAGCCACCTTTATGACCTATTATAATCTTCGGTTTCAACCCTAGCGGTTTGTTGTTAAGCTTTAGAAAATAAACATGTTTGTATGAATTATGATCCTTATAACTGGTGCTTTTTTAATTACTCTCAATCGTTAACGACATAGGTTAATAAATTACGGCCCCCGATGAAAAAGTTGCAAATTATTCTAAGAAAATGATGGCATGACTTGACAGGCAATTACTTTTTCACAGAAATTCAAATAATTAAGTCCTCAAATATTTTTGCCTCTTTTTATTTTAATTTTTTCAGATTTATTGCTATTTATGTGACTTTCTATCTTATTATTGCGTAAATTCGAGATGGATAGAGTTTTTAGAATTTAAAAAAATCGTTATCGTTCAATGAATGAAAGAGTTCAATGAACAGAAACATTTAAAAAGTTGCAAATATTGATTGCAAACTTCTCATTAGCATTTTGTATCGAAATTATATTACAAATATGCAAAGCAACAAATCCCCCTTTTATGAATAATTTTTTTCTATATATTTTGGTGATAACAAATAATGGATAAAACTGTTTTTGAATTTACAATTACGTGAGGATTGTAGTTGAGTCTAAAATACTTATCTAGAATATGATGTTCTTGCGCAACTGTTGCACGTATCTTTTGAGTCGAAGACAATGAATATTTACAAATATCTCAGTAGGGCTCCTAACAAATTAGTTGCATATGTTTTTATAAAAATATATTAGCTAGAAAGTTAAATCATAAAACCTAAACAGCATTATAATGTTGCTTTCGTTTTTTATGGCAGAATTTCAAATACTATTAACATAGTGAATATTAGTTTTGTGAAATCATACGTCAAATAACTTGTTGAGAACTGCATGAAGTGGACGTTATTCTCTAGGAAATAAAAAAATATTTCTTTTATGAATCTTCGAGCAAATGTCAACCTGTACATCAACGTGTTCTTTTTAAATATTTACAAATAAATAATAATTATATTTCAAAATATACTTTTTGTAACATTACATTTAAATAAAAAGGCAAGGAAAATTTTTCCTAAAGGGAATATTAACTTTTTTAAATTTCTTATAAAGTTAAAAATTGTCCCATTTGATTTTTAAAGACATTCGAAGAATAAAACTTTTTTGATATTTAATTATGCAAAATATATATACAAGAATCTTAGATAAAACTTAGGTAAGAAATACTTCCATAGAAATTTAGATGAAAAAACAAACAAAATAAAAACATAAATAAAAAAAAAGTTAAATGGAAAATGTTTTCAAAACGGGTATTTGCGAAACCAATCAGTGGTAAATCTCAATTTCTATTGATCATTAAAGAAAAACTATTGCCGGCGTCCTGGCTTAGGAGTAGCGGATCTTCGCCATTCTGTAGTTTTGCGGGTTCGTGGCCTGTTTCGGGCATAAGTGTTAATCCTTTGTGTTTTATCTATGAAATGAGTGAATAAGTCCCCTTGTTGAAAGGGAATGTTCAAGCGAATGTGTGTGTGTTTCATCTTCATTTGAGCTAGAAATCAAACTTCTGCCTTCGGGAAGTCAGGGGTTTTTACCCTCAGAAACTACCGCGCCTTATTTCCGTGAAAACACGCACCATTATCATTAGTAAATGAGTTAAATTATGAATGAATTTTTGCATAAAAGTAAAGCTTCAAAATATTTTTAAGACAGTGGAGCATTTTTAATAACCAATAAAATAGAAAAACTCTTATTTAAGGAACTAATTTATATTTTTTTACCTACTTTGAGGCTACATTTTTAAATAAATTTTAGGCGTCAATATGTTAATGGTTTGTTCATTATTCGACATGTGGAAAGGTTATATAATTTAATAAAAATCAAACATTTAATTAATTTTCTTTCCTAAGTCTTTATATACGCTATATAATATATGTGAACAAAACTTGAAAAAAATGTGTTTCGCATCAGATTTTTATAAGTTAGATCATTTATTCATACATATTTTCAATTTTTTTTAATGTTATGAAGTAAAAGTTCGAGACAGCAATTCTTAAATATTTCAATATCTGGGGCAGATAGAGAATGGGGTAGAAAATTCGAGTTCATAAAAATTATCCTTTAATAACAGGGCATTATTTTTATTAATTAAGTAAAATGAAATAAATTTTAATAAAAATAAAATCCTCAGACTTACAAAATATACTGTAAATTCAAATATTATTAATACAATGGATTTCAGTCATTAATTTCAAGAGGTGCGAATGGCTCCTGGTTTAAACATAAAGCAACATCAAGCAAACTTGAAAGAAATTAGAACTCATTTAGGAAACCCAAATCCTTTAAAATAGATATTTATAACATTAATACGAAAATAATTGTATTAAGAATTTATAGAAAAAAAGTAATTATATTGCAAAGCTAAATAAATAGAATAAACCAATACTACGAACAATAAAATAATTAATTTATTATTTTGGAAATTAAATTTTTTATGAAAAATAAGGAAATTGAAGATCGAGACAATCGAAATTTACTTCGAAAATTTCCTTTATTTCATTTATTTGGCGAGGGAAGGAGAAAAAAATATTTGATTCTAAAACTAAACAAGTATGTCGCGTAAACACGAACTAACAATTTTCATCTTGAAAATATGTAACAACAAAAGCAATCATTATTTCAATCCATTGCATAACTGGAAATACAGATAAATATAGATGGTAATATAAAATATTCTAAAATTTTGTATAAAATCAATATATTAAAAAAACAAAAAGAGCTAAATTACTTTTTAATACAAGAGTCTTGTATTATCTACAAAAAGATGACGTTTAAATCATAAAGCTAGGTCGTTGCACTTGTACCACCATATAACCTATGCTTCTTTTTAAAATGAGCAAATCTTTCAAGAAAATATTGCAGACGATATATTTTTCCTTTATCTATACTTATAATAAAGCTAAATGTGTGTGTGTGTGTGTGCGTGTATGTGTGTGTTGGCGCTCTACAGGCCAGACCGTTGGACCTACAGCTACCAAATTTGGTACATGTATACCTTGGAGGTCGGGAATGTGCACCTCGGAGCCCTTTTTTCGAATTTTTAATTAGAATTTGAATTAATTAAAATTTAAGGGAAATTTCGACGTTTTTCCGTTATAACTTCCGAAAATATTATCGCACAAACATGATTTTTATATCAATTTAAAGAGTAAAAAATTAGTTTTCTAACGGTATCAGTTTTTTAAATTTATAACGTACGCTTCTATTTTTAACGAATTTTTAAAGAAATATTTTTACCATGTTTTTATCACGTGACGAGATAAAATAAAAGAATGCCGGAAGTTCGAATAAAAAAACTATCATCGCAAAATAAATCTAAAGAAATGCAACTTTTAACACGTGACTAGATAAAATAAAATAAATATAAAATGTGATATTTTCTAAAAAAATAAATGCAAAGCAAAGGATTGTATGATCGTTTGCAATATCTAAATAATTACTTCAATAAATCTTCTTTACTGTAAACCTAATCGAATTTAGACAGGATATGCATTGGAATCCGACTTAATGGGATATTTTTATTATCGTTTGCAATATCTGTATCATTAATTCAATATTTTTTTTCATTATAAAATGTGATAGTTTCTAAAAAAATAAATGCAAAGCTAAGGTTTCTATAAAATCTGCAAGAGCACGTCAAATTGAAAAAATTAGTTTTTTTCACCGTGTTGCCATCATTTTGACGGAAGTTCAAATTAAAAAAAAAAACTATCATCGCAAATTAAATCGGAAGAAATGCAACTTTTAACACGTGACTGGATAAAATAAAATAAATATAAAATGTGATATTTTCTTTAAAAAATGCAAGGCAAAGGATTCTATGATCTTTTGCAATATTTAAATCATTAATTGAATACATTATCTTTATTTATACAGGATATGCATTCAAATTCCTTTCCAATGGCCAATTTGTAAAATATTTTTAATAGGCATACATATTGTTTAATACTATTAATTTGATCTAAATGAAGTAAATAATTACATTTTATGAAGTTTGAGTTAAACAATGCATTTATGAATAATGATTATTAGATTTCTTCATACTTTGTCACCCATATTTTACAAAATATTTTTATTAATATTTTAAATAAAAGTTGCTACATCAATCAGTCTACTAAATCAATCATTAAAACGGACTAATTTATAAAATTAAAGAATATTATTAGGAAAACGCTTTCTTTTAGAACTTTCCGTCCATCATCTCAAAGAAAATATTAATTTCAGGCTAATCAATGCCCGGAGTTACTTCAAGGCTAAGGAATATGTGATTTAATTGAAAATGTTAGAACCCATTACTCATGGCGAACCAGCTGGTCGCCAAAGGCGGCTAGTATCAAATAAATGGAATATTCAAAACGTTTTTGCAGACTATATTCTCATTTTCATTTACAGCAATATTACTAAAGTACAAAAAGGAATCTGTTTAAATAAATAACTGTCAAAAATAATAAAAATATTTCCGTTGCATAGCTGAGAAACTTTCTGCAAATGTGTTTCAATGCTTTAAAACCCCTTAAATTTCTGATCTGGAAACTTGTTTTAAAGATGAATTTACACATTAGATATTTCATGTTGATAGTAAAATCGTAAAATTTAATAATTTTTTATTGAACATTTTCTAGGACATAAATTTTATACAATAAATATTTTTACAGTAAAACAAACGTCATTTTAATATATACCAAAATATAATGAAGTATATGAAGTCTTTTATATACCTGATTTTAAATGTTTGTTAAATTTGTTAACTTTCAATAATTTAAAAGTTATTACTGTGGATAACTTTTAAACAAAACATATTTGCCGCTAAATAATGTAATGCAAAATATGAACTTAGAGCGGAATGGTTTGCAAATATAATCATTGAGAAAAAGTGATTCTTCTACTCTGAAATGTGGAAATAGTATAAGTATTTTCTAATGGTAACATTAGTAACATTTTTCAATTTGAATTAGTAACATCAAGAATTTGAAAAAATTCCTATATTATTTTTTAAACCACAAGATTTCTGATAAAATATAGAAAATTTTCTATTAGAATACAAACTCATTTTAAATGGATACATATTTCTAAGCCAAAAATTTGCAAAAAAAAAATCAGTCTTTAACAAACAATTTCAAAGATTTCTTAAAATAATTTTAATAACTATAAAAAATTGACTCATTTAGTATGGAAATATAAGAAATTCAAAAAAATAGATTAGGATTAAACATAATTTCAGAACTTAGCCATGATAAAATAATTAAAAAACGTTTTTTTTTTTTGATGATATAGACTGGAAACTACAACTGATATGCATATTTATAATGTGAGCAAAATATTAAAACCATATACAATGTTTCATGAATAAAATTGCCGGGAAAAAAATAGAAATATACAATATAAAATACAGCAAAGTGCAGATTGCTTTAAAAAGCAAAAATAAAGCAACGTAAAGTAATATATAGTATTGAAAAATGTAAGGAGAAAATAAATAAGAAAAAAGAATTACTGCAAATGAATTATAAGTGAATTAAGTTTTTATTTCAGTTTGCAAGATTATTTAAATTAATTTTATAGAAATATAGCTAACGATAACATCTACACTGCTATTTAAAAATATGTTTAAACAAAAAATATTTCTATCGTTAGAAACGATATAAAATGCCGTAATCTATCAATCTGAGCTGGAAAGAAGTTTAAAGAACACAGTACAACAAATTGTCGCAAACTATCTAATCTATAATCTTGCTTATCTCGTACCAACCAAAACTCTTTAGCTATAACATCTTTAATTAAATTTATCATAGATAATTAAAAGCGTAACGTTTTTATTTCATTTATTACCATTTTCAACATGGCATGGTATATGATACCGTAATTAAAGGAGTGTCTCCGATTTCTAATTTTATCTTACAAAACATCATAAAAATTCTTCAGTGATAAATTTTAATTAAGGAAATATCTTTTAGAAAGATCAAGACTAAAGGAAGTCTGAACGAAATTGATTAAGGTGTTCTTCCACAACAAAGACCGCTTTGCGTCCTCCTTGGTCTTTATGACCTATTATAATCTCCGGTTTCGATCCAGTACCTTGGCTGTTTGTCGGTATGGTATAGAAAATAAACGCGCTTGCATGGTGAATTATGACCCTTATAACTGGTGCTTTGTTAATTACCCACAATCGTTAGTGTCTAAGAATTATAAGTTACTGCCTCCATAGAATATTAACAAAAAAACGTGGAAATAATTCTTGGAGGAACTTCGTAGGCCTTTACAGTAAGTAGCTTTAATCAGTCACTGATCATTGATCGGCTTTGTTAATATTTTTAACTCCGTTTTAATGCCTCCAGATTTATAGGATTTATTGTTATTTATAGTATTATTTTCCCTCTTTTTTGAAACGTTATTTCATTATTGAGATGATAAGTTTTTAAACTGAAGAAATGAAATCATTATTTATTTATTGCTCTTTTTACTTTCTTCCAGTTTTATAGGATTTATTTTTATTTGTAGGATTACTTTTCCTCTCATTGGAATTTTTTTTTTAAATCTTCAGTTGGATAAGTTTTTAAACTAAAGAAAGAGAAAGGAAAATTGCAAAATAGAAAATTCATAAATTATTGATTTTTTAAAAGAGAATTTTAAGATATTGCTTGGAAGTCATACCATTAATTTAACAAAAGTAGGACACTTCATTAACAATAACAATTTTTTATGCTAGATCTAAAACAGACACAGTATATTTGAATTCATAACGACATAAAGATTATGACAGCAGCCAGAATAATTAACATTTTTTGTTGCAATTCGTTTTTGCATAAATTTAATATTCGAAACATTTATTGACAGCTAATATTCCAAATGTTATTTCTCGTTATATATTTTTAATTTTTATTGATGAAAAATTAACCATTAAATTAATTATCAGAAATCTTTACTATCACCCTGATTATAATTCAGTACTTGCAGCAGGTCTTGTTTTGAACCACTTTTATGGTTCAAAACAAGATTTACCGCAAGATAAACAAGACATCTAAAAAATTCCACTTAGTATTTAATTAACAAGAATTCTTCAGTTATAATTTTTTTAAAGTTGGAAATAAGGAAAATTAGGTCACCGTTAAAGCACTTAATTACTAATTAAAGTAATGGAATACTTTATTTCATTGTTTTAGAAAATAAGAATTAATTAGACACCAAGTTTCTTCAAAATGTGGAAGTATAAACTTTGCTGCTCAAAAAGGATACAGCTGACCCTTTAGGTATCTTCTCACTCAGATTGTATACGACACATTAAATGGCTCTCTAAAAAAGAAGACTCAACTCTTTGGTCATGGCAATTGTCTGTTCGACTAATTAACAAAATGCTTGACGGAACATTAGTTTCCACATTGGATTTATGTCCTCAATCATGGCGGGAAGGCGATAAATGGAATTAAGCGGCCTGGGGCATCGTTTTAACAGATTTAACAGATCCTCACTCTGATTTTCAGGAATGCAGATACCTCGATACAGGAGAAGAAATCTGGGGAATCGTTTGAAAATTGAGATTATGGAGACAATAATGCTTCGATATGTAAAAAGTAAGCTAATTCCTAACATTTATTATAATATAAGTATGAAATTGATCAAAAAGAATAAACAAATATTTCCTCTGATTCCTCGTCGTGTTCGTGTTTCCACGAAAAGAGGGTGCAGTAGCTTCTGAGGGTAAAGATCCCTGAGCACCCAGATGGCAGAAGTCTGACTTCTAGCTCATATGAAGATCATACACACACAGTTGCTTGCACAACCCCTGTTTACAAGGGTATGCATTCATACGTCTCACAAATAGAACACAGATGAAGAACAATCATGCTCAAACCGGGACGCCCAGATCACGGGGAAGACGTACTGCACCTATGCCAGGACGGCTGCAATATTTCATCTTACCCATTATAAACACTTTGCTCATGTATTTAGCAAGATATAGTTGTACCAAAGGAAATATAGACATAACAGTATTTTTTCCCTTATAGATGGTGAATAATATTAAACTCAATATTTCAGGCAAGGCCTCTTATTAAAAGTTTGTACAAAGTTTCCATATACATCGTCATTGTTAGGAAATATCGCCATTAAATTTATTTCATAATTTTAACTTCCAAATTCTTTTGAATCGCGTACTTTATTCTGAAAAGAATTCATGGCATTTTGAACCTGCTATTGTGTGCTATTAGTTTGGGTAAATCAGTTCACTTGACATCAAACATAAACGTAGCTAATATGTAAATATAAGACTTTAGGCATGATATAAATACATTTCTTTATATTTTGGGGGGATTGTTCGTGTGACAAAGATTAAATATCGGTCACAGGTCTTGTAATGACCGTCTGTGTATTAAAAAGTTGTTCATCATAACTGTAAATGTTTCGTCTTGTGCTTCATTTTTTTTTCTATAAAGTAATTGCGTTTTCTTAAACCTTTCATTTTTTCTGACCCAAGTTTTGAAAACTTATTTCTCATCATTTCCAGTGCAGCGACTTTAATGTCAAACGGCTGATTCTAAATATTTTAGAATCCTTAGCTGTTATATAGATATCACTTTAGCACTCATTATAATAAATTTTCATCCATCTAGAGTTGCATTATTCTGTTTAGTAGATGTAAAGGTAGAGCTCCTCTTCAAGATGAAGCAAAAGAAATGTGACATGTCAGATTAATGGGCCTTGTTATCCAAGAAATTTAATTTTATATTGGCATTTTATTCGTATATTGAAAATAAAAGTTTCAAATCTATATCTTCTATTAAATATAAAAAATTAAATTTAATTTCTTAAAATAAGAAATAAAATTTAATTAATTTAATTTTCAGTTTAATTTCTAAAATGGTAGTTTTTAAGATAACAATTTCAACATTTCATATTTTATCCACGTTGCTTTTATTCACATACTTGAAAATAAACAAAATAATTAACTTAAAAAATCAGCTACTAATAAATCTTTTCTAAATCACACACACCCATAAATATAAAAATACAATTTCGTAAGTAAATTTGATTAAAAAAAATATTATGGTATTTGATATGAAAATATCATTATTGGAAGGTTGGTAGCATAATATATATAATATTATATAGAATATAACATTATTTCGAATATTTTCTTGGAATTTGGAAAACTATCAATATATAATATATTTCTTTTGTTTACGAATTTACATATAAATATCTGAAACATTAATGTAAAAAATTATTTACTTTAAAAGAAACAAAAGAAAAATAGTTATTTTTCTAAATTTTTAGCTATAACATTGAGCAATTTGTAACCAACACTTTTACTCTGCTAAATTAAACTGAAGTAAGTGTTTTGAGTTTCTAATCCAAAATCAATAAAATAAAAGGTAAATAATCTCTTACCTTTGCTGCCGCGGGTTCATTGATAAAACATCTCTGTAAATATGGTTTGAAGAAAAAGAGTGCAGTTTCGGTATAATCCTTTTTAATTTCTTCTAGGGCACAGACATAATATGATTATGGATAATATTTACATGCATTATTTACAACGCGCTTATACAATCATTAATTTGGCCATCATCCGACGTTTTAGCAATACGTCGGTCTCATACAAAATCTCTTATGCATCTGACCATCTGGCGGAAGGAATATCTACTGACGTCAGAAGAGCGCGTGGATGCCAAAAGTTATAACATATTAATCTGCTGACTCAGTTTCCCAACAAAGTGATTATTTTTTTTTTCAAACTTGTATAGAATTTATTGCTTTTACCGAATTGCCCTTATTTTCAAAAATACCTTGTTTTCTAATATGTACACGACAAATTTCATTAATTCTAGTAATAACGTGCATCTTGTTGCTTAAATATATATCATCTGTTCTCTTCATTCAAGTGAGTTTATAACAAGCGAGGCATTCTTGTAAGAAATATATATTTCGCTCTCACAATAATATCACTCTTCCAAGTTTGATGTATAGCACCTTTAAAAAAATAGATTACCGATATATAACTAGTTTCCCGTTTCGTTTTGCTCAGAGCGATAATTTTTGGGTAACAAGAATATTTATTCGTAGATGAATTCTCATTTCCAGTATAATCATTAAAGGCGATGCAACTTTAGTGTCCTTCCAAATTAATCAATAGCCTCTATAACGAACTTCAAGATTTAAAATTATCATACTCTGCACAGAATATATATATATAGATAGATATACATTGACAGCCAGAAAAATAATAAGACTTATCGAGAAGTTATCAGATTGCTTAGGTCCTCAATAACGTGCTGTCCTTTTGCTGGGTTCGAATGCAATTGTATACTGTTTTCTTAACAATGGTATTAAAGAGATTTAGATTCTTTATGTAAGAGATATGGAAATGATATTTTATAATTAAAAACAAAAATATACATGATGCTGAATGAATACAGAATGAATTTTTAATGGATTATTGGTAGATAGAAATAATGTTGAGAAAATAGGGAATCGGACTAAAATAGGCTAAATACAAAATACATGAATATATTCGAAATGATTTCCTTGCCTATATTTAATAACAAAATTTACATATGATTTTTATAAAATAATGACATTTCATTTTATTTTGATTTCATTTATAAGATAACAGTGATTAAAAGAAGAAAAACGCCCAATTGTCACATATTTTGCCAATGATAAAATATTTTGATTTTGAATTTTGGATTTATGTTTTATGTTTATTTATGGATTTTTAGATTTGATTTTTTGCATAATGATATATGGACGTTTTTTTTCTGTACACCTTAATTTATGGCAAGGGCACATGTCTATGTAATTTATTAAATATCAATATTTAAAAATGTCATATTTGAAATGGCAAGCATAATATTAGTTGTCATATCCAACACACTTTTTCTCAACCATTTTCATAAATGAGTCTGACATTACTAAACAAGCGTAAAATGAGATTCCAAATTTGTTATAAAAAATAATTATATCCAAATTTGTTTTATATATTTGATTTTAAAAAAAAACAATTTAGTCAATAGACACTCCTACTTTTATGCTTCGGCACAAAGAGCTCGAATCACAATTCGCTGGGGAAGAAAAAAGTAAATATAAGAATCGCATAAGTAATTGAATAATGTCTCAGGTATTTTGATGCCTCAGAGGAAACACAAAACTACAAAATGGTCCCAATTTCGAATCGCAAAAATCCGTCCACGAGTTTCAGATTCTGTCAATGCTTTCCTTATTCGAGACAAAAACCAAAGACAGCGCTTTACTTCTGTATCATGCTTAGTTACTCTGATGCCCTGTGTTATTACCCTCGGTGACAGGCCCTCCTAACAAATAATAGAAAGATCTCAGAGAACTCAGAGAATGAGAACCCTCGCCTTCCTTGAGATAGTGTCGCGAATTTCATCTTCGCTCTTCTGGAATGCGAGGGCTAAAGGTCGATTTTTTCTAAGTGAACGACGAAGGACAAGACGGCATACTTCTATTAGATTTTTTGCTGTTATTGTTTATATTGCTCTTTATTTTCTTTTATGTGAGTCTCCATGGGATATCTTGGGTCACAACCGGAGTTGGCAGGTCGTGAAAGTTTTATAGTATAAAGGCTATAAAAGTGTTAAATTGGCGAATATAGAGAGCAAAAGGAGAGAGTTTATGTTAGAGTGCTTTTTTCTATTCTGTTTTTCTAAATAAAAGATTTAAGATACTCTCTTAATTATTAATCACACGAACAAATTATTTGATTGCACCTTGTATTTCATGGAATAGATTTGTAATTTTAACACTTTGTTTGCCTATTTTTGAGATACCTCCAGTTTTGCATTTAGAATATTTTTAATTTTATGATGCGAGGAATAATGTATAAAAAATTTATTGACTAACAAATTTTGTTATATTAAATATTAGAAAGCTAAATAAAATGAAATAAAAGTTTTAACAATGAATTAAATTTTTTATCCAAAACCTAAGCGAATCAGTTACATAACTCATAAAATGCATAAAATGTAACAAAGGTGTTAATTAGATATAAGTTTTATTAAACAATGCTTTGAAGTTTTCTAGTGCTTAAACTGAAAAGCAGCAGTGTTTATATTCATCAGATATTATACTTTTCTCTAGATTAAATTATTGAGAAATATAAGTAAAGCAAAAACAGAATACTCGAAAGAGAAGCAGTTTGAATAAAAATAGATATTAAGACATTTTAAAGACTACTATCTCTGATTAATAATTGTAGTTTATTTTAACTCCTTTTCAAGAGATTTCGTTATTATTATCAATACATACATACACACACACACACACACCACACACACACACTATATATATATATATATATATATATATATATAATCAAATTTACTGATAAATATGAATCTGAAAATTTACAGCTTCAGATCAGAATTTGAAATATTTTTACAGAAAAGTTGATAAAGAAGTGAATTTTTGATTTTTAATATTAACTTATAGGTAGTCGAATAATTGATTAATTTTTTGCACATATTATAACTTACGTATTTCTTTAGAGAATCAATCTATAAGAAGAAATGGGCTGGTGATATCAGACAAATTTGTCAATTTTCATGTCATTGCGAAATTACTAAATGAATGAATTTTTATCAATCTTTGACTTCAAAAGATTTTTACGTAGATAGAACCTAAGAACACACAGGAAGCAAAGTTAAACCAATTTATCAACTCAACTTTGAACTATCAATACTGTGACTGAGAGGTCTTCAGCTTTAATATCAGAGCACTCATCTGGCAAACTGAGGAAGGGTCCATTATCTTCTGGAACCCTAAATAAAGGATAAACAAATCAAGCAAAGATTTGTACACTGATGTTCACCTGTCGAGATTCGAACTCCCGATTTATATTTTCGAACTCACAATATATCACCATGTTAGAACCATTCGGCTGCGCATAGACGGTTGGTTCTTTTTAATACTGCAATATCACGACCACAGATGGCCATGAAACGTATCAATTTTAATACTAAAAGAATAGCGAATGTATTCTTTTTTAATTAGGTTGCCGCACTCTATGATTTTAAGATGTAATATGAGTAGAAGAATATAAATCTTAACCGAAATTTATATAGCCATCAAAAGGCCACAGAAAAGAAATTAAAGCAATATCTTCTGAGAAATACTTTCATCATTATTTATGACAGTCAATCACCCTGTTTTACCATTTTTTAAAATAAACTCTTTCAAAAGAAATCGGAAGTTTGTGAGTAGGTAAGACATATGAATAATTTTTTGGCCTCTTCAGGACTAATTAATTTATCAAGAGATTTTATTAGAAGCAGAAATTTATGGAAGTATGTGAGAGCAAAGTGCGGGTAGTTTGCAAAGGTAGTGGTTTGGTTCGTAATTTCTGAATCCTGAAATAATCCTTTATTACTTTCTTCAATCCTTTATAATCCTTTATTACTGAAATAATCCTTTATTGCTGTGAATGGGTAATCCTTGCTGGTATAGTAGATATTTGGATAATTTCCATTGAACTTTAAAGCAAAAAAGACAACAGTTTTTCATTGAATGATTGATAACCATGTTAACTTGAAAATTGCAACTGTTCGATAGATTGTGAAGAGAAATATATATCTTGTTTATATTTTTTAAGTGCTTATGCAGCGTTTCGTTGAATAGTTAACAGACATTTAAGCAGTGATTGGCCAATCTTGGCATGACCATCATCAATTCATCATGAATTCATTAAAAAAATTATTTTAACCTACAAGCACATTGACATGTTTTCTTATTCCTCCAGTTAGCCATAAGAAGTCGAAACATTTTTCAAATCAAATCGGAGATCATTCAAAAAACGGATTAATCTATGTTTCATTAAGTCTTCTACATCTAACATGATTTCAGTATGATTATACTCTGTCTGTAAATTCGTAAACAAATAGCCACTATTCTGGGATATTTTAAAAGTCATTATTATTAGGAATGTTTAAAAAGATCTATTTTTTAATATTAAAACATTTAAAGAGCTAGTTTAAATTGCAAACAAAGCTATATATGATTTCTTTTTTATTTTTCGGCAATTATTTTATATCTATTTTTCTGCAACGTAAAGTGATGAACTGTGAAGGAAATTTTGTATGATACTTCAATTTTCTAAAACAATTACGATTACGCTGATTTGACAACAGGAAGGAATGTACATTCTGAAAAATGAAATCTGCCCAGTCATGATCCACCGTGTTTGTGCAATAACCTTTTGTGAATATTGTATCAATTAATTACTTCTTAATGAAATTCAAATTTCTTCTAATATTTGCTATGACATCCTGATTTGAAGAATAGGGAGAAAAACCAGAAGTTTAGAAGTAAGTTTTTTTTGCTAAAAAACTTTTTTGATTCTTATTTTTTCCTATTTTGCTCTGATTTTCCCCATAAAAGAAGCAATATTTGTTTTGATCATTTCCGCTTTATTAAATTTTAAACTTTTTATAAACATATAGAATATCAAGCATAAAAATATCAATTCAGTATTTGGTAATGTAAACAAAGATATTGTACAAGGAAACTCATATGTTTATAATTCCACCAATTAGAAGAAAAAAAGTTTAGAAGTAAAGTTTTTGAAAGGAAAATCACAGTAGAAACGATTCTGCTTTGTTAAGCTTATGAATACTTCAAAATTATGGTATCACTTTATTGACATGAATTAATTTTCCAGTTGAAAGCAAAATAACAAACTAATAATTTGACAGAAAATATTTTTTCTTCTCATTTTAAGAAAACACTTTATGTTATGTTTTCCCTTCCTGATGATAATACATTAATGGTATCAAAGGCAATTAAAAAAATATTTACTTAAAAATTTTAAAACCAGAAGGAAGAATTTTCCTCCCTTTTACGAAGCATTTATTCAATTGTTTATAACATTGATTTCGAAATAGCTTTTGTCTGATCATTAATTACCTGACATCTTTTGTCTTTATATTTGCATGCAGGAGAAAACATAAATCTTGTTACAGATTACAGCGTATATTTTGCGATATCAGTTACGTTTTACGTATGCATTTGTAGTCGCCATACAGAAAAGGAAATTAATGCATCTATTGTGAAATTTTTGACTTCATTTATGTCGCATTAACAATGACAATTAATTTCAGTTTATCCCCTTTAAAAAGAAAATAACTTGAGAAGTACATAAATTATTGAGGAATGGAAACGAATATTTCTATTGTACATAAGTTAGAAATGTATTGCATTGTTCTTCTCATTGAAACAGTTTTGTTTTTAGATGATAGGAGTTTAGTCGGCATCAACCAACACTATTATTTTCTCTAATTTTAGTAATGCGAAGTACTTGTAATGCATTGTCTCTCCTTGTTTCGTTTGAAAAAGGATTCATTAAATCACGAAGGTTTCACACTCATTTCACAGTCATTTTTATTCTGTTGTTAATTATTGTGTATTCCTTTTACTGTTTTGTTTGAAAAGTTCTTCTTATTAATATTCAAAAAGGTTCATAAAATATGCACATATCTGTTGATGCGAAAATTTTGTTTTCAGAAGCATGGTTTATTAACCCTAACTGATTTACTGTATTCCATTTAATTTTTTGCATTTATATGAATTAAATATTTTTACAGATCTGTGAGAACACTAGTTAAATTAAATATGGAATTTCTTTCATTAGTTTATACAAAGAGATTAAATATATTAAATTCCACTCTTCAAATAATAATGTGAAATCAGTTTTATTTGACGTAATGCTCCCTCTAAAAGTTCTGTTGCAAAATCAATCGTGATACTCAAATATATCATTATTTGCAATCATACTAAACTTCCTGTAAATGAAAAAAAAAAAACATTCTTATAAATAAAACATAAATGTGATTCTGAACATTTTAAATAATTTTAAATAACTTAAAGATCCCAGATGTAATTAATCATTTTTAATTAAATTGCAATATATTTTCTCATCAATTTAAGATTTTCATCTGTAATTATGATTATTAAAAAGGAATTTTTAATTTTAAGGGAAAATGCTATCACAATTGCGTTTATAATGTAGGTAACAGAGAACGTAATGTTTATTTTTCACTAAATGTTTCACTTTTAATTTATATAATGGTTCAAAGACATTAATTCAGTATGCATTTTTGAACAGCAAAACTTTTTTCTCTAATTAAAGCAGAGCAAAATTTTATATATTATTACATTTTTAAGCCCAAATCATGTTTTATGTTTCGTTTATTTCATTAGTTGCATTTTTTTATTTATCGTTACACATGCATTCCAATAAACAAATTCGTTTTTTAAAATGGATTGTTAATTAATCATCCAAACAGCACATGTTGTCAAAAATATATTTGCGCCAAAACTTGATGCATATATTTTCACCCCAAAAAATATCACCAAAACACAGGTGTCATAGAAAAACACACTAGAACTCAATAGCCAAATATTTAGAAACTTCCGTAAGTTGAAACTTTGAATTTTTGTCAGTTGAATTTTTATATATACCACATGTTCTGTTAATGGACCGACAAATTTAGATGATTATTTGAGTAACAAAACTCGCAGTGGAACATGTGTTGCAACTCATGTTGAAAGGCTAAAATGCGTGGATGCTCTGAATCATTATCAACACACATGTAGATGGAGGATGATTCTCTTGCTAGCGTGCCATGGAAATCTCAATAAAGATTTAGTACCAACAAGTGGACAGGAATCCTCAATGATTATCTCTTGGTATTTCCTATTCGAATGCTTGAAAACGTCCATTTCCAGGAAATATTGCTAAGTGGGCCAACCACAATGCAGTGATGCAAGTGGTTCATGAATGTCGGTATCTCTGCATATTTTACCTCATGCTTCATAATCTGGATAGTACATACCCAAAGAAATGAACAGGATCTGTGGAATCCATTACTTAACTCCGCATTCACCAGATTCGAGTATGAGAAAATATTTTTTACTTATAATTCACGTATAAAAATTGTTTTATATAGCTCTATATGGACACATAACTCTATATAGAAATGCTATATGTGTAGATATATATTTTAATAAACATTTAATTAACTATATTTAAAATATTAATTGACGATTTTTCTCATTTGCTCTTTTTTCTCATTACAATATGCCAATCATACATTCACTTACATCATATAAAATAATTGTTTCTATCTTTTTAATTCTGAAAATAAATCTCAATTACAAGAGTAATAAATTTTCAAAAACATGCATTGTATTGAAAGCTAGTGAACATGAAAATATAAGCCTAATCTACATAGCTTAGTCATCAGCAATCGGAAAACTCCTACATAATATATCAATACTAAAAGTATAATAGATTGTAAAACTAAAAATAGTTCATAAATTTAATTAAATTTTTTAAACAATTTAAACAGGATATGGCATTTTATAAAGTATAATTTTATTCATATTTTAAAAAGATATGAAAGATTTCTAAAGTTATGATAGAAAAATGCCAAAATGCCTCACCTTTTTTTATTATATATAAAAAGTATTAAAAAATTTCAACACAATTCTTTGGAAGTACATAGTTTTACATTCAAAAGTGTTTATGCCCAAAATTCCACATACATGTAGATCAAATGGGCCTATACGGCACTACCATGTTCCTACGTGCTCAATTTAATGGAAAATTTAAATTTTAAGACTTACCACAAATCTCATCGAACTACCAAATCTAAGTATTCATCTTTGTATCCAAATACATCAAACCACCGTCCTCTAAAGTTCATGTGAGATCTGAAAGTGTTACTATTTATGTGGTGTTTAAAAAAAGCAAATACAAACTATGCAATATTACAGAAATGTAAACTTAATGAAGAATAGGATTCTATATAATACATAATAATATTAAAGAAAAATAGATAATTTTCTGAGTATGGGATTATTGAGAGAAAATAAATTTAAATACACTTCCCTAAATGAAAGATAATGTTAATTACAGCTGCATTTAAAAAGCAAAAATAAAGAAATAATAAATCAAATTGAAAAATCGGAGAAAATGCAATTATATAAAAATGGCATATAAAAAACTTTAATTACACTATGTAATTCCGATAAAATTTGTACAAAGTTTGAAAGTAGTAAATAAAGTTTGTACAAAGTTTCAAAGTAGAAAATAAAGTTCGTACACAGTATTCTATAACAAACGTTGATAGAGATAGAAATGTTTCTAGCATTTAAAGCTATTTGAAAATATATTAATTAATTTTATTATAAGAAAAGAAAAGATCGTTTAAGTATAGAATATCACAATGAATAGAATGTCGACGCAATGTATATCTTCTACAACCTTACTTATATATTCTTGGCTATCTAATTATTGCTCTTTAATTAAGTTCATTATAGATAATTAAAGAGATAACAACTACCCTACCATCTTTTATGTATGTCTAAATTGTATATGTCATTTGATATCGAAGCAGACAGAATATCTTAGTTATTTTATTGTGTAAACCTTCATAAAAATTCTACTGTGATATTTTAATTGGGGGAACGCCTTATAGAAAGATCAAGGCAAATGAAAAGTCTCGATAAAATTGATTAAGATGCTTCTCCACAACAAAGGCCACTTTTGCATCTTCTTTGGGCCTTTATGACCAATTATAGTCTTCTGTTTCAACCATGGCTGTTTGCTGTTAAGGTTTTGAAAATAAACGTGTTTGCATGGTGAATTATGAGCCTTATTAATGGTGCTTTGTTAATTACTCGGAATTGTTAGTGTCGGATGATTTTAATTTACTGCCGCCAGAAAATATTAACAAAGAAAAAATCAGGGATAATTCTAAGAAAATGATCGCAGGGCTTGACAGGCAATAGCTATTAACAGAAATTTTGGTAATTAAGTATTTGGTAGTTTTTTATTAGTTTTATTCTAATTTCTTTAAATTTTTTAATACTTCTGTACTTTTTATTCTGCTATTTTTGCATTTAATTAGAGATATAAAGGTTTTTAAGATTAAAGAAAACGTAACTATATAGTAAATAACAGACACATTAAGAATTTCCTTAGATTGATTTGAATTTTCACTTTAATGTTTCACAAAAATTATGGAGAAACAGGCTAAAGTAGCAAACTTCATTTACTGTAATCGAATTTTTTAAATAAATTATCTTAATGATAAAGAAGAAATGAGAAAATTTGTTTGAATTTTTAACTACATAAGGATGTAATTGAGTATGAAAACTTTTTTAGAATTTGATGTTTTGATTCAATTTTTGCAAGAATCTTTACAAGATATTCAATATTTATTAATAGCTGAGTAAAGCTCCGAATAAAATTATTTCTACTTGTTTTACTAAAAAATATATTAGCTTAAAACTAATTACCCTAAAGCCTATAGAGCATTTATAATCTT
>JAPMOQ010004887.1:0-11449 GCA_026543055.1 Argiope trifasciata | reverse complement strand
ATAAATGCTATTTTTAATACATACATATATTCCTTTTGTACTTTAAAAAATACAACTATAAAAAGGAAAAATGATGATGATTATTTTTTATTATGGTCCGATGACTCTTTATTTTATAACTTATAAAGTTTAATTAAAGAATTTAAATAAATTATGAAGAAATCGGAATCATTTTTCAAAAATGTTTATGGTAAATATCAAAAAGAATTATTTCCAAAAAGAATGTAAAATTTTCCGTTTTTCAATTAGCGACCATCAGTAGTTCTGAATATTTATCACTATTACAGTACTTATAATTATATATTATTTATTTTCCACCATTTGAGCATAAAATTATTGGCTTGAGCTAATTTGCTGAGACCCCCAGTATTCAAATTTAGCACACGGGAGTTGCTAGTATAATACAGCACATCTGTACTTGTGCATGAATCGCATGATCTTACTTAACAATAATTACGAAATATCATCTTTAGAATGAATCTTGCTTGGGAAATATGGAAATTAATCACTAGTTGAGCGAGTATTAGAAAAACGATTATGGGGTTTGAAAGTCTTTTCATAAACATTTGAAACAAAAATTGTCATAATAATTCAGTTGTCACAAAATCACATATAAAATATTTTGTAGTTCAAGTTCCTGAGTTTATGAGTTACCGCGTTTACATGTAAAAGAAAGTACAAATTGGCAGACTGTCAGCACTTTGATTTATTTGTTTTGATATTAGATAGAGATCTGAAGTGAAAATGAAAAAAAAAAAAAGACTGTGAAATAAATATTTTCTACTTAATTTTCTGGATCTTTTTAGCTATCGTGATCATTTGTACTAAGATACAGACATTCTTGAATAGGTTTCATTCAAAATTCAACAGATATCTACAAAAGTGGTGTTAATTTAATAAACAAAATTTCATCCTTCTAGCTGAAAACATTTTGGTGTTAACGCATTCACAGACATGTAAACAGAAGAGCAGACAGACAAGAATGAAACACAGGGAGGTCCGAAACGTGATGATTCATCTAATACTCGAATTCCAATTTTTATCGAATGTGGTACTTAATTTTTGTGCACTTCAGATATGAGGAAACAGAAAAATTCTAGGTTCTAGATATATTTCAAGAAAGTAATCACTGAAATAGTAAATCCTTTCGATGATCAGATAGCTATCATTTTATTTATAACTAGACGCCTTTGGCGACCAGCTGGTTCGCAAGAGTAATGGGGTCTAAAATTTTCAATTAAATACTTATGTGCCTTGCTCTCTTTATAATTTCTCTGCCAGATATACTTAAACTTCGAAAGTCACGTAACACTGATTTACTAAATTAATGATATAGATGTTGCAAACGATCATAGAAACCTTTGTCTTGTATTTCTTTTTTAGAAAACATAACATTTAAATTTATTTAATTTCATCCAATCACGTGGTGAATGTTACATTTTTTTTTTCGATTTAATTTGCATTCATAGTTAATTTTTTTTTAAATTTGAACTTCTGTCAGTATGATTTCAACAGAGCTAATAAAAGCTATTTTTTCCCTTTGCTCGTTTATTATTTATTTTAGAAAATGTCACATATTATATTTCTTTTATTTTATTAAAAGTTGCATTTCTTTAGATTTAATTTGCAATGATAGTTGTTTTTTTTTAGTTTGAACTTCCGTCAATAGGATGGCAACACGCTGATAAAACCTAATTTTTCCCCCTTGACGTGCTCGTGCAGATTAAATTTTATTGTTTTGTCCGAAATATATTGTTGAAAAACATGGTTAAAATATTTCTTTAAAAATTTGTTAAAAATAAAAGCTTCAGTTACACATTAAAACACTGATACCATTAGAAAGCTCCTTTTTTATCTTTAAATTGATGTAAAAATCATGTTTGTGCAATAATATTTTCGGAAGTTATAGTGGAAAATTGTCGAAATTTCGCTTAAATTTTAATTAATTCAAATTCGAATTAAAAATTCGAAAAAAGGGCTCCGAGGTGCACATTCTAAACCTCCAAGGTATACATGTACCAAATTTGGTAGCTGTAGGTCCAACGGTCTGGTCTGTAGAGCGCCAACACACACACACATTGAGCTTTATTATAAGTATAGATTTATATTTTAGTAGTATAATATTTACATGCGAAATAAAGATTTTTTTCCTCTGATGAGGGATATTATTTTAAAGAATTGCTTGGGTTTTTTCAGTAAAGATATTATTTAATTTCTTAAGTTTTTTAGTAAAATATCACTAAACGTCTTGGTTTTTTTTAAGTAAAGGCATTCTGACGAGCAATTTGAATCACTATTTTTAAAAAAATGCGTTGTTCCCATTACTTGCAACATGTGCCCCCGAGATATATGAATGAAATATTTTTAGAGCCTCTTTCCGTTATGGTTGAGAATCATGCTTGTTTCTCAAATTTTTTTTACACTCATACTTTAGTTGTTTCCAGCAACTCAGATATAAAATTACATATGTTGATAAATGAGCTTAATTAAAATTACTGAAAGAAATTCAAGGTCACTTTGACATTGCCTTTCATTTCTATAACTTATTTTTAGTAATGTAGAAATATTGAATATAAGATAAATTCTACAGATGTTGTGAATTAAAGTCATTTGTCTCTTAAACTAAATTCTTAAGATTCTCTTAAAAATTTACCATTGCCAACATTATAAAGAATCGTTACTTTTAAACTTTGATACAATTTTTATAGTTCTTTTAATGCAGTGTAATATTTTTCAAAGTGTGAAGTTATTTTTACACAATAAGAAAACTTATTTACATAAAAAAGTTATAGTTTAGTCAACATTATTTAATGCATTCGCACTATATTATTTTCTAAGTTTTGTTCTTTAGTTGTATTATAATATTTATCGATACACAGAATGGAAACGTATTTCTATGAAGAAAAAAATTAAGCATATGATGAAAATAATCATAATTGTTTAATTGGGAAAAATTGTATTGATTTTCGATGCATTTTTGTTGCTTTTAAGCATATGATGAAAATAAACATAATCATCCCATGAACGTAAATAAACTAAATTGCATTTATATTCAATTTTTAGTTGTTTTTATGTTTTATATATGGATAAAACTTAAGTATGAATTTACTAATAAAAATGAAACACTCACAGTTTCTTCTTAAAAGATTGAGCATACGGGAAGAAATTATTGCCTTACCTAGAATAAAAAGAAAGATAATATTTATTAACAATCAAACAAAGTTAAAAGATAATATTTAAAAAAACCAAAATATATAAAAAATAGTAATATTGTAAATAAATATTAATTAAACATTTTAATAACTCTGGATATTTCTGTAAATTACGTTTGCTAAAATTGTAAACAATCAAAAATTCATAATTTTATGAATATATAGAGCAATTGAAATCTCAATTTGCCAGTTTTGAGTACCAAATAATGCCCCAATGATATTATATTTTAGTAAAAGATATTTCATTTAATTGAGGTTTATTTCTTTAAAATTAGATCCGATAGACAAAAATTACCGACAGGACTCCTTATAACACCAAACTATTCTCATTTCACTAACACATAATATGGAGTCCCTCTTAAACCATAACTGTCTATACAACTATTTTAGCGAGACTTGCCAATTAGAGATATAATTTCAACAAATAATTTATTATAACCGTAAAGAACTGTTGTTATTTCTAATGGCACTTGCCATTGATAAGTCTTTTGACTGACTAGCCATTACGGTTTAATTCAAATTGTGCGTTTCTTGATTTTTTAGCAGCGCCATCTAGGGCCAGTAGTATGAGTTAGCTACTCACGCGTTGCAACACTTTTTACCCGGCTGACTTGATTTGTGTATTTTCCTTCACTCATCCACATATCGTAATTTAGATCTGGATCAGAGAACGATAATCTCTGAATCAGTACCTCCAATGGTATTACTCTCAACATGGAGGACTTTGTGACCAAGGCAGATTTATACACGCTCCTGTCACCACACAAACGGAGATACTTTGGGTAGCGAGGTACAAACTCTGAACCTAAGAGATGCTTGTCCAACTCCCAGACAACCATGCTATCCTGACCCCTTCCGCAAAGAATTAATTATTTAAAGAAACAATATCTAGCTGTACATGCTGAATCAATGTGTTTTTAAGTAGGTAAGAACAAATTGCTTTCCCAAAACTATTAAAAAGGATTTATCAATTTAAGAAAAGCAAGTTTTATAATTTGCCCTTTCAGATGGGATTCGATTGGATTCAGAATTTTCAAATTAATTCTCTAGAGAATTAAACACTGGTTTTAAAACTTCATAATTAAACGTAAGAAAATGAAATCTGGAAGCTTAGATGA
The DNA here is from genome assembly GCA_026543055.1 of Argiope trifasciata. Lineage (NCBI taxonomy): Eukaryota > Metazoa > Arthropoda > Arachnida > Araneae > Araneidae > Argiope > Argiope trifasciata. Next base: position 7,119 of record JAPMOQ010004887.1, on the reverse strand, counting down.
TAAAAAAATAATTAATGACACGCTATATACAAAAGAAGATGTTTGCTTTTGCAAAGTAAAACCCCTACTGCATCCTATTCGCCACCGGTGGAAAACAACCTTTTGTAATTATCTCTGCCCGTAAAAAAATCATGAATTTTTTTAATTCCTATTTTGGAGAAAAAGTTTCATTTAAAAAATGAAATGAAATTCAGTTTCAGCCTGGATGTAATTGATTTCCTTTTGTGTTTTCCCTCTAAATATTAATCGTTAAAAATAAATTTAGGAATGAAAACAGAACATTTTATAATATTATTCATAATTATTAGAAAACAAAACGCATGTAATTCCTTCATTCTGTTATGCCAACAACTTCAAAGTGTAGATTTTAGAGTGTAGATGTAAGCCTGATTTCAAGAAGGAAAGATTGGGGAATACGGTTGCTATCTAACTAGTAATCTGAGTAAAATCTCATAGTAAATAAAAGAGAACCCCATTATTTCTCTCGGAATGACCAATTGTCATGAAATCATACATTTTATCTCACGCTAGCAGCTGTAGATGACATCTGCTTTATTCTTCAGTGTATTCTTTTCAGCTGTCACACTTTTTTATTGTTCAGAATTGTTAATAGGATGAGGGGGTAGGTAATTATTGAACAGAGGAGTCATGGTTTAACTCTTTATTTACTGACGGTACTTAAAAGTGTATTTAAATCTGGCTTATATCATTACTATATGACTATTTTTGCTGATTGTATTCTAAAAGTTAAGGATAATGTAACCAAAGTAACATGAAGTTAATATAAGCTAAAAGTAGGATTTATAAATCTTTATTAATAAGTAAGAGTTTTCTGTAAATTACAATTTTTCTTCCTTGGGTTTCCTGGAATTACACTGCAAAAAAAAAAAAAAAAAAAAAACAAAAAAACTTCTGGTGTAAAAATGAAATTGAAAAATTGATGGTAACCTAATTCGATAAATAAAGGATTAAAGATCGAAGGAGTAATTTTCAATTAACCAATTTGAATTTCAAAATAATACCTACTATCTGAGAAAATCGCATGCATCTTAATTTAAATTGGAAGTGTTTCGAAAAAGTTGTAATGCAATTTGCATTAAAAACTAATTTATTGCATTACTGTACAACATTAATTACAACAATTAAGCAAGAACAATAATGGGGTAATAAAAATGTTTAGGGATACAAAGTTTCCTATTTCTTATACAGGCTACCCAATTGCTTCCACTCCAACAATACGGCTAAAGGATCATTTAAAATCAGTTTTTCGTAAAAGAAAGTATAAGTTATAATGATTTGAATGCATTGAATAATAAATATTAAGCATTTTGATATACTCGGAAAACGGAGTTTAGATCAATTAATATGGCAAATGTAATTGACCAGCTTCAAATATGAAGCTGGCAATCTTGTACAGGATTTTCTGAATCCTTAACATGGGTGTTAGGACAAAAGGCAAATATAATTCAGAAAATGAGGATTTTGTATATTATGTGGTCTGAATCATGAAATAATTCAAAATTTCGAGTTCATTTTTTCGAGGTAATAGGCAAAGATAAGAGATTTTGATGTACTTTGATGTAAACTGAACGTGGACCAAATAATATGACAAATGTATTTGGCCAGCTTCAAATCTGAAGCTAGCAATCGTGTATTGAATTTTCTGAATTTTTAACATGGGTGTTAATGACAACAACCAAACGTAATTCCAAAAATAAGGTTTTTGAATTTTTGGAGGTCTGAATCATGGAGTAGTTCAAAATTTCGAGTTCATTTTGTTAGACGATTACAATACATTTTGCTAGTATACTTCATACACGGGAAAATAAGTAAATATATTATTTTGAAGTGTATAAAGCTTATTCTTTTTTCCTTAGACAATAAAACCCTTATTTTTATCTAGGGGTGGGGAAATGTAAAAGAAATTCGGATATCGTTTCGTAGTCTGAAGAAGACCAGCCGAAGAATTCTCCCCTCAGCCAAAAAACTTCGCCTTCACTTTGTTTTTCTTCCATTTTGGTGAGAAAATTTCTGACGCCGTCAGCACATGAAGGGGAGGAACACCAACAAAGACAATTCGTCGGTTCTTCTGAACGATTGTTTTCGTTCGCTTTTGTTCCTGACAGGACCGGAACAGGATCTGATGAAGATATTTCAGCAATCAACAGAACATATAAAAACAATTATTCTTTTTTCACTCATTGAATGAAATGTATCGATATCGACTTTTTATCAATTCATTATAGTAAGTTCAGGTTTTTTGTAAAAAATATGAAACTGGATACTGAAATTATGAGAAGAAAATAAATGTGCGTATAAAGGTAGCATGGACAATGAAATAAGATATACTTTGGCGGTGAGCAAAAAGCGCCAAGAAATTTTTTTACCAAATTATAAAAATATACACAAGTGTGTAATACATCCTAAGTCAACAAAAATTAAAACGAAACTAATTAGGTTGAAAACTAATAAACGAAACTAATTAGGAATTAAACGCTAAAAGTTTGCAAAAAGGAAAAGTAAATGAAATAGAACCTATTAATGAAACAAATCTAAATTAATATAATTAATAAAATTATGTAAACGAAACAAAGGCGAAACTAATTACGGAAACGGAATTAAAATTGGAATAGAACTAAAATTTTTTTCGGATTGAAATAAGTTTAAAATTTTTTAAAAAATCAATCATTGTATTTAGTGAGAGCAAATGTAGCTGCAGTTAAAATATAAATGAATCTAAATTAATTAACAAAATAAGCCAAGCAAAAAGGAACACAACCGAATCAAAACTACAACCGATAGTAAAAAATCTGGCCTGAAGACTTCTTCAAGGGTCCTCCCCAGGCAAGGATTCAAAATAAGGGATTTTCTTTTCTGTGAGAGGCCTTAGACAATGTCCAAATGTACTGACCCCACGTGACCCCAAAATAGCCCGAAAATTAAGGTAAAAGAAACATACAATTTAAACAGCAAAAAACACAAAAACAAAGCAACATTAAAAACATTAAAACCGGATTCTTTTCTATTGGTTGTAGTTGCAATTTTGTTTTCAGCTATATCAATTTTAAGGTTTCATTCAGATATCGCCATCTGAAAAATGATTAAAACGGAAAGTGCTAAAAAATTCTATTATATTATAAAAATAAATAGTCAAGAAACGGTAAAGAAATTAAAATAAGTTAATCAGACTGTTTTTTGACTCCTAATTCATCACTATATGTATGTTTTTAAGAACAATTTTTTTTATTAACTATATTTTCAAACGTTTTTTTATTTTTTTAAAAATTTGGGTAGCTTAATCTGATTTGATCAAGATGTTCTCAGGAATAAGTAATATACAGGGTATTTATAATTAATTTTCCAGTTTGAAATGGTGATTAAATAAAAACAACAGGACCAGATGCTTTCAAACTTGTTAATAATTTAAAAGAGGTCACAGAAGTTTTTTTTGCTTACAAAAAGATTGAAAAACAGACTAACAGTTGGGATAGCTTTAATCAATATTGTTAAACAAAATAAGACATCAGTTTAAAATGTTTTTAATCGTTTCCGAAATGTGTTATAAAGCATGCTCAATGTCACATACACCTTTTTCGGAAAGTAAGTTTGATCGCATTTCTACCTAAACGGCTCTTAGCGTATCCCTTACTAAAAGATAGCTTTGCAAAGCCCGCCGTTCAATGTTATCGCATTCATAATAACATTTAACGAGAGAAGAATTATCTTGCATCATTGTTACGGTCGACATTGTCAATTCGTAATAATAACATATCTGACAAACAGGCTCAATTTTATGAGGGAAGCATTATGACGTGTAAAACGAGTCTTCATACATTGTTACTTCTTCCTGTCATAAGCCAATCACAAGACATTGAGATTTAGCATAACGCCATAAACAGTTTCTGTTCAGAAGAGATTAAAGCATTTTAAACTGATTTCTTCATGTCTTATTTTGTTATCTTAGTTACTTTGTCTTATTTTGTTATCTTAGTTACTTTGTCTTATTTTGTTATCTTAGTTACTTTGTCTTATTTTGTTACCTTAGTTACTTTGTCTTATTTTGTTATCTTAGTTACTTTGTCTTATTTTTTTTTATCTGCCTTATTATTTTTATCTTTGATGTATTCACATTTTATTTATTATCATTTTCACAGTGCCATTTCCCAACCTGTGGTGAGTTTTTAAACTTTTTTTGTGTGTGGAAAAGATATTCTCATAACGTTATTTAAACTATTACAAAGTTTACCAATATTTGGTCCAGTAGTTTTTAATTGATGATTATTTCAAGGTGGAACTTTAATTATAACCAACCTGAAACAATACTCTTCAAAAGAGAGATATATTATGAAAAATTTATGAAAATAATATTTATCGGAAAGATGTGGCATAAAAAATTGGCTGTAATGAAATGTTACCATGTCGAGTTTAATTGTTCGAGTAAATAGAAGCTAAATATTGCTTCACTTCTATATTAAATTTTACAAATAAATTGTAAAAGAATTAAACTGCTATTAAAATTTCTGCCTCTTAAATGAAATTAAAGCACATGGCTCTAACCAAGGTTAGATTTAATCCATCCTTTCGAGAAATCCAATTCAACTACTATTTAAAATAAATAATTAGATGTGAAATTATTTTAACTATTTAACTAATCATCCATGAAAACCATTTTGATTTAGTGATTTCAAAATAGTTACGAATAATAAATCTTTAAAAATGAAAAAAAAAAAAGAAATCTTTGAAGTGATTATTTCTGCATTTAAACAGATTTCTTAAATCTTGAGAAATTTTACCTATTAGTATTTAAGAGTATTTTAAGACAGTATACATATAAATAGGAATTAAATAGACTTCAGCTGAATTGTTAAAAGGGAATAGTAAATTTTCCAGCTTATAGATTCAAGACATTCAAATACATGAAACATTGCGAGAAAAAGTAATTATATGTGAAGTAATTATTCTGAATATCTAACATTTATTTAGCAAATTTATTTAATGATTTGAGATATATCAATTGGATACTTATTCCATCCAAATTAATACGCATTTGACTTTTGGAGAAAACATTTTAGAAAACTTTGTTTCACAAGAAATTGGTTTTTTTTTTCTACAGATCTTTTCATGCAAAGCCATAAAATATAATTGCAGCATTCTACAAGTTTTAACAATGTAGAAAGCTTTCAAAGATATTAATCTCTTGTTCCTAAATAAAAGAATTTAAATGGCAGTATGTCGTACTTAACTGGATACTATTTTAAGAATGCTAGCCTTTTAAGTTAAGAAAAGTTGATTCCGATAATTAATTCCTCTTAATTTCTCTTGAGAATATCTGAAAGATAATTATTTTTAAATACCAGTTTCTATTAGGATGAAACACACGCCAAAAAGTTACACCAAGTTTCTTTTCACCAAAATGCTTTGGCAGCATTTTGTTTTCCTTCCATTTTGGTGCATTTGCACATGATGGAAAGATTGGTGGGGCTGTCATCAAGGTCATACAATATGCGTATTCTTTTCTTTTCAGAAATGGAAGACAATCTGATAAAGAAAATCCTAGGATCAAATAATTGTAATGTCTTTATTTGTCTATACAATATAAAAGGATTTTTTGTTATTGTAATTTTTCTTTTCTTCTATTATTGTCAAATCATATTAAAGCACTACTTTTTAAATATATTTTTAATGAAGTCTAATCATTAAAAAATATATTAAAAATTATTAAAGAAACCTCAAAAAGAGGGGCAAAGGAAATTATTGCCCAAGAAGCGTTCATACTAGAAAGGCGATTTTTTTTATTGCTGAAATAAAAAAAAATTCCACCTTTATTTATTATTGAGATCCGTTAAAGCAATATAAATTATGAGCACAGTTTCTATAGTTAGCTCTTTTTTAAACGCTGCTACTCTTTCCTGTAATTTATTTGTTTATGAAAACACATATTATTTCTTTTAAGATGAAATTTGCTATTTTATTAGAATACCTAATTTATATTTTCTGAATAATCATTTCAGTTATTGAGAAAATTATGAAATTAATACAAATTTTCGATTCTAATTATTCTACATTTAATCGTTATATTATTATTGGGACCGAGGTTAACCTGGTGATAAGACCTCCACTTGAGAACCAGATAGCTTTTAGTTCGGGACCCGATTCCATTGAAGAACAGACGCTTATGCTGTCAATTGTTCGCCAAATCCTTTGGGATCAAATGTCCCGTCGGTTACAGTTATATAAAATATTTGATCAAAATGTTTGGCAATTATTATTTCCAGTAAAATTTGGCTATCAGAGGTGGTTGGTATTTTAACAAACAGAAAACTAAGATCGAATCAGGAATGCTTATTAGGCTCACTATTAAAGATCTTTAACTGTACTTACTGGAAGGTGTTTGGTTATATGAATAATGACTCTCAGTAAATGATGCTCTGTGCTATACCATGCAATATATTGTGCCTCATTGTTAGACATTATATAATACTTGAATAATATACAGAATATTATTCATTATTGAATTGTATATTATATGCTATTAAGGTATAATAATAAGGCCGTATAATACAATAGTGCAATATTATATCTAACAATGTAATGATACATTGTGCATCTGTGTTAACAAATTAATGATTTTAAGCACTATATTTTGATTTTAGTTTCTAAGTTTATACAAATTTTATAGATTATTGAAATAATTTTCAAAGAGTTTCTAAAAGAGAAACAAGTAAATAAAATCAAGAATTTCAGCTTTATCACCATATAATTGGAATTCATTAAGATTTAAATTTAGAAAACAATTTAAAGTTATATATTCTCTCCTAATACTAAATGACATGTTTTTACCATTATTATATTATTTCCTTTTAATATATATCATTATTTTCAAAATTAAATAGAATAAACATTATATCTTATTCTAAGACTGAATTAAGAATCGCGGTTATAATTGTTGGAGGTTTTATTTTATGTAATTTATTACTTAATTATCAAGGATAAATTAAAAATATTTGATTATAAGCCATGAATGCCTTAACTCCAATATGTTATTACTTTATTTACAAGCAAGAATATAAAATAAACTACTGGTTTCAATTTATAACTCATTAAGAAATCATGAACAAT
>JAPMOQ010004873.1:0-14732 GCA_026543055.1 Argiope trifasciata | reverse complement strand
TACTTTTCTTTCATTTCCCGTAAAATCTGAAAATTTAATTGAAGATTGATTAATCTTCAATTAAAATAATTCCTTTTTGCTCAAGATAAACATGTCTGTTTTAAAAAAATGATTACAGAAAATGAATGGTTCAGCTCTTTGAAGTCTTATACGCGCAATCTAATATTTTTAAATAATATGTAGAATGTCACGAAGAACTTTTAATCACAATATTTATTCTTAATTTTGACATTGAAGCGATATAATTAACTTAAATAATGATAATTTATTTCATTTTTGTGAAAAAAAGCTTCTAAAAATAATGACATTTAAATATCATACATTCTTTTGGTTCTGATTAGTCATATTCAATGAAATATTTCTAACATTAAAACTTTCAAATAAAAAATTTATCTTCTGCGATCAAATATGTGATTTAGGTATGAAGTTTAAAATATCCCTATTTTACAATAAGCAAAAATTTTGAGATTTAATTCTAAGAAACCTTGGGAAAATTTCTGATTATGATTAAAAAATTTTGGAAGACAATCAATGGAATTATCTAAAATTGTATGGCTTCAGATTTCAACCTCAGTTTTCCACTTTTTCTATCATTCAGCTGCTTAGGATGATTAGAAAGGAAGGAGATAAATATGATATGATTATAGAATTATAACAGAAATTACATAAAATTATATGATTTTTTATTAAGTATTCCTCAATTATTTTTCAAACCAACTGCCAGTTTTACTTCATCCAAAGAGCTACAATGTAAAAATTAAGCTAATCATTTTATTTGTCCTAACTTCCATTCATAAAGAAAATGAAATCATCCTTCTCCCTAATGTAATTGAAATCCAAATAATAATTTGTTAAGTACAACAGCAAAAAAATCCTTATGTGAGAAGAGTTCAAATAGAATATTATTTGAAAATTCTTCTCCTCATCAGATGAGTGGAATAAATTCATTTTAGTGAGATGTGCAATATTTTCGATCCCAGAAAATAATTTCAGAAAGAAAGAAATCTTTAGCTAAAAGTTTCAGTCACTTATTTTTCAGATGTTTTAATAAAATAATCATAATTACTTTCAGCAAACCACTTTTTTAATAATATGTTTCCTTGTAAGTTGTAATTTTTATAATGTAATTTTTATAATTTGGTATATGAATTGAACAATATATGAATTGGTATATGAATTTAATTTTCACTAGAACATTATAAAAAAGTTAGAAAAAAATATTAAAATGTTCTAAGTAGAAATGTAGATTGTTCGTGTGCTGAGATAAAATAAATCAGATTTAATTTTTGAATTTCAATTTCAATAAAATTCTAAAATAAACAATGGAATGTCTTAAATGTTTTTTTGAATGATTAAAGTTTTGTAAAGAAAAAATATAAAAGAATTCGGTTTCGACAAAACATTCAATAAAAATGCAATTGGTAAGTTTAGTTCTTCTTTTTTCCTTTTATTTATCATAAAAGGAAAAAATTCTATCATATGTTCTTTATTTTTTCTTCTGTAATATAATAACAAGTTCTAATAAACAAAATCAGTATCAATTTTAAATGCACAATATGTGCTCGACTTGCTTGTAACTTTTTAACTTTATTCTTAACTGTCTGACAAGAAGCCTCTTCATCTGATATTAATTGAAGCTTTAAAGCTAGTTGATATAATGCAACTTCTTGAAATTCTCATTTCTATGATGCATCGTTGTACTAATGACCGCTATTAATTTTTCATAAAATTCTTTATTGAAGGATTCAAATAACTTACAATAATTTTGTTTTTGGCATGGTTGACAGTGAAAATAACGATGATGATTTTTTTAAATGATAATGATGTCACAAATCTCTGGAGAAAAGCCTACTGCTGTTCTAGCAGATGAGAGCTCCAATTAATGAGAAATCTGAAAATTATTAAATGACATCATTATCGCTCTACTTCACGTTCTCTTTGAATAGTGATCATGATTGGACGAAATCAGAACTCCGCTAAAAGCACCGTGACAATTAAGTTGATAGACATTAAATCGCGGTAACAGTATCCTAACGATTTAAAATGAATCAGTTACTGCTATTTAAATGCTGAGCATACATTATAAACTTTAGTGATAAGGTCGTTAGGCTTGGAAGTGCAGTCAGTTCATAGGAAGAGAAATATAACAACTGTTATTTCTGGAAATGAGAAATTATTGAGATTAATTTATTCCATAAACGATTTAAATACTGAAGGAAAAAATGTTTATATGTTTAAAAATTCATATGATTAGGAAATTAGAATCCAAAAGACTTAGAATTTGACTTGGCAAGCAAACCTCATGAATGTCTATTAGAAGTTTAATGATTTATAAATAATCTTTTTCTTATGAAGATAGAATAACATTTGCATCTCATCCAAATATAATAGACATAATATGCAAGAGAAATACCTCAAAATTTTTTTAAATAACTGACATGAATATCGAAATTTTGAACAAAATTTACCTTAAAAATTAATAACATTAAAAAAGCCCGAATAAATGTTGATATGTGTCATAATTTTTAAAAGCGAATCTACATTAAGTCGATTAATGGCTGTGAAAACCACTAGCACTTTCTCTTAATATTCACACTCAGATACAATGACATTTCTAAATATGTTCTTTTAATGAGATATTAATATTCATTTTAAAATAATATTATCAAAGATTAAAGAAGAATGACTGATAATATTACTATTGATGCACTAATAGAATTAGAAATATGATAAATGAACGGATTTTTGAATTTTTGCCTTTTTTTTCTGAATTACTTTAGTACGAGAGTTAATTTTGGTAGTTATTTGTAATTGTCTGCAATATTGTAAACTATTTCAAATTAAGAAAGTGGGTATCATTGCAAAAATAATTTTGGACAAAAAAGAGCACGAATAATTTGTAACTTCTTCATATCTGGGTTTCTTTGAATCTTAGCAATCTTAATCAGAAAAAAACAGCTTTCAAAAGAAAGTGTAACAGGTTTTTAATTAGTAATCTTTTTTAAATGTTTCGAAATGTAGTTCCAAATGTATTTTTCAATTTTTCCGAAGAATTTTCTCCTCGATTCATTAAAATAGACAGTCAACGTATTAAATTCTCTTTAATTTCTTCATTTCTATTCGAAACTTAAACCTCTTAATTAAGCGAGAATAATAATAATCCCATTTATTTCCACTTTAAAAGAATGCATCACAGAAATGTGAGATTAATTTCATTAAAGCTCTTTTTAATGAGATTTTTAGAATTTATAGCTAATTATAAGTATTACGTTTGGTTTAACAACAACAAAGAAATTTATTCTGATAAATCGTAAAAACCTCGTTTCGTAATAAGGATTTGAAATTTGTTTTGTACTGTTAGTTATTATTATGCCTTCAGAATTCAACTAATTATGAAATGTTTTCATTGATTATATCAAAAATGATACGGATTTCTTAGAAACATTGAAGATTATTTTTGTCTAGTTTCCTTCCATTTAAATTCCAAATAAAAGGCCACCATTTATAAGATAATAAGATACTTTATTGCGGTAAAATATTCTTTAAAATGAAGGCTGCTTCTCATCATCTAGCAAGTGTTGTAAACTCTAAAATAATTATTGCTTGACTCGGATTTACAAAATACAAATATTTTTAATTAAAAACAAATCTTTAAGAGATGTTGCTTCTATATTTTTGTACTGAATGAATTTGTTTTACAACAGTAACTTTATTTTATAACAAGTAATTTTAAAAAAATAATTCAACTCCTACTTAGTTCAACAAAGAAATTTTTTTTATTTTAGTTGCTTTTTATTAAACAATTACAAAAAATACTAAGCATCAAAAAAATATTGATTTTCAAAGAACTCGCATTCTTTACCTTCTCTTGAAAATACTGAAATCTTGACTTTTACCGATTGAGCTACTGCATGTTGATTTGGATTTTACTTACAAAATGCTAAAACTCTTTTTAAAGTATTAAAAATTAATTAAATTTAATTAATGAATTAATATTTGTAAAAAAAAACCTGTTTTAACATCAAGTGTAATCTACTACAAGTTTGAAAAATTGTATTTGAACTTGAGTGAATGAAAAAAAATGTATTTTATTAACGATTGAAAAAATTAACAAGACATATAAATAAATATATATAGGGTAAGTGTGAATTAGAAGTAGGAATTGAAGATTAGAATCCATTGATAATGGAGTAAATAACGCTGATTATAATGCTTGAAAAATCCAAACGCATAGTCATCTATATAAATAAAAATGAGTGTTTGGGTGTATGTGTCTTATGCGCTATCGAATCGCATATCCGATCTTGATAAAACTTCGAAAGGATATTTCTTGCACTTACGCGACGGTTATAGATATAATACAATAATCTAAAGTATAAAAAATATTTTCAGATCTATTTACCTCATTTATTAACCATGGATTAACCATCAAATAACAAGTCAAGGAGACACAACATATTCAGTAAAAATGCTAAATTCTAGACGGTAATATTTCGAAACTATTGTACGTAAATGCAGTGTCATCTGAGGTAATAGTTTTATGTGTGAGAAAGTTTTAGAGAACTAATCCTATATGTTTGAAATTTCGACTAAGCATTTAATAAAAATATAGCTGTTTTTGCGGCAACTTCCAAAAATATTATAGTACAAACTAATTTTGTATCATCTAAGTTTTCAAAAAAATTTCAATTATATTAAAGATTTTGTGTTTATAAATACATTTTCTATGTTTAATCAATTTTAAAAGAAAATATGTTAATCACATTTCTTGATATTAAACTTGAAAATATTGAACAAATACTAAACGAATCACGAGATACAATAAATAGTTCCTTTCATTACTTTTCTGAAAGAACACCAAGCTTTACGATCGTAAAAGAATACACAAATCTTATGAATAAAAATAAATATTTGTTTATAGAATAGAATAATAAAAATATAATAAATGCTATTTATGTTTCCCCTTTATATATCCTTCAATTTCAATGAATTTATTCACTACCGATCAGAAAATAAGTATCATTCTTCCTACCATTAGTAATTAAACAATACAGCTATTTCAAGTTCCAAACAATGTTTCGGAGACTATTATTTCTGAGGCAGCAAAGCGCCGTGTACCAGTTAATGTTTATTAATGTCCTATTTTAAACCAATACTAAGATTGTTTTTTTGACGGTCATCTTACTTTTGAACAGCTGTTAAATAAAGATGCCGACATAATGAAACTCTTTTCTATCTAAGTTTCCATACCAAACCTTCATCTCATCGTCTCCAATCCATCGTATCTCATCAGTAAAATGTCAGTTAGAAAAATAGGATTTAACACGGATAAGTCTCGCTTATGGAGAGTTTTCGATATAAGAGAAACTAGAAACTCGAATTTTGAAACTGAAACTTCATATTTACGAAGATGATGCCTTTCCAGATGTGAAACCCTCTATAGAAGTTAAAAGAAAATATTAAAACATTAGTGAAACCCATCGCAATCATCTGTCTCATTTTCTAATAGCACATACAATACTTCAGTTTCATTTATGAATGCATTCTGCTAGTATTTATTTTTAAATCATGATTAAATAGCAGAACGAATCATAAACTCATTTCATTTCAAATTTATTGTATTTCTTGAAATATGTTATATCATTAGTGAGTGCCACATGAAATACCTTAAAAGAATGATTAGAGGCGTTTAGCCATTTAAACCATTATTAATGCTGCAGAAAATGAATATATTTTTAAAGAAATTGTTTTATAATTAGTTTAGAGCTGGAAACCTGCACTAATAACCAAAATCTCAATCAAAAACTTGAAAAACCGAAAATTAATGGAGGAAAAAAACAGAACAAATCTCAGTACATTTCAAAAACAATTAAAATCCTGCAAATATCACATAAAAATTAAAAATTGAAACTACAAAAGCTCTAAAAATATCACATCTATTAACACAGTAAAAAATGCAATAGAATATAATTGCACATATTATAGCCCAATTATGTATCAAACAAACAAAGAATGTCAAAGCACAAATGATAATATTACATTCACAAAAGAAAATATTTTAATAACAAAGAATTTGAAATCAATAAAAATAAATCTTCAAAAAATCAATAATAAGAATTTCCAGAAGCAAGTCAAAGTAAATCTTCAATAAAATAAGACATATTAATAAAGATTGCATTTCATATTACTATAAATAATAATTATATTATAAAAATTTTCATAAACTATATTTACAATAAAAATATTCATATGTGACAAATGACAGAATTATGGCAGGTTCATCAGATTTGGGGAAAATAATATTCAATTTTTGGCCATTTTTAAAGTAAAAATGTTAAAACAAAGAGTAACCTGTAGGAACAAGTCAACATTTTAAATGAAACACATGACAATAACAACAATTGAAATAAACTAAAATATCACGTAAAAGTAAGATAAAAAATAGAACTCGCATGTCCATTAGGCACTATTGTTAAATAGATAAAATCACAAATAAACCTAAAATAAATGAAAGAGTACCATAAAATTTTGAATATTAAGAGTAAGAATAGAAAATTAAATCTACTATTATTAAATTTAATTTGCTTTCAGATCTATCTGTTATTATTAAATCAGTCATTTCTTATTCTCTTCCATTTATTATTTGCCAACCTTTTAGTATCGATGTTATTTATGTGATTCCCATACCCAAAGTTATTTCTTATGTGCAGATTGTTTAATGTTTTTAACTTCAGAATTTTGATACAATTTTAATATAAATCATATTACGTTTTTAACATATATTTTCATATTTGTTCTAAGATTAAAGTTATAAATATTACCAAATGAAAATTCAAAAGTAATGGAATACAACAATGATGTGATGTGTAATGGAATGAAGGATTTTAAAATTATTCCATGGATGTGCTCCCAATAATGTATAAAACAGCTACACTGTATAGAATATAGTGTAGCGGGCTCCTTTTATGTTATGCAAGGAAATTCTTCATTCAAGGGAGGTGCAGAACAAGGATTTGAATAATATTCACATAGGAAATCAGGTCGCAATCAATTCTCTATCTTAAATATAATGTGTGTCAATTCAACTGAAACAAGATATTTAGTTTCTAATTACTACATTAGTGAATTTATTCTAATGAAGTTGACAGCAATGGTACATTTATTATAATAGGAATTTTACTAACAGAACTGCTACATGATATCTGATCTCCATTCGTAAATGTGGTTTAAGCATGGTGAGGCTTCCAGCACACTTACCTAACTGCCACTTTCGGAGCGAGATGGAATGGACGTGATACATCAATCTTTTGGCCACCTGATTATAAAGAATTTTATTTCTTTTTCTGATGCTATCTGATGAGTCTTGCTTATGGGACCATTTGATTCAACGCACTATTTAATTGATTTTTGTCGATGGAAAATTAGTAACTGCTGTATGTGTGCTTGAAATATCTGATATCTTTGACAGTGTATACCAGTCTCTCTAATAAGAGTGTCAAATATATATTACTGTTGATGGAAATAACTTTGAACAGTTCTTGTAAACATTTCATTTATCAAAGGCCATATAATTAAAACAGTTCTCTATCTTTTTCTCTCCCATTTACGTCACTTACACCCAATTTTAACTTTACAATAAATAAATGTACACTGTTGAAATTAAGTCAATAATAAATTTAATCCCTTTTCCCCATGTAAATATCGTTGTTCAAAATAGCTAGTAAAATAAACTAAATAATAAATGCGATTAGATAAAAAAAATACTATTTTTCATTTATCTCTTCCATAAAAGAAAGAATTTATTTCATTTTTACCTTTAATCCTATTCAATCCCTTGAAGATGTGGGATTATTGAGTTAAATAAAAGAGAAAAAAAAACATAATTTAATAACATATCGAAAGGAAATTTTAGAAAAGCCACAATAGGATTTCAAAATAAATACTTCAAACAAGAATAGTTGGGTTTTTAATTAACAATAGTAAGTATATAAAAATCCGTTTTAGAATTTAAAACATTTTTATCATTAAACTGCTTTCTGAATTAGTATTTTCAAGAAACAAAAGGTATTAACCGATATAATGGAAGAAAAAGATACTTGCATTACTGCATTTGTATTAATTGGCATTTTTTCCCAATAATAAAGGAAGCATTTATTAGAAATTTAACTCTTGCAATGTTTATTTTATTGTAAGTGATTTCTAGAATAAATTTTAAATTTTTATTAATAGGAAAAATAATGCATAAAAGAATATTTAATGTCAGCTTTAGAGGTTTGTATAAATTGAAAGTAATTTACTACCTATAAAATATAAATCGCAGATATATTTGAATAAAGCAAATTAGAACCCTTCATAAAACTGACAATACGCTATAACAACTTAATTGATTAAAGACGAAGGATATGCTTGATGCAATTTTTAAATGTCGTTTTAAACCGATATATTTTATTGGTTCTGAAAGCCTCGCTATGTTTTATTTTGTCCTTCTGTCTCTGATGTAATTCTTTAACTGTTATGATCCATCTACTTAGTAAGAAACTGAGATAAACTTAATTGCTTCCAGACTTATCTGAATTCTACCAAATAAAGATGTATCTGACTCCGATCATTTGAAAACATAAAAATTTAAGATTTAAAAGCTATTTAACATCTTTTCATTTTTTGAAGAGTAAAATAAGCACTCGAATTCAGATATTATTAAAATTAATTATTCTACAAATAAAACTTTATCAAATCTTCCTTCGACCTATTTTAAAAGTTTAGATTTAAAATATGCGATAATAAAATGACAGTAAATGAATTTAATATAAATAGCTAAATATTTTTATTGTTCATTTTTATTACTATTGCTTTTTGAATGTTTCATTCGCTAGTTTTGAGAAAAATATGATTTAAAAACGTTAATCAACACAAAGAAATAAGTCCTGTATCAACAAACTTCAACATCTTTCATCGTTTTTCAGTTTATTTCTTCATAAATATGAATTTTGAGTGCATCAAGCACATGCCTTCTTTTTTCTATTATGCAATAAGGAAGTTTTTTTCCTAAAAATAATGCCATTTTTTTTACTTTCTGCCAATTTAAAAGAAGATTAGAAAGATTGTAATTATTTAAAATCTAAGAAAGAACAAAATTGAATAAGGCATTCATTTCTTTAATTCGATATTGTAATTCTGGAATTAATTGCAAAGGAGAAATTTTCAATTCATCGCTAAATGCTTACATGATGTGTTCAAGATATCAATTTGAATGTTTTATTTATGTCATGAAAAAATGCAACAGAGTTCTTTATTAAACTGCAACAAAATACTTTGAATGTATGGATGCCTATTCAAAGTAAAAATGAATTAAGATATTTTATATACAATATTTTTACTCCCAAAGTCTGAAAAGATGGAATAAGGCTGTAAAAATATAACAAAAGCATATTTATCTTCTATTATGAGTTGTGCGATATATGAAATAAGTTTATTAAATTTATCAATGGATTATTAAATTATTTATTTCATCCTTAATTATTAAAGTGAGCTGCAGTATCAAATAGTTTTCGAAACTCTGAAATTATATAAGTGCTTACATACTGTATTTAATCGAATTTTTTAAAAAAGACTATAAAGGAAATACAGCTATTAATTATAAAAATAGTATGCATTGTTGCAATAATTTATTTCTTCACTGAAGATTGAATTAAAATCTTAAGAGTTAGGAAAACAATTGCTTTCAATGAAATTTCCAAATTTTGCAGGTGCATTAAATTTGCTTAACAATATCAATTTGTTTAGACATCAAATTAGTGACACATTTCGTTAAAGAAAGTTTATGTATTTATCTAATGAATGCTATTTAGATTCAGAGTTTAGTTTAAACTCAAAAAACAATCCTTACTAAATATAAAATAATCAATAGATATACATTATAATTCTAAGAATTTTTTACATTAACCACATAAAATAAAATTATCAAGCATTTTCCTTCGTTTATTCTAATGAAGTAAATAAATCTTTTTAAAGAACTAAAACCAATGACACACCAAAAAATGTTATTTTTTTCAATTATGAATAATTATTACTACATGTTATATGTCTTTGAGATTTATGATGAAAAGCCTAACCCCCCCCCCCCAAAAAAAACAGGAAAGCTTAAGACCATTTATCATATATATAATTAAATACTGAATGTTTATCGATTTTTTATCATAAGTGCTCTCAGGCAGAAATACAGACATTTTTGGATCGGTATGTTTTTATTTAAAAGTTAATCCACTGCGTTACTCTGTGGTTTGCTATGGCAACGTTGTTATAATTTTAAGGAAATATATGTGATGACATGACATAAATAGAATAATAAATGCGACTTTTGAGAAAATTTTTATGTGCATTTTGATAACTCTTCATTGATTGTTTTTGCAGGGAAGTAGTAAAAACATTAGAATAAATCATTAAAATAACACAACAGAGTAGCAATGATCTAAATCCATCTTAATCGGGTTTAAAAAAATGCATTATTTTTTAATTTTGACCAGAAATACGGAATTTTTTTTTCACTTTAAACATCGTTGAAAATGATAATTTCTTAGCATCAAGTTCTAATTCTACCAGAGATATAGATATGTATTTTCTAATTTAAATCTTCATCAATAATGAAGTATCAACAGATGGAGGTAGTTTTAAATAATTGTACAAATGCTAGTATCACACAGAGAATGAACACAAAGAGCGAAAAGCAATAATATCTTCTAACATTCCCACATTAGTAGAATCATAAACATGATTAGATGATTAGATTCGTAATTGATCACTGAAAGTTGCTTCAATTAGATTAACTCTATTATTTTCTTAGGACACCATTTAATACAACTCGCGCTTTATTCATAATTTATTTTTCATCCCTCGTGGAAGTAACTAATATTTATAATCCTTTATTTTTGCATTCATACTGTATATTACAATGTTCATTCATCGAGTGTTATTGTACTGAAGATATTTTTCATTCTATCATTTATCATTTTTTGTTATGCTGTGTTTATATGTATTTTGTCATTTGTCTGTATCTTTATCATTAATTGTTGTGTACTTTTTTAAAATTAAGTTCACCTACATCTGTACCAAACCGGAAAAGGGCCACATAAGCTCTATAAATGGAGGTGTGTTGTTAAATGTTAAACAAACTTCCCACATCTGTGATATTGGGAAGCGCAAACAATCTTTTCAGAAATTCTAAATAGTTATTTATTCCTTTGACGCAATAAAACTGTGTTAAAAATAAATACATAATTTTCCCAAAAGTGTTATGATTATTTTTTAAAATGGCTAAATATGTGTATTACAGTTTTTTTCAAAAGTAACGTGTTGTCGGGTTTAACACCAGATAAACACCAGAAGACGAATTGCACAAGCTATTTTCCAGGGACATAAAGCTATTCTTTGACGAGCCATTTGATGACACATCTGTTGCAGGCTCAGCACTCACTGTTATACAGACACTCATTGTTATCGAAGCTTTTATAGAGAAAGACATCGATTGATGATATTGATGAAAATTGATAACAAAAGAGAGGTGATCATGAAACATTGTGTTGTGAAAATGAAAATTACGCATTCTTAAAGTATAAGTTTTATGAAAAACCTATTCAATAAAATGAATAAAAAAAAGACAAGATACTTGTAATTTTGATGGCCTAACAAAATAGAATCATCATGAGCAAATAAATGTTTATCATTGCCTCATACACAAAAAAGGTATCAGGGGTTTTTCTTTTATCGTTTTATTCCCTGTTTTACTACAAGTATTGGCAGTGTGTGCCATAAGGATTTAAAGGACACGTATAAATAATCGCATTGCATGAAACTTGATAGTACATTTCATCAGTTATTTAGTTCATCTCTTCAATAATTCATTTCTTCGTCTTTGTAAATCTCATTTCATTGTGTTTTTAATTTATTTAGGATGATGTCAAGATAAATTGGGAAATCTAATGTGTTACTAAACACATATGCAAAACAGAGTAATCTTGGATAAAATGAGGTAATATTGCTTTTGTTTATTCATTAATAGTATTATCAAAATTATAGTGTATATTGCAACCATACCAAAAGAAGTCCTCTAGCATAATTAATGGAAGAAATATCAATGTATATGTCAAAGAATATGTCCATGTCGAGATTTTATAATAACCTTACTATTAATATGCCTCTTCATTCCTTTTAAATTAATCATTAGATTAAGTCTTCTTTCGTTTTTGTTCATATTTTATGGTTGGTTTTCTTGCTAAAGAATGATTGTCGATAAAACTTAGTAACCTTAAGTGGTTTCAAAGTGAAAAAAATATTTTCTCACGACTTGATAAACAAAAAATAACGTTTCTGTTTTTCATTTTAATCAAGGATACAAAAATTAATGGTAAAATCATGATTACCTTTAATTACAATTTAAAGTGAACCGTCTTTAATTCAAAGTGTAAGCTGTAATTTCACTAATCTTTTGCTAAGATTTAACAGTGCTTAATTTTTATAACACATAAACTTTAGTATTCAATATATATCAATAATAATATCACTGCCATTAATAAAACCTCTTTCATGTTTTAAAAAAATCAACTTTTGAAAAATACTCAGTACTCTAGTAATTTTGCTTCAAATTCTTATATTTAATATAAAAAACAGTATTTGAATGGGTTATTTTTTTATTAGTGCTCTAACTTTATTTTTTCTTGTTTTCAGAATTTTTCTATTTATAAATGTTTCTGAATATGTAATTATTTTTGCTTAGTGAATAAATGTCTACAATTTTACAAAAAGCATTTCTTTTTAAATTATAGTAACTGTTTTTTTAATCCAAATCCCTACATCCAAATATTGTATATGCTATTTATTTAAAACTTCGATTAAATAGAGCTTTTTTTTTTAATTATACAATATAACGTTAAACATAATATAATTATTTTTTTAAAAAAACTATGCAATACAATATTGAATATAACGTAGTTATTTTCGAATCAAATGAAATCCATATAATTAATCCCTTAAAGAAAAATTAATGAAATTCTAACTTTAAAATTTTATTAATAATATTGGAAATAAAACAAGGTATTATTTGAAAGAGAAAAATTCAAATAACTATTTAATTCACCTTAATAAAAATAATGTATTTTATGTTTTCCCATTTGGATTCATTTTACTTCAAAACAAACTTAATTCAACGAAACTAACTACATTATATATAAAACTCGATTAATTAATTTTTCTATTTGTGATGCCTTTGCCTAACTGAAGAGAATTTAATGTACTTCATTATTTCGTTTCAATCGCATTCTTTCCTTTAGAGATTTAAAAGTAATTGAATAAAGTAAAATATTATAATTTTTATTGAATAACAGAGTAGTGGTTTAGGTGAAGCCACAGATGGGATTTGAAAGGAACAAAATCTCTGAAAGAAAAACTATATGTTATTTTTATTAATAATGGTACTAAACCCCTCGATTATTTTAGTTTTCCAAATTAATTTAGGCTGAATTTTATGAAATTTAAAGTACATAAGTAAATCCAATATAATCTGTAAAAAGTAATCTTTCTAAACCGAACATGTTTTACTGGCGATTTAATAAATAAATAAGGAAGAAAACATATGTTGAAAGTACAAATTTTATAGTTTTTATTTATTTTAAGCGCCTTTTGAAAAGAATTCAATTTTTTTAGAATGAAAAAGTGAAACACATATCTAAACATACGTTTCGATATTAAATTCATAATAAAAAAATTAATAAAATATTTCATAGTCAATAAATTCTGAAGTGAATGAAATATCTTATATATTACAATAGAGCTACAGATTTTAAATTAGCTTTTTCATTGATTTAATAATAATAATAATAAATGTAAAATAATGTAAAAATGTAATGTAAAATAATATATAATAATGTAAAATGATATATAATAAAAAGGAGGGTAAAATATCTAATGCTTCAGAAATTATCTTCTTATTTAATAATTATCACAGTTGTTATATGCTTTATTCCCTAAACTCTACTATTTTTCAGTACCTACAATTATTTCTCACCCTCCTTATATATATTTATTCATATAACTTGTTCAATTTTTGAATAGTTAATAAAAAAAACTTTATATTCACCCACTCAAGTTCAATTTTTTAAAACCTGTAGTGGATGACACTTGATGTTAATACAGTTTTCTTTTAAATGTTATTACAGTTATTAATTTATTTTTATTATTACTATTATATTAATTCTTTTTTATTATTACTATTATATTAATTCATTTTTATTATTACTATTATATCAATTCATTTTTATTATTCATCTAATTAATTTTTATACTTTAAATAGTGTTTCAGAAGTTTGTAGTGAAAATTAAAATCAACAATCAGTGATTGAAATACTGAATCAACAGACAATCGGTAAAATGCTAGGATTTCAGTATTTTTCAAGTGAAGGTGAAGAATGCAATTTCAATTCTTGTGAAAATCAATAATTTTTTGATAAATTAATTAATTTTTTTTATAAGGGGCAAAAAAGTTTCCTTTATATAAGATATTTAGCAAGATATAAATTTAGGAGTAAATACCACCAGTGGGGAAGCGTGTAGATTTTCGGAATATTTTTTTTCTTTTGCCATTTAATATTAGGATTAATTTCATATGTATATTTATATTTATATTAATTATAATTATTTAATTGACCTTAATTATACATATATATATACATATATATATATAT
>JAPMOQ010004868.1:1421654-1431694 GCA_026543055.1 Argiope trifasciata | reverse complement strand
TATGTATGTATGTATGTATGTATGTATGTATGTATGTATTTGTGTGTGTATACACATTTCCAACGAGGCCATAACAGTGAACTGATTAACAAAGTGAAATGAATCTATTGACCCCGCCTTTACATTTCCATGAACTACTATTCTCAGTTAAGGTACGTTCTCGGTGCTCAATGATTTACCATTTAAACGCTGGAAGCTCCCCTTAATGGATGAGGTGGTCGTCAGATAAGAGTATTCATTTACGGAAGGTAATTAAATTGCATTAAATTGATGTCAGAATAAAGACTTGCTTAAAATACTTCATTTATCTGAAGAAATTGGGTTGCTGAATGATCAGAATTCCAGCGAAAGCAAAGTTTGGATCTTGGTGATTGAATGTCGCCAAAACTCTTTCTTTGAAAGCAGGTCCAATAGAGGTGTTTATTTATTCAGATATCCAACACAATGTATAATAAAGATGTGAGGTTTTCTATAAACCATTTTTTACATTTTTCTGATGCAAGGAATATGAAGAGGTCATTATTGGAAAAATATTCCACTTTATAATTTAGTTTTTTATTTTTACGTAATGTTTCGAAGCATCACTAGAGCTGTTTTGGACTGAGATCCTAATATTAAACCTATGTTTCTGTAGTTAGTTATATTAATCTTCCTTTTGAAAGCAACATGAATACCATATTGGTATTGCCTTCCTGATATTTAAATGCTTTTAAATGACGAAGGCAACAACTGAGTGGGTCCCTCTTGCTCTAAAAGACGACACCACATCACACTGGCTCGAGGAAATTTGACCTAACCCTAGTAACAACACAAATATTGCACAGTACTGTATGGCATTGATCAATATTGTTTATCACATAATATCTCACAATATTATACTGTATAGTGCAACAAACTGTCCTACCTGCATTTTAGGCTTAACTAAGACTTGAACTTGAAATTCTTTACCACCAAAACTGTATGGTGATAAGTTCATAAGCCATATAAGACCTTCTGGATAGAAGTATACACTTTTTCTAAGGTTTATGCTACACGAGTATGGACCCAATAGTCCCAAGATCAAACCTAAGTGATGCACATTGATGACTAGTTCGGAACTAACAAACGCAATCTTCGTGGCGCCCTCTACCGGTGACAAAAGTCGACACAATGCCTGGCAAGACAAAAACGCTTTTTGCCCGCCCAAAACACTTGGTGCAGTAAAGTCGTTCGTCTCAGATACGACTCACTGGAGGTGGAATATTGCGGCGGTAAAGTCGTTCGTCTCAGATACAACTCACTGGAGGGGGAATATTGCGGCGGTAAGTTCATCAACCAGATAAGAATTTCCAGACCGGAGTGTACAGTTTTGTCTAGCGGTTATGTTACACGGCTACTGACCCAATGGTCCCGAACTCGAGCCTCAAGAAAGTACAATGAAACTTGTGGCTGTGCTTGGGTAGATTTAAAAGATATCGATCTGCTGCTTGTATCTTAATCTATTGGTGAACATGGTAACTGCAAAAACAGATAGAGCTAGGAAGATGAAAATTTCATGTGTGGTGTTTTTTTCACTCAAACTTTCACTTCATTAAAATTTTAAACTTAGATTATATGTGATAACTGAATCACATCTCCTCAGTGTGAAAAATATTTAGCTTGCGAATTGATAACCTGATATCTAGATACATATAAAATATTCCATCAAATCAACTGATTGGTTGATGATCATCCTCATGTGAATGAGTCAACTGAACAACGGAAAGAGTCATCAAAGAAAAGTCATCAACGGAAACTTCATCAAAGTACAATACCCTGTGAAAGTGAAAAAGAAATCTTGCCACAGGGTATTGTATTTTAAACAATTTTCCACTCAGTGTATTCCATTTTTTTATTCTTTATGTTACTTTAAATTTTCTCTTTATTTTTAGCCATTTTGAATATTAAATGTGGCATGTGATTTTATGCTATTAAGTTAATTTTATATTGTTCTTTGAAACTTCTAATGTCGATTTTTGATATTTCTCAAAATGTAACTATATAATTTAAAAATATATTTATAAACTTTTTTAATGTTCAATGATCAGAACTTTTTTTATCATTGCGATATTTTTTTAAACCGTTTTATGACAAATGAATATAGCTTTTAATTTTACAATAAATTTTTAAATTAAGATCAATGAATGACAGCTTTTTTTCTTCCCGTGTTTTATATCCATTCATTTTTGCTTTATGTGACTGATTTCTTTTTGATGTATGGAATAAATGAGTACAATTCAAGATCCGTTTCAAATTTATCGGACCCAGTCAATTTCAGGTACCCGACTACGTAAAAAACACTGGTTATTGACCACATTGGCGAATTTCTTTAAATTGTTATTTTTTGTAATGCAGACTTTCATCTTTCCAAAATCATTCTTCATTTCTAAGAAAAGCAAGACCTGACCTATTATACAGGATAATTTTAAAACAAATCATATTTTTCAGCTAAAAATTGTCTTTTATTTTAATTTACTCAAAACTTTAGGTTTCGTGAAAATCACCTACCTTTAACATAATATCTTAAAAACTAATAGAGGTATTAACATAAAAATATCAGCGTGTGTTTCAAATAATAGGCACAATGAAACGAACCAAAGGTTTTATTGTGGGTGAAATATTTTTTCATTTGTAGGTATATCTTGAAAAATAAAGTTGTGAATTGATGGAAAAAAATGCATATATACGCATGTTTTTACCCATGACTTCTTTGCATCTCAAGATGTTTCTTCGATGTTGGTTCATTTCATTTATCATTTCATTCCATAACTTGTGTAGAAAGAAAAATACTAGTGCTGCATTTCTATTTTGCGTAGAGTGTTGACCGCTTTGGTTTAAAGTTCACTAAAATTTATGACACATTTTCTCAAAATATATTATATTTTCAAATATTTTTTTTGTATTTATAGTATTTAGAATCCACAACACTTAAAATCCATAAATAGTTTTTAAAAAATCAATTTAGTTTTTAAAAACCTTAATAGTAACAATAAGAGGTCCGAAGAGTTAACTGTTTTAGTTTCATTCAATTATAATGGTAGATAAAGAAGGCATCAGGTACATATATATATATATATATATATATTTATATATATACACTGATGAAAAAAAAGATCCCAAAACCAAGAAAAAATTATTGTACAGTAATGAAATTTTAGGAATACATTTGTCTAGGTAACATATTTAATTGATTAAACTTTCGAGATCACAGGTAGAGCCATTGGCGAGAAGAGCCATTTCAAATGCGAAATGTTGATACATTAGTAACCGGTGTAACCGCCACAATTTTGAATGCAAGAATGCAAACGTGCATGCATTGAGTCGTACTGGTGTCGAATATCGGTTTGTGGGATTGAGTTCCATGCCTGTTGCACTTCGGCGGTCAATGCAGTGACGGTTAATGCTGGTTGTGGATGACGCTGGAGTTGTTGTCCAATGATGTTCCATACGTGCTCGATTGGAGAAAGATCTGGTAATCTAGCAGGTCAAGGCAACATGTCGACACTCTGTAGAGCATGTTGGGTTACAACAGCGGTATGAGGGCGAGCGTTATCCTGTTGGAAAACACCCCTTGAATGCTGTTCATGAATGGCAGCACAACAGGTTGTATCACTAGTCTGACGTACAAATTTGCAGTCAGGGTGCGTGTGATAACCACGACAGTGCTCCTGTTGTCATACGAAATTGCCCCCCAAACCATAACTCCAGGAGTAGGCCCTGTGTGTCTAGGCCGCAGACAGGTCACGAGCAGGCGTTCACCTGACCTCCTTCTAACCAACAAACGGCTATCACTGCGACCAAGGTGGAATCGGCTTTCATCAGAAAACGCAACAGATCTCCACTCCGTCCTCCAATGAGGTCTAGCTTGACACCACTCACGTCACAAACGGCAGTGGTTTGGAGTCAGTGGAATGCACTGTACAGGGTGTCTGGCTCGGAGCTGTCATTGAAGTAACCGATTTGTAACAGTTCGTTGTGTCACTATGGTGCCAACTGCAGCTCGAATTTCAGCTGCAGACGCAGTACGATTAGCCACAGCCATACGCCGAATACGACGGTCTTCCCTCTCAGTAGTACCACGTGGCCGCCCGGAACCTGGTCTTCTTGAGGCTTCCCTTGACCACTGCCGCCAATACTCTTGCACAGTGGATACATTCCTGCCAAGTCTTTCAGCAATATCGCGGAAAGAAAACCCTCCTTCTCGTAGCCCTACAACATGACCTAGTTCAAACTTAGTGAGCTGTTGATAATGGCTTCTTCGTCTTCTCAGAGGTATCCTTGACTAACATTAACCCACTACGTCAAATCTCAACTGTAAATAACGATTACGAACCTTACAGCGCTTATTTAAAGCAAACCTCAGTTGGATGTTCATAGTGTCGCTACTAGCGCCACACTATTCCCGTAGCTCGAAATCTGAATCGACGTCATCTTTCAGATGTATAAACACGCCTACCAAATTTCGTTTATTTAGCACAGCTCCTTCCTGGTGTTGGGATTTTTTCCATCAGTGTATATATATAAAGTATATACAGTCGATTCCGGTTAATCCGTCCACATCGGGACGCGATCATTTTGGTCCTAATAACCGACTGGTCCGAATACACGAACATGCCCTATGATACAAGACGATTCGTGCTATACGTAATATATTAAAATGTCATTATGACCTTTATTGTGAGGTACACGCGTATGGCGAATATACACACAAGAACTACTGTTGCTTATGAACTTTATTCATCGAAAAATAAATTTACAAACAAATTCTTGGAAACTATCTACATGATACTCAGCATGCGAAGCGCAATAAAAAAAAAGTTTTTATCAAATTTAAGTCCACGTTTGAAGAATTTACTACCGAGCTGCCCGTTCTAAGAAACAAAGTGCTTGCTCACCTCCCACTGGTTCTTTTCCTTTTCGGACTTCCTGCTGTACACAGGCGATTTGTGGCTTCTTTTTCATCTTCCCTGCCACGTTCTTTGGTCCGTTTGATCGGAATGTTGGTTCAAATAAGCGAAAAATATTAGGGTTATGTACATAGGATTTGTTTCGGTTCTTTGAGATTCGGTCCGAATAAGCGGATGGTCCAATTATCTGGTGGTCCAATTAGCCGGATTCGACTGTATTTATTTTTATCCTCTTCATGATCCAATATTTTGATGTATTCTGATGATGATTAGGTGTGTGCCCAAAGTGGCGTTACACCGGTGAAAAGCTTACAATTACAATTAAAAATATATATTTTAAATAGCCATCAAAACACTCGCTATTCAAACATAACTTTTACATGCACGTGTACAAGATGCAAAAGAAGCTAAAGACAGAGCCAAAAAAAAAACATCGAAAAAAAAGCAAAGAGAGAAAGAAAAAAAACTTAGAGGGATAGACAAAAAAATAATAAGAAAAATAAAAAGAATGAAAAATAATAATAAATAAATAAAAAATATAAAAATATAAATAAAGAATAGTTCATTATCCGGAACAAAGAGCTTCAGATACAGAGCTCTTCCTGCAATTTTACAAACAGAATATTCTCCACTTTTAGCAGTACTTGAATTTCTCTGCGCAAACTTTTACGAAAGACAAAAAATAAAGTCCATTTAAAGTCTGAAACTGGTAAAAAAAAACATTTACAGAAAAAAAAGTGATTTGTCCCAAGGTATAACCGAGAAAGAGTTCTTTTCCTTTTGCCAAAAAGAAAAAAATGGAGTGGTAGGTGATCCAAATAAGCGATGGTAGGATAAATTATTATTCTGTTTGGAAAATTTTGCTTTCGTTGTGAAACAGGAAATCCAAAATATTTTGGGCTTCAAAAGACAGATGATCCAATATTGTTAACTCTGGAAAACAACCCGTCTAGACTGGCACATCTTCTAGTAGTCAAGAGTAGCTAGACAAAACATGCTACCTTTTGATTCTCTTGCGATCATTAACATAATCGTTGGGTTGTTTAAGTAGTACGTCAAGTGGAAGAGACATCGTCTGGCCCTTGTTGACCTACTTCTATTAACATAAAAAAATTACCCTTTGATCAGGTGAACTAAAGCAGCTTCCATTCTTACTGAAGCTTTTAAAATATAGAATGACCTGAGACATGGGAACAAATATCATTTTGCTATATAATGCAGATGCATGCAGAGCAAAGCAAGTAAGAAATGAAATTAATAAGAAATAATAAGGAATAAGAAATGAAATTGAACAAAGAAAAATTAATTCAAAAGGGTAACAGTGAAGCATCGCTGCTTATATACAATATCAAATACGGTGGTGAAATTCCGTCTAGAAATGTTAGGCAATTGAACTATAATTGGCCGCAAGACAAATTAAGATATCCGACAAAGTTCGGAGGAGAATGTATTGAAAAATTGATATAAATTACTTGAAAAAAGATTGGATTTTTAAAAAACTATATAAAAATAAGGATTTTAGATGTATTGTCAATTGTAAGACAAAGCACTACAAATGCAACAAAATCATTTGATAACATAATATATTTTGAGAAATGGGAAAATTATAGTCAATTGTAATGAATTTTAGGCAAAACGGTTCACACTCTACACAAAATGGTGATGCAGCCATCCTTTATTTCTTTGTATACAAGTTATAGAGCGTAATGATGAATGAAATGAACCAAAGTCTAAGAAAAATCTTGAGATACAAAGAAGTGATGGATAAAAATATGCGTATATATGCCATTTTTCCATACATTCACAGCTTAATTTTTCTAAAAATATCTGTAAATGAAAAAGTATTTAGCTAAAAATAAGACTTTTGGTTCATTTCATTGCCCATAATATTTAAAACACGCTCTAACATTCTTACGTAAATACCTCTATTAGTTTTTGAGATATCATGTGAACGGTGTAGAATGTTTATGAAAATAAATGTTTTCAGAAAATGGAAAACATGTGACCCTGGACGGCAGGTCAGGCCTTCCTTTTCTTGGAAAACATAAGCTGTTTTGGAACGAGGAAAGTATGAACTGCAAGAGATAACAATAAGAAAAAAAGTCGCCAATGTGGTTGATAACCAGTTTTTTTAACATAGTCGGATACCTTAAAAAGATGTTATTATTGTTAAAGCCCATTTAAAAAGGAATAAGTTTATAAAAAAACTCTATGGATTCTGAAATATTAGAAACCTGACCTATCCTATTTGAAGACACGCTTCTAACATCTCATCTGTTTCATTCCGTTTCTTTATTTATTACGATATTAAGTAATGCTTGAGGTATCCGACTACGTTAAAAACAGAGATTATAGACCACATTCGCATTTTATTTCTTGTAGTTCAGACTTTCCTCTCTCCAAAACAATTTATCTTTTCGAGGAAAAGGAAGGCCTGACCTATCATCCAGGGGAATTTCAAGCAAATCACATTTTTCAGCTAAAATTTGTCTTTTTGTTCAATTTTCTCAAAACTTTCGTTTTCATGAACATTCTCCACCATTAACATGATATCTCAAAAACTAATAGATTTATTCACATAAACATTTCTGCGCGTGTTTTAAATAATACGGGCAATGAATTGAGCCAAAAGCTTTATTGTTGGTGTAATCTTTTTTCATTTACGGATGTTTTTAGAAAAATGAAGTTGTGAATGGATTGAAGAAATGCATATGTATGTATAATTTTACCCATCACTTCTTTGCATCTCCAAATGTTTCTTAGATGTTGGTTCATTTCATTCATCATTATATTCTAGAACTTGTGCACAAAGAAACATAATATTGCTGCATTACCGTTTTGTGTAGTGTTACCTATTTTGATTAAATTTCATTAAAATTTAATACAATTTTTTCCTATTTCTCAAAATATATTTTTTCAAATAATTTTATTATATGTATTCTATTTTGTATTATAATTGACAATACATTTGAACTCCATAGTTTTAAATGGTTTTTTAGAAACACAATTTTTAAAATTTTTTTCCCTCTGAACGTAGTTAGATGCCTTAAATAATGGTAAATAGAAATGGAAATCCAGCGTAGTCAAACACTTATAATAATTTTCATTAAGTTATTAAAATATAAAATCATCCTAAATTAAATTATTCACTTGATCATTGGATCAAATTCGAAAGCATGTCAGTTGAATGATCCGCTTCCTTGTTGCTATTTGTTCCATGGTGTGTACTGCCAAGAGCAACAAAATATTACAATTCCACCGCTCATCGAAGAGAATTACTTTTTATATAACTAATTGAAATAAAAATGTCAACAATGCGCTATAAATAGCAATAAAGAACACACAAAAAGCATTAAATAGGAAATCAATTTAGTCAATTAACTTTTTAAGTGCAGTCCATTTGTCTCTGATTTTTGAACTGAAATTTTGATTTCATCTCATCTGGAGAAATTATAACTTGATCTAGAGCAAGAATATTTTTACGTAATATACATTACAGAAATGCCATCAACCCATACAAAAATAAAACAAATTAATTTTTTCAAAGATGTGAACTCGTTATCAAATGTTTAAGCTAGAGATACGGCAATCATTCATTTTTTTTGTCCTTAGAATTCTGATAAATCAGTCACTAGAAAAATCTGGTCTTTCAGAATAATTAAAATGATATAAGTTAGCTGAATACGTTGGAAGAAAATTTCTGAAAAATTTAATTTTTTAGAGTCAATTTATGGTTTTTAGATGTATTGTCAGGTATGATAAAAATAATATAAATACAACACAATTGTTTGAAAAAATATTATATTTTGAGAGATAGGAAAATGTGTAGTACATTTTAATGAAATTGAACCGAAGCGGTAATTACTCTACACAAAATTGCAATGTATCAATCCTATTTTTCTTTGTACACAAGTGATAGAATATGATGATGAATGAAATGAACCAAAATCTATGAACAATCTTGAGATGCAAAGAAGTCATGGGTAAAATTATACATACATATGCATTTTTTCCATCCATTCACAACTTCATTTTTCTAAAAACACCCGTAAATGAAAAAGTACTTCACCCACAATAAACCTTTGGGTTCATTTCATTGCCCAAATTATTTAAAACACACTCTGCAATTTTTATGTAAATACCTCGATCAGTTTTTGAGATATCATGTTAGTGGTAGAGAATATTTATGAAAATTAGTTTTGTGAAAATGGAAGTGAAAGACACATTTTAGCTGAAAAATAGATGTCCCTGGACAGCAGGTCAGACCTTCCTTTTCCCAGAAAAGATGAGCTATTTCGGAAAGAGGAAAGTCTAAACTAAAAGAAATAATAATAATTTTTAAAAAATCGCCAACATGTTTTGGATAACTAGAGTTTTTAACGTAGCCGGATACCTTAATTGAATCGCAATCGATATTCAACGGGATTAATGACGTTCATTTGTGACAAATTCCATGCATAATTTGGGGTCGAAACGTTCAGTGAGAGGAACGCTCAGTGTCATTAGAGGTAAAACGCAAAGAAAATTGTCAATCCTCCTTCATTTAGGGTCTCAAAATAAAATTCACGACGTTCGAATGAAGATCAATAGCAAAAGTGAAAACTTTGCCGAAGCAGTTTCTGGCGGCTTCTGAAAATGAGAAGGGGGAAGGTTAAGTGGTGGAACGTTTCACTTTAGGAACTGAGTTCAATTTCTCTTCGAAACGGGTGGGAAATTCTGAAAGCTATTTGCTGGTTCATTGTTCAAGTATTGATAAAGTTTATAATTATAATTTTAATAAGTGATACTTTTTAAATTTTAAATATAAAGTTTGTATATAAATTAAAATGAATGTTGCTGTCCCTCTGACAGCTTATAAAAATGTGTCTTTTATTACTGTATTCCAACAAAAAAAAGACTAAACAATTAAAACAAGATTATAGTCTAAAATTCGCATTCAAATTGTGTTTTTTCGATATCAGTATCGAAAAATGGTGAAAATATTCATATAATTTGAGAAGGAACAGTATCTTACACATCATAAATTAAAATTTGTATAAATTCTTCTCGCCTCAATAGGCACACACACATATATATATATATATATATATATATATATATATATATATATATATA
>JAPMOQ010004868.1:1403390-1418654 GCA_026543055.1 Argiope trifasciata | reverse complement strand
TATATATATATATATATATATATATATATATATATATATATATATATCCTGTAATAAAATGAATAAAGAAAGCAATTTAAAATAACTTTTTTCAAAAACTAAAGAAACTGTAAAAAAAGAAAAGGGTAAAGGCTAGTTAAAATTAAGCAAAGATTTTTCGATGTCACATATATGAAAGCAGAAGTGGATGGTATTAGATGAATGCTATTTTAGGCAAAAGTATTTCTGAGACATATAAAATCGCCAATACCGTCCCTTTTCATCAATAAATTATGGAAAAGAAGATGAAGATGAATGCTGGAAAAAAAATTCCCTACATAGGATATAGGAAAAAAACTTTCAATCTTTTAAGACCCTCCCCCTTTTTCTTGCTTATGAAATATCAAAAGACGTTCAAACAAAGGTTAATAGATGTTAAAAGACATATTTACTGTCGCTGCTCACCAGTTTATTTAGGAAAAATTAATACTGTCAATTTGAAGGGTCCCATTTTTTTCATGAATGCGTTGAAAAGCCAGCCTTATAAAGAATAAGAAAACGTATCATTGACTTGTGATGAGAAGAAAAAAAATAAGCTATAAACAGTATTAATGGCACAGTGGGGAAAACAAATGCTGCAAAATTATTTATTTTCCCTAATATTCCATTTTTAATTGTGAAAGAAAATCTTTTCTGGATGAAAAACAAATTAAAATCAGAATTTTTAATTGTTTATTTGAACAAAGCATTTAAGCAACAAAAGATTTAAAGCCAATCTTCCAATTAAATCTTTGAGTAAACATTTAAGTCTTGACTTCCATATACATAATTATTTAATTTTTTCTAAGTAGGCACTTTTTTAAAGCGCTTTTATTCACGGTTCTTCCTTTTAAAGTAGCTAGAAATTTAAAAAAAGGAAAAATAATAATAATTTCAGTTCCTGAACGGATATTTAACGGGTAGAATTTTTAAATCTTAATTCCGGGATTAAAGAAAGGAAAAAGTATTAGTCTGTTATAGAGGATTAGTTTTATTTCATTTTAATCCCGCTTTTAAATTCGTTAATGGAAAAAACATTTATATATTTCGAGGTTTAAAAAAATGTGTATTGCCATTGTCTATCGATATTTTTCTTTCAATCCCAATTGTGCCAAAGAATTTTTTATGGAAAAATATTTGCGATGGATTTCCCACAACTTGACAGTCAGTGTAAAAATGAGTGTATTTTAAACATTAAGCACTCTTTTTCATTTCATTAAGGTAGCCAACTACTTTCGGAGGAAAATTTTTGAATAATGGATTTTTATAAACACGATTTAAAACTACGGTTTTCAGATGTATTGTAAATAATAATAAGATGTATATAATAAAAAATGCTATAAATACAATAAAATTATTTGAAAGTATAATATAGTTTGAGAAATAGAAAAATGTGTAGTAAATTTTGATGAAGTTTTACTAAAAAGGGTTACACTCTACTCAAATTCGTAATGCAGAAATCCTATTTTTCTTTGTACACAAGTTATAGAAGATGAAGATGAATGAAATGAACCAAAATCTAAGGAAAATCTTGAGAGGCAAAGAAGTGGTGGGTCAAGATACACGCATGCATTTTTATATATATGCTATTATTTTATTATATGATATATGCATTTTTCCCACAAATTCACGGCTTAATTTTTCTAAAAATACTTATAGATGAACTGCATTTCCCCAACAATAAAACCTTTGGTTCCTTTCATTGCCCATATTTTTTTTAATCCACGATGAAATTTTTATGTAAATACCTCAATCAGTTTCTGAGATATGAAGTTAACGACGGAGAATTTTTGTGAGCATTAAATGTTTGAGAAAATGGAAGCTTAAATCAGATTTTAGCTGAAAAAAATCTGTGACCTTGTATGATATGTCAGGGCTTCCTTTTCCTAGTAAAGATGAACTGTTTTGGATTGAGTAAAGCCCTAACTACAAGAAATAATAAGAATTTTTAAAAAAATCTCCAAAGTGGTCAACAACCAATGTTTTTAACGTAGTCGGTATAGTACGGCAATGGTACGATAAATTTCAGTGTAAAACATATAAATTAAGAATATTTTTAAAGTTATTAAGAAATGATTGATCAAAATAAGGGATTTTTCTGGGATGAAGGAATTTTTATTTTGAGCCCCTGCCTGAGGGTGACCCTTGAAAGTGTCTTCATTCCGAATTCTTTTTCTCTTTGTTGAAATTTTGATTCCATTTTTTTTTTTTACTTTCTTTTTGTTGCAAATTGTTTTAGATTCATCTGTATTTTAGTAGTAGCTGTGTTTGTGCTCCCTGAATAAAATGATTGTATCCAAAATATAAATAATTCGAAATAAATTCTAGTTCTAATTCCAAAATTTAGTTCTTTTTCAGTAATAAGATTTCGTTTCTTTTCCTAAATTATTTTAATTTAGATCTGTTTCATAAAGAGGTTTTTATTTCATTATGCTTTTATTTTTGTGTTCTTTTTGCAGTTTCATTCCGAAATAGTTTTCAGTTTCGATTCCGATAAAATTTAGTTTTGTTTTCGAAATAATTTAATTTGATGATTTCTGTTCATTATTTTTAATCACAAAATCCAACTCGTATAGAGCATAGATATCTTTTGCGATGATCCTTAGTCAGGCAGCTCTTCGATTATAACAAATAGGCGGAACATTCCTTGTGGGTTTTTCTCTCCTTCATAAGTGAATTTTGCCGTTCCTTGCCTGAAACACTTTTGCCATAGACACCGTTCTTTGAAAACAAGAGTCATTGCCGTAGGAGGGAAAAAGAGGTTGAAGGTCAATGGAACTTGCACATCTGGCGTTGATGGTCTTAATAAGTTTCAAAGGAATCAAATGTCTTATTTTCTCGCAAACAAGAGAATCGCAGCGTTTTCTGGGGCACCTTGCAGCGGTAAAAGGTTTTTGAACTGTGAATTCAGGCTATAATGCAAATGCATAGAGTGTTGATTAGATTGACATTGGAGTGAACCTAACTAGCTGGTACCCGGCGCTTGTCTGCCGCCGAATAAAAATATCAAGTGCAATTCCCTCAATCATTTGGCAATGTCTTATCGAAATAGGATGAACGATACGACAGTACATACAATACGAACAGACAAATATTCATTTTTGTTCATTAGATTTATGTATCCTTTTAGAATTGTATCGCTCGGTGTTCTTTCAGAATGGTAATGAACGAAACTGTTTATTGTATCTCGTGATTCGATTCCTATTCGTTCGGTATTCACAAGTTTAACTTTAGAGAATGGGATTAAAATATTTTTCTCTTAAATTAGATTCAACATAGAAAATACATGTATACCATAAAATCGTCAATATAGTTGAAAAGAGAATTTTTTGAAAATGAAGGAAGTGCAAAATGATTTGTACTACAATATTTTTGGAAGTTACTGCGAATAACGCTAACATTTAATCAAAATCTAACCCCTCCCCCAAGGATGGTCTCCCCAAAACTTTCTCGCATCATCTGTCATAAAATTGTTACCTCTGAGAATGACTTGCATGACATTTGCGTACAATATAGCTACAAAATATGAACCTGTTACTTGGATTTAGCATTTCTACTGTAATCTACTGTCTGCTCGGCAAGTTAGTTGGAGATGAATCCTCTGTAAATAGATGCAGTTGAAATTCATTTTTTTTTTAATTTTAGATAACTGTGCTGTCCTTATACCCATCCAATAGGTGTAAACAATAAGTGGACCCAGTTTCATCGCCATAAAAGACATACAGACAAACATTCATTTTTATTTATATAGATAACTCTTCTGCTCTATCTTAAGGTATTTTGATGTATCCAAATAATTGGAACTTCGTGACAACATCAAAAAGAACTAGTTTCATCTTCAAAGTACACATATCTACTAGCGTGGGGAGAATAGTCCATCATGCAATCATTCCCATTTTTGAGTTTCCCTCCTCCGACGAAGAAGGGTCACGTGATCATATCACTCTATTGTGTTTCTTTCTGATGTTTTTGCATATCGCAATATTGTATTTATTTCTGATGTTATTGCATATCACAATATTGTGTTTTTTTCTGGACTTATTACATGTCACAATATTGTGATTATTTCTGATGTTATTGCATATCACAATATTGGGTTTCTTTCTGA
Source organism: Argiope trifasciata (assembly GCA_026543055.1). Lineage (NCBI taxonomy): Eukaryota > Metazoa > Arthropoda > Arachnida > Araneae > Araneidae > Argiope > Argiope trifasciata. Next base: position 1,414,528 of record JAPMOQ010004868.1, on the reverse strand, counting down.
TGTTATTACACGTCAGAATATTGTGTTTATTTCAGATGTTACTGCAATATCAAGAGTGCTTATTAGTTGACAAATAACAAATTAACGTGTTTATTAGTTTAAAACAAAGCTCTTCATTCAGATTTCAAATTTTGCTTTCTTATAAAAATTTATGATAATAAATCTTTATACTTATCAAGAAATTAGTATTATCAAGAGACAAAGAGAGAGAGAGAAAGTAAAAAAAATAAAGATTGGTAAGAAATCAAGCAGACCAATAAATAAAAATAGAGAGCTGAAAATGTATATGGCGATTTATAAGTTTCTTGCCAAGTAATGCAAGCTGTGATTCGGTATAATTAACCAGATAAATTCAGAAATAACTGCATTTTAAAAATATTTATTAATTATAGTCAATGAAAACAGTCTATATCTCCCCCATACTAAGCTGGATCATTAATCCATTTATAATTTGGCTAATAAATCTGCATCCAAAAATACGTTTTTAATATACATGCCAAAAACATTTTGAAAAAAATGTTTCATTTTTTCCAAAAACAAGTTAAATACTGCGTGTTATTTATTACATTATTCCAATTAAACAAATAATTGTTTACAATTAAAAATGTCACCCAGACAACATAATTTTTGTTTGAAAGAGTGTGGAAATCTTCCTATTTGTTATAGAAGAATACTTCACCCGAATTCATTGCTTATTAAAAATCTCTCATTAAAATGTATCCTATTTCATCTCTTTCATTAGTGCATCCAAAATTCATGTTGGTTACAAATAATACTCTTAATTTCGTCTGGAATTATAACATAGAGGCTAATTAGAAAGGATGCACTGCATGATCGAAAATCTCTGTACTAAGTATAAGTCATTTGAACATCGTAAAAGACTTTCGGCTGATTAAGAGCTCAATTCAATTAGTGATAATCTCGAGCACAACTTTTGTTTTTTAAACTTTTGCACTCATTGAAAATGCATGTTATAATGGCAATTTCATCTGCTCGATTTGCTTTGATGCAAGAGCAGCTTATAGTATGATTCGCAGTATGTTAGGTAGCGTTGTTGCAACTGGCAGGATCGAACTCGGGACCTTATGGTTGGTAGCCAGATGACATGACAACAAGACCAAAAGTGATCACTCAGTCAGGAGGATGTTATAAGGCTTATGAAGCTTCCGTCACAATCCTCCCCCTCCAATGAGAGGGGAGACGAACGGTATCTTGTAGCTGTTGAGTGGTGAACTTATTTGCTGTTGAATTTTTAATCCATCTCCCCCATTTTTTTTTTTTTTTTTGGCTGATTATGTATCAGCTTCATTTTTCATAGGCTGATTATTTATCGCTATTTCATTTAATTTTTGGCGGGGGGGATAGAGGACGCCACAACAGCTGAACGAAGTGTGCGTATTTATTTTTATTTTCATTGTTCTAGGTCACCAATGTTGCAATCGGTGAACTGATCGGTGATGGAACTGGGGAACTCACCTTTCGTAGCCAGATGACATGACCAAAAGTGATCACTCAGTCTCAAGGATGTTATCTGGCTTATAAAGCTTGCACTACGGTGTTAATAAACGTTCCGTTTTTTAAAGCAACACTAGGACTACTTTGTGACGGAAGTTGCAATTTTGAGCCACTGTCAGAGGACGAGGACGGCACCTGAAATGCCTTTCCCATCTCCAAGCTTCCACTCCACACCAACAGGAAGACCCATAGATTTAATGTGCATCAAACAAGTTTACATGACTACTTTTTGGTGTAATTGAGTTTAAAGCCTGAAATCCAGTTCCGAAGCCGATTAGTTTAGTTTAGTTATATTAACGTTTCTTTGTAAAGCAACACTAGGGCTATTTTGGGACGGACCTCGTCATTTTGAGCCACTGTCAGATGACCAGGACGGCACCTGAAGAGGCACCCCCTTTCCCCCCTACCCCGCACCAGCGGGAGGTCGTTTGGCCAGACAGATTTAGCGTGCAAGAGATTCCCTCACATGACGACTCTTCGGTGGAGTCGAGTCTCGAATCTGAAACCCTCCAGTTCCGAAGCCGAGACCGTACCACTAGATCACTGCAGCCAATCGTAGAAGGGGAGAAAGATTGGGGGCGTGATACTATCTCTTACGTGTTGTTTCAAAATATTAATGTTCATGTATAGAAAATGATAGTTATTATAACGTTAATGTTTGCTAAGCATTTTACTTTCAGAAATTTCAAAGAATTCTTTTTTCTTACAACTAGGTTCGTGAAATATTTTGTGAGACACACCAGGATTATAAATGTTTTGAGACAATTTCTCATATATTTGAAGTGCATTAAAATTACTGAAAGATTTAATAATTCATTAATATGTATGCTACGTTTAATGATACTCTATTGCATTTCAACAACAAATCGAAATTCGAACTATAGCCATAAAAACAAGCAAATGAAGATTTTCAATTCTGCTCTAAAGCTTACTGAGCTAATGAAGATTTTTCTTTTCTGCTCTAAACCTTACTGGTCAAATGAAGATTTTCTCTTCTACCCTAAAGCTTACTGAGCTAATCCAGTTCACAGGGCTATAAAGACGTTTTCTCAATTTTCTTTTACAGGCAGTAAAGTCGTTTTTAAAATGAAATTAATATTAACAAGTGGTCATATAAACAACAAAACCTGGGGCACTGTGGCCTGGTGGTAAGATCTCGGCTTCAGAACCGGTTCGAGATTCGATTCCATCAAAGAACCGTCGTGTAAGGGGGTCTCTTGCACGTTAAATCTGTCAGCCCAAACGTCCTCTCTCTGGTGTTGTGTGGAGACGGGGTACCAGCTCTGGTGTCGTCCTTGTCATCTAAACGTGGTTCAAAATGATGAGGACAGTCTCCAAATAGACTCATTATTTTTATATCGCAATTTATCAATTTCTTTAATTCATTACTTTTAATTCAGTATTTAGAATAGAATATTTTATAAAAAAAGTTATGACAAATTGAAAGTGTAGTCTCTCAGGTGTCGTCCTCGTTATCTGACAGTGGTTCACAATGACGAGGTCCATTCCAAAATAGCCCTAGTGTTGCTTTACAACGGGACGTTAATATGACTAAACTAAACTAACGACAAAACCTCCTTATTCTAGATTGAAAAAAGGACAACATTCAAAAGATAAAAATTAGCATAGAAAAATCTGATTTCATCAATTTTTAAAGAAATCAATGTTGGATTTTTATTCAAAATGCTGAAAATGAAGGAATAAAATCTGTCTGTAAAGAAAAATATATGATAAACAGAGCTGAAGGGTTTGGAGCAAAAACTGAATAGCTTTTTTGAAGAATTTTTCGGACTTTTTTAATATATCGTTTGTATTGAATTATAAAATCTTTTTTTCCTCTTATGAATAAAAAAAAGACAAATATAAATTCAAGCAGAAAAGAAAATTTCCCTTAAACAGATACACTTTATAAAACATAAATCAATATGCTAAGAAAACTGTAGAAAGCTGAAGATTCAAACAGATTTCAAATATCTCTTGTTCTTGTCAGCAAAGCCTTCTTTATTCAACTATTATTCCGATAAACATCCTTGAACGAGAATTTTTTTTAAAAAAATGATGATTTATATGTGAAATAATCTTTAGAAGGAAATTGATGCGAGCATGAACGGAATTCAACCACAAACAGAACAATGAGGTGGGATGTTAGCAGCGAAGAACAGAATCTGACTTAACGATTGCTAAAAAAAAAAAAAAAAAAAACCGTGCGAGACCCCCACTCCTCGATTCCCAATGACGAAGATTGCAAACTGGTCAGGAGGGGAAAGGTCACGTGGTGTCCAAGGGGGGGAAATCAAGACGGGCAGATAAGGACGAAGTGGGAATGTCATGTGCAAGAAATGAAAGAAATTACTTCATTTTATAGGGTGCGTAGAGTCATGAAAAGTCTTTCAAAAGTGCTTAAATTTGAAAACCCTTTAAAAGTGTGCTTAATTTTGGAAAAGAGATCCTTAAAAGTGCTGAATGGTCCCCATCAACTCTTTTCAATGCGTTTGAGGTGTTCATGAAAATTGCCAGATTTAGTTAGTATAACAAATGTTAATAACAAATTTTGTGCCCAAACTGCAACGAGAGGTTTTTAAAATCATAATAGTTGAAGGTATAGCTTGTGTTTTCATTCTAATTAATATAGTAATCGGTCATAAACATTATTCTTTGGGACATTGATTTTGATTTAATTAGAATCAACCAATATTCTCATATTGCTCAAAATGTCGGCAGTAATTTTAATTAAAGAATAAAAAATTCTTTGAAAGAAAATACGACAAGATCTCACTCAACTTTTTTTCAATGCGTTTGAGATGTTCAAGGAAATTGTCTTATAAATCAATTGATGAGATTTAGTTAGTATAACATATTTTAAAAACAATTTAGTGCCCAAGTAACATAATAGTAAGTGTAATAAGTAACATAATAGTTAATTGCCCAAAGTATCTAATCCATATAGTAATAGGTCATAAGCCTTATTCTTTGGAACAATAAATTTGATTTAATTGGAATTAACTAATATCAAGTCCAAGTAAATTACTAGATTTAGTTAGTGTATACACGTATTTAGTATAGCGCTGTGTGTGTGTATATTTAATCCAAGGAAAAATTCACCTTTACTTTTTCTTGTTTATTTTTACACACACACAAATATATATATATATACAAACATGGACGACGATCACAATACATACAAGGAAACACGGAATATAACATTTAAAAATGCCGCTAACAAGAGCGAACAAGGAAAACATGTAATATTTTAAATATTTAATATATTTGAAAAATAGAAATCGAGCGCAGCTAACAACGAGCGCACGAGATAAACTTTTTGCCGCTAACTGAGAGCGAGCGAGGTGCCTGCTTGCACCAGTTTCATTTTTACATATGAACAAGTATACAAAGAATAGACATACAAATATAATAAACTAAATCAAAAATTTAAAATAATGAAATCACATAAACAGTTAGCATAACAAATGGTAATAACAAATTTAGTGCCCGACCTTTTTTTTTTTTTTTTTTTTGAAATCCAAACTGTTGAAGATGTACCTAGGGTTTTGATTCTAATTCATGCGGAAATTTCTGGGTTATTACTCATTAAAAGATGTTTCCTCGGTTGAGGAATGGACAAATCGATCGATAAACAGCAGGTTTTGTCACCCACCTCTTTTCAGTACCCAAGCTATTCTTGCAATCGTCCAGATATTCCGTAAGGTCTCCTGTCTAAGACATTTATAGGGAATTTATTCGGATTCCTGTCGTCTGTTTCTATTTTTATTACCACTGTAGTAAATGGAATGAACATTTTAGTTCAACATTATTTCTCCAGCAAGAATAGTACTCTGAAATTTTGGAAAGGGATACTCTAAGTTTATTTTCATACTTTAGCGAAATGTTTTCATTAATTCTTCATTCGAATTTTTTTCATGCTTCGCATTTGACTTCGTTGTCCAACTAAATATTGTCGCGTAGATAGAATTCAAGAAGACGCAGGAAGTAGAGTGAAATCCATTTATTATCCACTTTGAACTAAGAACCCTGTGGCTGAGAGAGCCTCAGCTTTTATACGAGTAGGGGAAGTTCCAGAACACCTTTCAGGAGACAGTCCAGAGCACTAATCTAGTAAATGAAAGAAAGGTCCAGAATCGACTGAAACATGAAATAAAAAAAAGCAAGTCGCTTGGGATTCGAACCCATGATATCCTGAATATAAGACCAGCGTTATAACCATTCAGGTACGCAGCCTCGGCAATGCTTCGTTTCAATGTGCTAATATTTTGAAATGGTAAATGTCCTATCTTATTCTCATTATTTGGAAGGGTGATGTCATTGAGAAATTTGATATAAAAAACATTTTCCTTCCTGAGTCTCAGTTACAACAGAATCAATCAAAGTCCTTAAATGAATGAATTAATATGAGAAAGGTTGGAAATCCCGTATATTGTACAATCAAAAAACTGGTTATCGACCACATTGGCAACTTATTATTTCTCGCAATTCAGATTTTTCTCTTTTCAAAACAGTATATCTTTTCTAGGAAAAGGAAAGCATAACCCATCTTACTGAAGGATTTTAAACAAATCTTATTTTTCAGCTAAAATGTGCCCTTTCTATGAAAAAGAAGGCCTGACCTGTCACATAGGGTCACATATTTTTCAACTAAAATGTGTCTTTTACTTCAATTTTCTCAAAACTTCAGTTTTCATAAAAATTCTCCACCCTTAACATGATATCTCAAAAACTGTTAGAGGTATTTTCATGAAAAAGTAAGCGTGTGTTTTAAATAAAATGACCAATGAAATGAATCAAAAGTTTAATTGTTGGTGAAATGCTTTTTCATTTATAGGTGTTTTTAGAAAAAATAAGTTGTGAATTGATGGTGAAAATGTATAAATACGTATATTTTGACCCATAATATCTTTCCATCTCAAATTTTTTCTTAAATTTTGGTTTATTTCTTTCATTATTATATTCTATAGCTAGCGTACAAAGAAAAGTAGGATGGCTGCATTACCATTTCGTGTAGAGTGTTAACCATTTTGGATAAATTTCATTAACATCTACTACAAGTTTTCCCATTTCTCAAAATATATTATATTTACAAATAATTTTTTATGTAAAGTGCCTATAATTTACAACACATCTAAAAACAAAAAATAGGTTTCAAACTATCCAATTTTTCAAAAATTTTCCTTCAAACGTAGTCAGATACCTTAAATTTCCGTTTATGGAATGATCTTGTCATTTATGCTGCACAGATTTTCGTTTTCCTGAGAGCGTTCAAAAGACAATAACATTTAAAATATTTCCTAAAGTAGTGCACTGCGCTTGAATTTCCGCTGAGCATGCAGAAATCATTCAAAATGCATAACTGTAACAACATATAAAAAACATGGGATCTTAATGCTATAACACCCTACACACACATCAACGTTTAAAAAAAATTAGAAAAAAGGATTAAAAAAACTAAGACTAACAAAAATTAAAATTTGATATTAATATATAAAATAATATTGCAAAACTTTTCTAGAATAGTATTATAGAAAAATTAATAAAATATTTGCAAAAAAAATAAGATATATTAAACAAGTTACACATTCTGAATGTTTTAAATTCAAAATCTATAAAAAAGCATTCTTCAAAAAAAGTTTCAAAAATAAGGTGCAATTCAATGAAGCCTTCCAATTTGACTTCAGGGTTTGACTTCCAACTCTTACCAAAGAATCACTTTTGACACGTTTTGAAAATGTCTTCACCTGTAAAAGGCCAATTAAAAAAAACTCTCACCTTTTAATCTCTCTTAGTATACTTAGTGAAAAAGACGCTTTGTATACTTTTTATAGAGTTAGCATCAGTCTTGACAAAATTTCATAGCTTTTTTTTTTTACCATAAATTGGTTTATTTGAGAAATTTGCAAGTACATCGGCTCTTTTATTTACTATTCGTTTCATGTGGTATTTCAGTATCCAAATTAATATAATTCTTTAGTCTATATTTCAATATTTTTTTAAAAATTCGTTTCAGATATTTCTGTTTTAATTCAAAAATTCTAATTTCTTATTAATAAATTTTAAAACTGATACAATAGTACAGTTATTCTATTATTGTTTGATTATATATTTAACAATAGACTTTATAACCAAAACTTCACCTTTAAAAATTGAATAATTGTCCATTTTCAAAATCAAATTCCTGAGTTAAATTTTGTCAATCTGTGTAAAACGGTTCTCTCGTTTTCCTTTAGTTTAGTTATATTAGCGTCTCGTTTTAAAGTAAAGCTAAGGCTATTTAGGAAGAGATCTGGTCATTTTGAACAGTGGTCAGAGGATGTGGATGACACTTGAGCTGATAATTTGTATATTTCTATAAAATGTTGACCAAAATTCATTCATAAGAAGTTTGTCTGTTTGTTAGAATAGATTACACTGTTAAGTTCTAGCTCAGTAGTACACATTTTAAGGCATTTCAAATACAGATCTACATCAAAATTTAAACCAAATTCATCAAGGAAGGTAGTTGATCTGAGCCTTCGCATGCATGCAAATTTGATAATTCTTTAATGAAACTATTTAAATAAAAAAACTTTGATAGTTGATCCTATTTAAATCCACCAGTTAACAAAAAGGCTATAGAAATTGCATACTTGGTGTTTTTTACCACACGAAATATAGAGCTCGACTTTTTAAAAGTTATTCTAACCCTCACATCACTTATATTTAATATATTGTAATATCATGTATAAAATTATAGAATAAAATATTTTTAAAATTGAAAATTATTTTAATGCTTCATAACTTCAAGAGTAGACATTTAATTAATACGAAAATGAAAAGCTGAATTTTTGTGTTTGGGGTCCCTAATTGTATAACCGATTCCACATTATAATGTTTTTCAGATTTGAATAGAAATTCCTTGCAATTCTGTATGACTGAGCCAAATAGGAATGACGTACACATAATTTGAGAAAAACATTTTGGATCAAGTACTTTAATTTTTTTAAATATCGTACCTTTGACTCAATCAAAGGAACATTACATCAGCATTAAAGGTATAGTGCAAGACGATTGCGCAGTTAAACTTCTGTGACTCCTTTTTGGGTAAGAATAGAAAAATTAGATATGGCAAAAAAATAATAATAAGTCTAATACAGAGTGCGCCAGAGAAACTTACTTATTTGAAGGGTCAAAAAAAACAAAAGTACTTGAGTTATTGTTTTAATTCTTTATTTATTTGAGTATACAATATCCCACTTTTTTTCCATATAGTTGTAAAAATTATTTCAGTTAAATGGCGACACCCACTACGCATATACTGATTGAGTCAATTGAAGTACTGAGTAACTCAATTTTTGAAGTTCGTGTCCCCTTTTCGCAGCATATCCATCGGTATGTTGGCAATGGCACCACGAATGTTGTTCTTGAGGTGAGATGTGGTCCGTGGTCGATCGACATAATCCAGGGATTTCAAAGTGAGTCTCGTCACCGAAAAAAATCCACGCGTCTTCAGGCAGGTGGCTAAGCAGCATTTCACATGCTTTTTGACGGGCAATAAAATCGCTTTAATTCCTTCTTGCAGAGCAGCCAATTGATAGGAATGAAATGGAATGTCTGGATGGAAAATTCGTTGAAGACTGGTGTCAGAAATTCCCAGAGCAGCTGCGTGTTTGTGAGCCGAAAGCAGAACGGACTCTTCCGACATGTTCCGGAGTTCTGGTGGTCCGTTGATGTCCATTTCTGGGTTTAGAGACACTCCCAAAATGAGTGAACCCACGACAGATTCGAATGACGGTCAGGAACGGGTCTGAGAGGAGGAATTTCAAAGCGAGCGTGGAAGGCGCGTTGCGTAGCAACAAATGAGCGACCGTAAGAAAAGAAGCTCTCGACAGCGAAGGCCCGAAGCCCGCTAAACCAGAGCAGGATGGCAACTGACTAGAGTGAGAAACAAACTTGGAGGCTTCTTCCTTCTGTAGCGCTACCTATCACCCCTCTACTTACCTAAATCACAGATCGGAATTTTTTTAAACAAGTAAATTTCTCTGGTGCACACTATATTATTTCTTAAAAATATCAAAAAATTCATGAGGCAGAAAATATTTTTTCGAATGCTTTCCAGTGAGGAAATTAGATGAATGTTTTTGTTCATCATAGTAATTATTATTCTTTTTTTCATACAGCAACTAGGAGTATCAAGAAATTGGCGGATTTTCTTTTTTTCTGAAAATTTCTGTTAGTCCCTAAATTTGTTATTGGTTGCCAATACAGATTGTAGTCATCCAATATACAATCCATCAAAAGAGCAATTTTCTTTCCTAATCAATAACTTTCCTACGCATTTTATATAGATTTCTTCTAGCTTAGAAGTAGCTGCAATTAGAGTTTCATTTGGGGGTCAATAAATTATTTTAATTAACAACCGGTGTTTTGTAGTGTCTGCTATTCAGGTATCCGACTACGTTCGAATGACAACTTCTGAAAAGTTGGATTTTTTTTTAACCTATTCATGAATTTTAATTGTGTTTTCAATTATAAACACTGCAAAAAATTGAAAATATAATATAATCTAAGATATAAAAAATTTGTAGTCAATTTTGATGAAATTGAACATAAACGGTTAACACTCTGCACAAAAGTGTAATGCATCAATCCTATTTTTCTTCGCACACAAGTTACTGAATACGAAGATGAATGAAATGAGCCAAAACCTAAGAAAAATTTGAAATGTAAAGAAGTGATGGATAAAAATATACATCTTTATGCATCTTTCCATACATTCACAACTTCATTTTGCTAAAAACACTTCTAAATGAAAAAGTATTTCACCAACACTAAAATTTTCAGCTCCTTTCATGGCCCCTATTATTTAAAACACACGCTGACATTTCTATGTCAGTACCTCTATTACTTTTGGAGGTACCATGCTAACTGTAGGGAATTTTTATGAAAATGAAAGACATAAGAAAATGGCAGACATATTCTAACTGAAAAATATGCTTTGCTTAAAATTCCCTTGGATGACAAGTTAGGCTTTTCTTCTCCTAGAAATGATAATCTATTTTGGAAAGAGAAAAGTCTAATCTACATGAAATAACAATATTTTTTAAAAAAATTGCCAATGTGGTTGATAACCCTAGTTTTCAACGGATACCTTAAATAACTCCTATCAACAATCACATTTTTGTGTGTGCTTTTTCAAGCCCACCTAAAATGAATTCAGCTGTTGCTTCAAGTTATACGAGGCATATATTAATATTTCGGCCGAACCAGCGGTGAGAAAATACGTGTCAAGATTTCATAACGTGTCAGAATTTGACAGGATGAAATATTCGCCTCAGCGTTTACACTAAGTGAGGAACGAGTCTGTTGCAATCAAAAGGCTGACTCCGAATTGGCGCCATTTTTGGCGTGCAGCTGCGCGAATTGAATTTCGGTTTTGATCCTCCGGGCGGATTCCAAAAATGTGGTACGGGCTTAGAAGGATCCAAAGAGCACCTCTGATCTAATCGTCAGTTAAGGGAATGCCTATTGGAGAATATTTCAAGGACTGTGAATGAGAGACAAAATGGATGTTTGTCTCTTATGCGCTGCCGTACCGCTCATCCGATTGCGATGAAACTTTCAATACTCATTGCTTG
>JAPMOQ010004868.1:1350273-1395721 GCA_026543055.1 Argiope trifasciata | reverse complement strand
AGAATAAAAATAAAGAAAAATCCCCAAAAAACTTCTAAACGCAGTCTGCACTCTCTAGTTATGTCAGATATTTTCACCCCTGCAGTTAAGGGTTAAAATAAACTAACTACACCAGATTCATAACAACCATATCTAATTTCCCACGAATGGATAGAAGTGAGCTAACAGTGGAAGCAATTAACTCAGTAATAGCTATTTTTTTCACATAAAACAAATTTCTTTTTACTGAAGGTAACCAATGCCAACAAAATCAAGAGCCAGACTGAAATGAAAGTCTGTGGTCAAAACTTGTTTTCGAATTGGATAACTTCCCAACATCAAAAGACCCGAATTTCTTCAAGTACCAAACTTTCTCGAAAACAGGGCTCAGATAAAACGGTTTCCATTGGTATTGATTTCTTCCAATGGGCTTCATTTCTCCTCCGTGACGGCGAATTCAAGCAGGTTTGTCGAAAATATTGCTTTTCATTCCGCTTAAACAGGGAGAGAAAAATGACTCGAAATGAAATGCTGATCAATAACTCTAATTTCTTCGATTTCTGCGGTGAATGGAGAGTTTGTAGCTTCTGTATGATGCGGTAATTGCTCCATTCATATCGTAACTTGCCATTGATATTATAAATCGAAAAATCGTTGGATTTTGCGTTGTTTATTTATTATTTACCAGGAACGGGCTGACTTTTATGAAGCTCTATCTGGTACCCGGCGCGTTTCTGCCGCTGAAAAAAATATTAATAAGTGCAATGAATCCATTATTTGGCAATGTTTTATCGGAATAGGTTGAAGGGTACGACAGTATATAAAATGAGAACAAACAAATATACTTTTTTATATAACAGATTTGTGCGTTCTTTTAGAAGCGTAAAGTTTGGTGTCCTTTAAGAATGGTAACGAAAGAAACTGTTTATTGTATCTCGTAATTCGTTTCATATTCGGTAAATATTTTCAAATTTAATTTTAAAAAATGCGATTAAAATGTTTTTTTTTAATTGATTCACAATAGATTCTGTAAAAAGGCTAAACCGAAGTTAAAGTTAGTATTTTTTTAGCTATAGTACGTAAATGTCATGCAAGTCATACAAAATTGATATTCATTTTTATGTATTAAATTGGTGTATTCTTTTAGAATTGTAAAAATGGGTGTTCTTTCAGAATGGCGATGAAATAAACTATTTACTTTATCTCTTAATTAGTTTAATACTTGTTCAGAATTCTCAAATTTAAATTTTTTTAAATGTGACTCAAATATTTTTCTTTCAAAATTGATTAAACATGGAAAATATATTTATGCTATAAAATTTTTAATAGAGTTGAAAAGATAATTTTTGAAAATGAAGAGGGCGCAACATTATTTGTACTACAATATTTTTGGTGGTCACAGCGAAAAAAGCTAAAATTTCATTAAAATTAGAAAACTCCCTCGGTTGGTCTCCTCAAAGGTTTCTCGCATCATCTGCAATAAAGTTGTAACCTTTGAGAATAACTTGCCTGAAATTTGCGTACTATAGCTACAAAATACTAACCTTTCACTTGGATTTAGCGTTCCTGCAGAATTTATAGTTTCCTCGACTTGTTATTTAGAGATTAAGGCTTAATCAATAGATGCAGTTGCGATTCAGTTTTTTTTTTTTCATTTTAGATAATCGTACTATCCCTATAACCAAGTCGTAGATGTAAAGCAATAAACTGACCAATTTTCAGTGGAATCGGATGAACGGTTTAGAAAGGCATAAAAGACATACAGACAAACAGTAATTTTTATTCATATAAATTGTATTATTATGCTAAAATATTGGATAACATTTTGACATAGTTCGACTGATGAAACTCGAACAATATCTACTATGAATCTACTGTGACCTGGTGGCAAGCTCTCGACTCAGAACCGGAGGGCTTCAGGTTTGGAACCCGATTCCACCGAAGAACCGTCGTGTAAGTGGGTCTGGTACGCATTAAATCAGTCGGATTCAAACGTCCTCCCGCTGGTGGGGTATGTAAGTTTGGAAAGTTGCTGTCAGATTAGGTGTCGTATTCGTCTTCTGGCATCGGTTCAAAATGACGAAGTCCTTCCCAAAATAGCCTACTGTTGCTAAATAAAGGGAAGTTAATATAACTACACTAAATTACACATTGACTCAGCTTAAGATATCCGACAACGTTTGTAGGAAAAAATGAGGATTTTTAGATGTTTTCCTAATTATAATACAAAATACGATGGATGCAATGAAATTATTTGAAAATGTAATATATTTTGATAAAGAGGAAAATTGGTAGTAAATTTGAATGAAATTTAAATAAAACGGTTCACACTCTACACAAAATGGTAATGTAGCAATCCTATTTTTCTTTGCACACGAGTGATAGAATACAATGATGAATGAAATTTTTGGAGATGCAACGAAGTGATGGGTAAAAATATACGTATATATGCATTTTTCGCATAAATTTACAACTTACTCTTTCTAAAGTCACTACTAAATGAAAAAGTATTTTACCAACAATAAAGTTTTGGTTCATTTCATAGGCCATATTATTTAAAACACAAGCTGAAACTTTTAGATAAGTACCTCTATTAGCTTTTGAGATATCACGTGAACGGCAGAAAATTTTTATGGAAATGACAGTTTTGAGAAAATGGAAGTGAAAGACACATTTTAGTTGGAAACTACGTGACCCTGGATGATAGAACACGTCTTCCCTTTCCGAGAAAAGGTAAACTGCTTCGAAAAGAAGAAAATCTGAACTACAAAAAATAACAGTTTTTAAAAAAATCGCCAAATGCGGCAGATAACCGGTTTTTTCGACGTAGTCGGATACCTTAATGCTCTTATGTTATTCGTAACTATTATTCAATTCGATAACCCTTTCTTAACAGTAATTGTGAGAAAGTGAAGAAGAAGATACTTCGGTCTACATAGGAAATTCGAATCATGCTCATTCATGATTCATTCTTGAATCATAGCAGAGAATGGGTAAAATACGATTCGGAGCATGCGGAATATGCCGATATACTTTGGAATGAATTGGGGTGAGTTAATATTATGTATGATTGACCTGTAGAGAGCTAAAACGCACACATTCACCTTTATTATCAAGGTATCCAACTACGTTAAAAATACTGGATACCGCCCACATTGGCAACATTTTTTTCTTGTTAATTCTTGTAGTTCAGAATTTCCTCTTCCCAAAACAGAATATCTTTTCAAGGAAAAGGAAGGCCTGACCTATCCTCCAGGGTCACAGATTTTTCAGCTGAAATATGCCTTTAATTTTAATTTTCTCAAAATTTAATTTTCATAAAAATTCACATCATTATATCTCAAAAACTAATGTAGGTATTTGCATAAATATTTCAGCGCTTGTATTAAGCAATATAGGCAATGAAAGAACCAAAAGTTTAATTGAAGGTAAAAATTCTTTTTTTCATTTATAGGGTTTTTTAGAAAAATAGAGTTGAGAATTTATGGAAAGAAAGGCATATATATGTATATTTTTACCCTTCACTTCTTCGTATCTCAAACTGTTTCTTAGATTTTGGTGCATTTCATTCAGCATTATATTTTATATTACAAAATATATAATATTTTCAAATAACTTTTTGTATTTATAGTTTTTATAATTGACAATACATCTAAATGTCATAAATGGTTTTTAAAAAATCCAATTGTTTATAAATTTTTCTTCAAACGTAGTTGGATAGCTTAATTAGCTGGTACCCTGCGCGTTGCTGCCGCAGAAGAAATAATTTAGGAAATATCGTTTGTAATTAATATAGTTACCTTGTTTAATTAAGAATGTTAGGAAAAATGATATTTATTTTCCTGTCGACAATGAATGCATTCATTGAAATGGAAGGGTGTGTAAAAGAGAAGAATGAGCGGTATTTATTCCATTTTTATTATTCTATTCTACAAACAAATATTCATTTTTATGAGTTAGATTTGTGCATTATTTTAGAATTGTTAAGTTTGGTGCTCTTTCAGAATGGTAATTAAAGAAACTATTTATTGTCTCTCGTGATTCGTTTAGTATTCGTTCGGAATTCACAAGTTTAATAGTAGAAAATATTATTAAAGTATTTTCTTTTAAAATTAATTAAACACAGAATATATATTTACGCAAGGAAATCTTTAATATAGTGAAGAGATAATTTTTTGAAAACTAAGATGGTGCAAAATCATTTATACTACAATATTTTTGGATAGTTACTGCAAAAAACGCTAAAATTTAAAAACCCCGCAAAAATTTCGTCAAAAATAATAATTTCATGAGTTACTGAAAAAAAACGATAAAATTTAATTAATTGCTTAGTTAATATTTCACACCTATAGGATTGGTTTCCCTTAAAAGTTTCTTGCGCACTCTCTAATAAAATAATTACCTCAGAGAATCCTTGCATAGCATTTACGTACAATAGCTTCGAAATATGAACGTCTAGCTTGAATGTATCATCATTACTGAATCTGTAGTGTCTCCTTGGAAAGTTACTTGATGGTGAATCCATGGTCAAAAGATGCGTTAAATAGATCTGAACATATTTTTTATACTTTAAATGACTGTATTATGCCTATAACCTAGGCGTAAGTGCAAGTAAGATGTTGTTGAACTTTCATTGGAATCAGATGATGATGATGATGTCGTGTCCGTGTTTCCACGAAAAGGGGGTGCAGTAGCTTCAGAGGGTAAAGGCCCCTGAGCACCCAGAGGGCAGAAGACTCACTTCTAGCTCACATGAAGGTGACACACACATTCACTTGCGCAACCCCTTTTCACGGGGGGCACATTCATACATCTCACAAATAGAATACAGAATAGCAACCATGCCCGAACCGGGACCCGACCCCGGGACGCCCAGATCAAGGGGAAGACAATTTTAATCGGATGAAAGTCACGACAACGCATAAGAGACATACAGACAAACTTTCCTTTGTATTTTATTATTACAGACAAACTTTCCTTTGTATTTGTAGAGATATACATCAAATATCAACTAAAACATATTTTATATTTATGATATATTATGTTTAATTGCTGAAGAATACACAGACATGAAAGAAATTCTGCCATCTCTTCAATGAATTTTTTTCTTCTAACTTTGTACAGAAAATCATGTAAGTGGTGTTAAGGTATCCGACTACGTTGAAAACACGGGTTCAGTCTTTACTCTTCATAAAACATTTTATTCTTTCTAGAAAAAGAAACCTATAATTCAAGTTCACATAATTTTAGGCTCAAATTTGTCTTTCACTTTATCTTTCTTAAAACTTTCACTTTCCTGAAAATTCTCCACTATTTGCATGATATCTCAAAAACTAATGGAGGTATTCTCATGAAAATTTCAGCGTGTGTTTTAAATAATAGAGGCAATGAAAGGAACCAAAAGTTGTATTGCTGGTGAACTATTTTTTCGTTTTTGGGTGTTTTAAGGAAAATAAGGTTGGGAATTTAGAGGGGAAAGTGCCTATATACGTCTATTTTTACTCGTCACTTTTTTTTTTTTTTGTTTCCTAGATTTTGCTTCATTTCATTCATCATTGTATTCTATAACTTGAGTACAAAGAAAAATAGGAATTCTGCGTTACGATTTTGTGTAGAGTGTTTACAGTGTTGATTAAATTTCTTTAAAATTTAGAATAGATTTTCCTATTCCTCAAAATATAATATATTTTCAAACATAAACCTCAAAATATATATATTTTCATTTTTGTTGTATTAACAGTATTTTATATTATAATTGACAATACATCTAAAAACCATAGTTTTTGAAAAATCCAATTTTTCAAAAATGTTCCTACCAAAGTAGCCGGACACCTTTCAATCCGAAATTTATGCAAGGACATCGTTTTCAATCCGAAGTTGCGATGTTTATTTTTCTTACTGCAAAAGATTTCAAAATGAAATCGAAACTATCCGATAGTTATGAATTATTATTATTAGTCAGATATTCGAATATTATAGTTCCGGATATTCCATTATTACTGTTAGTTATAAGAATAGTTAGGAAATTAAAGTTTTGAAAAAACTGAAGTGAAAGACAAAGTTTAGCTGAAAAAATAGGTGATCCTGGAGGATAGGATAGGCCAGGCCTTCTTTTTCCTAGAATAGATAAACTGTTTTGGAAAGGGGAAAGTCTGAGCTACAGGAAATAAAATTTAAAAAATATACATATCGTCAATGTGATCGATACCCAGTGTTTTTAAAGTGGTCGGATACCTTAACGACATAAATAACTTGACCATAAACTAAGTTCATTCCTATAAAATTTGTAATAATTGGAAACAAACAAATGTTATTAAACATTTATACAAGATATTGACATGAGATGGACTCGATATTCCTTATACAATCATTAAGTTTCAGAAATCATCATATTCAACTCAGATTATTACATAATGTTTTGATCTATAATATTCATTTATTTAACAAATGGTTTCAACAGGAATTATTCATCTAAAGCGGAAGGCTTCAACTAAGTAACTCAATTCAATGCTTTTAATCAGCTGTGTTAGTTTGAATGCAATTCCCATGATGATGATGATGTCATGTCCGTGTTTCCGCGGAAAGGGGGTGCAGTCGCTTCTGAGGGCAAAGAACCCTGAGCACCCAGAGAGCAGAAATCTCACTTCGAGCTCATATGAAGGTGACACACACATTCGCTTGCACAATCCGTTTTCACAGGGGGGCACATTCAAGCATCTCACAGATAGAACGCACAGAAGAACAGCCATGCCCAAACTTGACGCCCAGATCATGAGGAAGACACGCCACCCTTATGCCAGGATGCCGGCTGTAATTCTTAAAAATGTGGCATATATATATATATACATATAATATATATAATATTATTTATAAATATAAATTAAATATATAATATGCATATATTTCATATAGTGAAATCGAAGAATAATTCTTTCCAAGTGAGTAATTTTAAAAAGTTTTTAATTGGAAATTGAAAACTTAACTTGAGATTCATATTGTTGTTAGCTCTGTTTACTACATAATATTTCGATATAATCTTAACTAAAACTGAAATCAAATATTCATTTATATAGCTAACTAGCTGGTACCTGGCTTGTTGCTGCCGCTGAAAAATTTATATTAAGTGCAATCAATCAATAATTTGGCAATAGTTTATCGAAATAGGATGAATGGTAGACAGTATATAAAATATCATATTTTATATACTGTTAAAATATATATTCATCAAATTTTACATATTAGATTCTTTTAGAATTGTAAAACTGTTTGTTCTTTTAGAATAAGAATGAAATAAACTAATTATTGTATCTGTTAGTTAGTTTAATATTCGTTCGGAATTCTCAAATTTAATGTTAGAAAAGGTGATTAAAATATTTTCTTTCGAAATTGATAAAACATAGAGAATGTAATTATACCATAAGACCGTTAATGGAGTTGAAAAGACAATTTTGGAAAATGAAGATGGCGCAAAATTATTTATACAATAATATTTTTGGTGGTTACTGCAAAAAATGCTGAAATTTAGTTAAAATTTAAATCTTCCCTCGAAACTTTCTCGTATAGTCTGTCATAAAGATATTACCTCTGAGAATGACTTGCATGATAATTCCTTTATATAGCTACAAAGTGTTAACTTTTCACTTGGATTTAGCATTTCTTCTGAATCTATTGTCCCCTCGAAGAGTTATTAGGAGATGAATCCTTGGTAAATAGATGCGGCGGAAATTCGATTTCTTTTTTTAAAGTTTTGATAATTGTACTATCCCTATAACCGTCCCGCAGGTGTAAGCAATAAGTTGATCCAATTTCATCACAATTAGAGGAACGGTTTAGAAAGGCATAAGGAACCTGCAGACAAATATTCATTTTTATTTATATAAGATGGTTCAGCAGGCTTTATTTATCTAAAGCAGAAGGCTCCAACTAAATCATTTAATTCAATGCTTTTAATTAGCTGTATTAGTTTGAATGTAATAAGTGAGTAATTTTACCAAAGTTTTTAATTAGAAACTAAAAACTTACTTTGAGATCTATATTGTTTTTTCTTATGTTTCTAATTAAATTCACAAGAGTAAAAATTTAAAACATTTTTATGTAATATTCAGTAAAATTTTAATTCCTGTTTTTTTCATTAACTGAACTTACATTTTTAATTTTTTTTAACAAAATATCCAAAAAAGGAATCTTTTCTGGTGAATTGTTAAAGTAATCATGCAAAAAAATATGAATTAAAAAGGAAACAAAACATAAATAAAAAATAAACCTCCGAATGTCTAAAAGCAAGTTTGAAAGTTTTAAATGGTGAATATTTATTAAATCAAATCTTTTATTAATTATGCTTGAATTTCTACAAAAAAAACCTATCGATCATTCGATATCAAAGATCTATCGAATAACATAATGTATTCTTTTAGTTAGTTAAATGACTGTAGGGATATTTTTCAAATCTCTTTATACAGATATTCATCTAGTACTATAAAACATAGCATATTATTATTTCCTGGATAGTTGGCTATTAAAGAGAAATGGTTTAATAAAATTTTAGTTATATTTTTCATTAAAATTACTGGAAATATTAAAATTTTTGCACGGTAATTTTGAGATAAAGTTTTACGCGAAAATATTTCGTGAGGCACTTTAAAAGTAGAAAAGACTTAAGTTTCCCAATAGTATCAGAGTTCTTTTCTGTGTATTTTTATTGGATTGGGAAATAAATTCGCAGCGATTTTATCAAATATTTTTTTAAAGAAAGTCCTTAGTAATAGCTATCGATTATGTATTAGCCTTTGCTATATATAACCTCCTCCTACCTCTCAACCGATTTGTCGATGCCATTCAGCCAAAAATCACCCTGTCTGGTCTTTAAGGCCCTCTTTATTGTCGAAGGTAACGCCCCTCATATAGTTTGACAGGGAGCGGAAAAGATGGTCATCCGACGGTGTAAGATCCGGAGATGCTGAAAGACTTCCATTCAGTCTTAGAGTGCGGTTTTGAAGACTTGTGCAACATGGGCCCTGGCGTTGTCGTGAGGGTGTATGGTTTGGCTTTGTCGATGGGATCTTTTCAGTCTCCTAGCCTGTTTCACTAGGTGTAGCTGTGCTATGTAGAGCTCCTTGTCGACCGTGACATTCCTTTCGAGCGTTTTCCAGTACACCATGCTAACCCAGTCCTACCAAACTCAGCTCATGGTCTTCTTTGGGTTGAGGTCAGGCTTGATCATTTCCGTGCTGCAGACTTGCTTATGACGATGAGCACAGTTTTGTCGAGCAGAAAGAGCTCTATCGAATGAATACCATACACTTTGTCAAACAGGGAAAAAAACCGTTGGAAAACAACGTGAATATAAAAACGCTACGAACGTATTTCCAACCAAATATTTTATTTTTATAAATTCAATATAATTTTACAATTTTTAGTATTACTATAATTAATAATAATTGTTATTGTTATTACAGTTATTTTTAATTATGTTTCAGAAATGCCTATATCATTTTTTTTTATATATTTTTCTTTCCAAAGAATTTTTGTAATATTGATTCAATGGATTATTACAATTTGATCATTTCTCAATTAATCTCTTTTAATAGTATAGCATAGTTTCATAGAAAATTTTAGTAAATATACAAATATATTTTCAAAAATTAAGCGCTGCTTTTCTTTGAAATTTGATTTAAGTATATTATTCTTTGTGCTATTTTGATATAATTTTATTAATTTGTAACATTATTTTGTGGATAAGAAGATAAAAAAGTGGCAATAAAATAAATAAGGCCTTTTCACATGTTGCCACAATATTATACAAAAACTCGATTATGTTCCAATATTTAGGAATAAAATTTCAAATTTCTTTGTTTGTTTGTATTTTGTTTTTACTGTGTCAGTATTTGCGGGAAAAACAGCGATGTGAGTCAAAAATCAAAAGGAAGCTGCATTTTTTGATAGAAGTGAAATTATAGTTTTAGTTGGTTAAATTTCTACTTTCGTTAAATTTAAAAATATTAAGAAAAAAAAATATAAATGGTTCCTAAAAAAAAAAAAAAAAAAAAAAAAAAAAAATCCAGTTAAATGTGTCAAATGATTATTATATAAGTTTTGAAGCCGGTACTAAGACACTCTTTATATGAATGTGTGCATAAATAATTAAACATATTTTGATGAATTATTCGATATTTTAAATGAAAGAACTTTGAAAAACAGAGATTGAATTAAACCTGTTTTATTTTGAAGGAATGTTGATTTGTAGAGTACGCTTCGAAAATGAGCGTAATTAGAATCAACATAAGAAAATGAAGAAAAAAGTTTTTTAAAACATTAAATAAAATGAATATTTTTAATTAAATATTTTATTAATAAAATATTGAATATACGTGAATATTTTTGTCATTCAAATAAATTTGAGACAGGTTTGGGCAAACTTTATTAAAAAATATTAAAAAATATTTGGAAATCGAACAAAATTTATTATAAAACTCCACAAGGATTGAATAAAAATTTTTAATAAATTCATTATTCATTTATAAATCTTTAATAAATGAACGAAGTTACGTCTGCATTTCTAAAAACTATCTAATACTATAAATATAATATTTCTAATAGTTATAAATTTATATACTGTAATTTTAAAACCTGCTCTAGGTTGATAATATAGACTCAATGTCCCCTTTTTTTTTATTAATCCTCCGGAATTGTAGTTAGTTAAGACTAAAACATATTTTACCAACTACTATAAATAGTAATTGTTTTCTAAAATTATTATAACATAAGTTTTAAAGTTTAGCATATTTTTGGATGTCTTCCAACAAATTCTCATATAATGAAACCACAGCGAAAGGCTATTTTATCTTAAGGTATCCGAAAACGTTCGAAGGATAATTTTTGAAAAATTGAATTTTTTTTTAAAACTATCTTAAAGTATAGCTTATAGGTTTATTGTTAATTATAATACAAAATGCTGTAATTACAAAAAATGTTTGAAAATATAATATATTTTGAGAAATAGTAAATTATAATGGAATTGAAACAAAACAGTTAACACTCTGCAGAAAATTGCCTTGCAGCAATCCTATTTTTATTTCTACACAAATTATGGAGTATAATGATGAGATAAATAAACCGAAATCCAAGAAACATTTTGAGATGCAAAGAAGTGATGGGTAAAAATATATGCATATATGCATTTTTTCTAAATTTAAAAATTAAATTTAAAACTTAATTTAACCATAAATTTAAAACCATTTTTCTCAAAACATCTATAAAAGAAAAAAAGTATTTCGCCAACAGTAAAAGTTGTGGTTCATTTCATTTTCCCTATTATTTAAAACACGCTCTGAAATTTCTATGTGAATACCTCTATTCGTTTTTGAAATATCATGTGAACGGTGGAGAATTTTTATGAAAAAGAAAGTTTCGAAAAAATTGAAGTGAAAGAGAAATTTTAGTTGAAAAATATGTTTTGTTTAAAATTCCGCTGGATGATAGGTCAAGGTTTCCTTTTGCTAGAAAAGATAAACTGCTTTGCAAAAAGGAAAGTCTGAACTACAAGAAATATCACTGAAAAAAATTTCACCACTGCGGTTGATAACCCATGTTTTTAACGTAGTTGGATACCTTAATAGATTCATTTGACAAAATTTCTCTGCTAAATATTCAATAAATATTAAAATGAAAGCTAAAGGCAACTTTTAGATGTTTTCCAAAATTGAAAAGACAGCGGTCAAAGTGTAAAATGTAGAATATGGATTTTTTTATCAAAGTATTTCATCATTTCTAAATTTTCTAAATATTTGAACTTTATTTTAGACTCTTCTGAAAAATTTAGCGAAGTATATATTTTAAATCATCACACTCCGCAAAATTAATCCCTTCTCTTTTGCTAATATTATTTAAGAAAAGCTGATATAGAATTTTAAAAAAAAGAAACCTGTTTCAAAAAGAATTACAAAGTTCGTCGCTGAATTGTATAAGCATATAGATAAAATTTTGATTTTTTTATTTATAATTGCTAAATTTATCAGAGATTAATGAAGCAGACGTAAAATTTAAGGCCGCATAATGGGGTAAGCGAATAATTATAAGATATTGTTACGGATTTTCCTCCTTATTCTAATCCGTGGGGTTCGTTTAATCGTATAGTGGGTGTGTACGGTTTGAGAAGATGCTAACACATAATGATCAGTCCTTCAGTAGAGGCCACAACACAGACGACGTTTATTTGCAGGACAGTACAGAGATGACAAATATTTACAGCACTACTATGTACAGAAGACAGCTATATACAGCCGAGAAGAACACGCAGGACAGCACACTAAAGTTACTCTACTGCAGACAGTAGCCCACAATAGCAACAGTAGTCCACAGGCTGAAATTCCGTAGTGACAACGTCCACAGCTCACAATGCGGTCAGACAGGATTCAGCAGGAGAGAGAATCTTTAAGGGATTCACTTTACACTCACGTATGTCTCTCCAGAACAGGTTGAAACAACTCCTCTGTCTCTTCTTGCCTTCACTGCCGACTCACTACTTGACACAACGGGACTACTCCTCAGTTCGGGACAGCTCCGCTCCCAAAGACGACACAGGCTTCTTCAGAATGCACCACCAGCGATTCAGCAGCCTTCAGTTCAAGATCTCTCCATTTAGGTCTGCTCAGTCGACTTCCACCGTACTCCGTTTAAATACCTAGACCTCTCAGGCCTGGTCTTCTCGATTAAACACCAGACCGTTCTTCTCATACTCCTCTTCAAGACCTCTCAATTCAGGTCTCCTCGATTCCGAACCCACTCCGCAGACTGGCTGCCTTATATAGTGATAGACGCGGGGGGGAGGCTAAACGCCTTCTGGACCAATCAGGAGCATTCTGGATGTATCCCGGCTCCTAATGGATTGATCTGGAAAATTCTCGATGTTTCGGGTATGATCCATTTTGTCGCCAAAATCGCCAAATTCGTCACCAAGTTTGTTGCCAAGCCTTGGGACCTCTGGCGTCACACCTTGGCACTATTCAATACAGATTGCTGTTAATCTATCTTCCTTACAATGGCATTATTAGAGCGAGAAAGCAAAACTACACGTGCGTAACAATATCATCGACTCTAAGGAGATAATTTCAAAATTTATTTAAAAAAAGCCAATGTTTATTTCTGAGATCACAATTTTTACTATCTAATTCTAAGAATTGATGCGACTTTTATCCATTTTTTACATGCCTGTTAAAGTAGTTTTTCTTTTACTGCTGAAAAATTAAAAATATATATATTTTATTAAAAGCAATATCCATTATAGTTTATGGACACGGTCACTATAAAACAAAATGTTTTTAAAAAAAGGCGATTAATTAAAAGTGAAAACTTTTATTGGACTTTTTCACACTTTCTATTCTCTTCGACGTTCTAAAAGGAAAATCATGAAATCGGTTTGTAAAAGGACATAATATTTGAAAAAATGCATATTTGAGAAGAAAAAAAACCCGCATATTTCTGTGAATTAAAAAAGCATTCACTTGATTACAGATTTATACATTAAATGCTTTCCCTCCCACTTAAACAAATTCAAGTTAACTACTATGAACGCTGATTACTATTTTGCGTGACACAATGTTCGCAAATATGTGATTATTTGTTTAGAGATTGTTCGACTTTCATTTGGAGCTTTTTGTAAAAGCGTATTCGGACTCTACAAGCCTTATTGCCGAATGCATTATGAAACATTTATCTGACAGAATAAAACAAATTACTTCCTTTAATACTTGTTTTTTTTATAAAATTGTTTTAAAAGTTTTTGTTTAAAATGTTATATTCGCTTTGTATATAAAGTAAGTAGAATTTTATAAAAAATAAAGAAGGGAGTGGAAAGTTTTATATTTTTTGTTGAAATAAATCATGTTTCCTGAATATTAGTTAACACAATAGGTTTAGTTAAGGTATCCGACTACGTTAAAAAAACCTGATTACCGACCACATTGGCGATTTTTTTTAAAATTCTTATTATTTCTGGTAGTTCAGACATTTCTCAAAACAGTTTATCTTTTCCAAGAAAAGGAAGACCTGACTTATCATCCAGGGTGACACATTTTTCAGTCAAAATATGTGTTCTGCTTCAATTTTCTGAAACCTTTAACGATCATAAAAATTCTCACCATTAACACGATATCCTCAAAACTAATACAGGTATTTACATAAACATTTCAGTGTGTGTTTCAAATCATATGGACAATGAAATAAATTAAACGTTTGATTGCCGGTGAAATACTCTTCCATTTATGATTGTTTAGAGAAAAATTAAGCTAAGAATTTATGGAAAAAATACATGTATGGGTATATTTGTTCCCATCACTTCTTTGCATCTCAAAATGTTTCTTAGACTCTGGTCCATTTCCTTCATCATTCTATTCTCTAACTTGTGCGCAAAGGAAAATAGGATTGCTGCATTACCATTTTGTTAACCATTAAGTTTAAATTTCATTAAAATTTACTGCACATATTCTCATGTTTCAAAATATATATATATATATTTTTTGTATTCATAGTATTTATAACTTACAATACATCAAAAAAACAATAAATAGTTCCTAAAAAATCCAATTTTTCCAAATTTTTCCTTTTAACGTAGTCGGACACCTTAAAATAAATGCGTGGAAGATGTAAACGACAAAAGATATAATTGCCACATAAAAAATTAAGGTATCGGACTAATTTCGTAGGGATATTTTTGAAAAATTCGATTTTTTAAAATCTTTTTAGAACTATGGTTTTTAGATGTATTGTCAGTTATAATACAAAATACCATAAATGCAACAAAATTATTTGAAAATATAATATATTTTGAGAAATGGGAAAATGTGTAATAAATTTTAATGAAATTTCACTAAAATGGTTTACACTCTACACAAAATAGTATAGCAGCAATCTTATTTTTCTTTGTACTTAAGTTATAGAATGCAATGATGAATGAAATGAGCCAAAATCTAAGAAATATTTTTATATGCAAAGAAGTAAAGGTAAAATTATACATTATGCCTTTTTTCATCAATTAACAATTTAATTTTTCTAAAAACACCCATAAATGTAAAAGTATTTCACCAACAATCAAACTTTTGGTTCGTTTCGTTGCCCATATCATTTAAAACACACGCTGAAATTTTTACGTAGATACTTCTGTTAGGTTTGGAGACATCATGTGAACGGTGGAGTATTTTTTATGAAAATTTAATTTTTTAGAAAATGGAAGTGAAAGACAAATTTTAGTTGAAAAAAACGTGACCCTGGATGATAGGTCAAACCTTCCTTTTTCTAGAAAAGATAAACTGTTTTCGAAAGAGAAAAACCTGAACTACAAGAAATAATATTAAAAAAAATCGCCAACATGGTCAATAGTCAGTGTTTTCAACGGAGTCGGATACCTTAAACACCTTTTTTCCGCTTTCAGAAAAGTGATAAATACTTCTAAATATCTCTATGTAGTTCTAAAACTTATGTAAAGATGGCACTAGAGAACAGGCTTCTGCGATTAGTATGAAGTTCTTTTTGCGATTTCTCAAAATGTTCGCTTTTGCCCCTTTATACATTTATTAAAATTTAAGTGCCGCTGTAACCTGTTTTGTCAAACATCGTCACCGAAAGGTAGCGAGTTCTGTCCTCGTCTCGACCAAAGACCGCCGTGTTGCAACATGGCAGTTGGGGCACGTTCAATATGTCTTCCAAGTTTCCCTCACAAAGGGTACCTTTGAGGGTACTGAGTCGGTCTCTGATTCGGATCTCAATACTGACAAGCGGATGGAGGAATGAGGTCGACCACCCCCTAAAAAGGGTTGTGTCGTGTGTGTGCGAGCAAAGTCGTCCTTTCGCCTGAACGGTGCTCGTTCCCAACGAAAGGCTCCTTCATTCGAAAGAATTCCGCACATTCGGGCTTGGTATGACAAAGGTGGATTAGACCCACCACCAGGTATTCTATATAAGATTCCCTGTCCTCATGGTAAGGCCCGGTGGTAAGGTCTCGGATTCGGAACCGGAGGGTTGCAGGTTCGAGACCCGATTCCACCGAAGAACCGTAGTGTGAGGGGGTCTCTTTCACTTAAATCTCTCCGGCCAAATGTCCTCCCGCTGGTGTGGTGTGGAGGTTTGGAGAGAGTGGTGCTAACTCAGGTGCCGTACTCGGCTGACTGACCGTGCTGACCGTAATTAAAAATGACGAGGTCCGTCCCAAAAAATAGCCCTAGTGTTGCTTTACAACGGGACGGTACTATAACTAAACTGAACAGAACTAACAGTTAAAATAACTAAACTAAACCACTAAAAATGAGACCTGCTAAGAAATTTCTGGGCTATGTGTGAACTCGTTGAGGTTCTGAAATGAGCAAATATTCGATTGAACGTTATACCCGTCGGGCCAAACGTCCTCCTCCTGGTGGGGTATGGAGAGATGGAGGTGCCAGCTCAGATGTCGTCCTCGCACCTGAGCGTCGTATAAAAAGACATCCGTCCCAAAATAGACCTCGTGTTGCTTCAAAACGGGATGACAATAAGTTGCAAAACTATTAATTGATTGCATAAAATATTATTTTTTTCGGCGGCAGCAACGCGAGGGGTACCAGCTAGTATTATTATTTAAAAAAACTATATTTTAAGAGCAGCGAATTTGTGAAATAATCTACAGCCAAAACATGATCTCATTAGTGGATGAAAAATGTTTATTTTATCGTATAATTGCATAAAACAATAGATCAAAAAACACAATGTCGTATTTCCTTTCCGAAAGAAAGAATTTAATATTCATACAAGAACAATTCCGTTGCATTTAAATTGAAGGACATAAAATTTATTGGATAAATAAGAACACTTCCAACATTCTCCGTTCAATTTTAAAAGCGAACAAACGCCATCATTTTCCCAACACTGCTTTTATTTATTCGGATAAAATTTGAAATTCCTGCGAGAATAATATTTTATGGAATGGTCCCGTTTATAAAGGATTTGAAAAGGAAGACCCTTTAAGAATTTATTGCGCCATGTGTATAAAATGTCTGCTTCCTGGAATTTTTGCATGAATCAGGAGTAAGAGAAGGGGATGCACTCCAGACATCGGACAGACAGAATTCCTGACATACTCCGGTGTCGGATCCCTATAATGGCATGTTTGATTTTATGATTACAGTTACAGAGACAGCGTCAATCTTTTATGTTTTATCTTTTACATATATTTGGGCTGCGTTCTTTTGACTTTGATGTATTTATATATAAGTATCAAGTAAAAGATTTCGGAACTCCTAAAAATAAATAAAATCCGGTAATAATATACAATTATATTAAATTCAAATCCTTATTCTTTAATAATGATATTAGTTATTCTCCTGAAATTTGAATAAAGAAGAAAAGAGTTTTGTATTTAATATTATTTTGCAGTATATTGTGACAATATTAAATTCAAATATTTATTCTTTAATAATTTTATCAGTTATTCTCCTGAAATATTTTAATATTATAATCATTTTCACCTAATATTTTCATAATATGTAATAATATAAATTAAAATCTCTATTCCCCTCTACTTAAATTTCAGAAGAATAACTGATATCATTTTTAAAGAGTAGAGTTTGAATTTAATATTATTGTATTTTACATCAATATTAAATTCAAATCTTTATACTTTAATAATTATATCAGTTATTCTCCTTTTGTACTGCATAAAAATTTTTTAGCAAAGAAGTCAAACAATGAATTCTTCAACCCTTTGCACTGGGGGAAGTAATTCGATGAATAAAATTATTCACCCTAATGCAAAAACATGTTTATTGTTCTGAAAAAATATATATAATAATGTAATGATATTTCTAAATCTAAATTATATCCCCATAATTTTTATCTTCGGGTCGGATCGGTCTAATGCCACTTGGTGATACCAAGCTCGAATAATCGGAACACATTCGAATGAAGGCAGAGGTGTGCGCCTTTCGTTGTGAACGAGCACCGATAAGGTGAAAGGAGGAGTTTGCTAAAACACACACGACACGACCCTTTTTAAGGGGTGGTTGAACTCATTCATCCATTCGCCAGTCAGAATTGAGATCCAAATCGGAGATCTGCACAGTACTGCCAGGGGTATGGGAACTTGAAGGACTTTGGAGTCACGACCTATTTAACTTTCATTGTTCAACCGTGCGGTCTTTGGTCGAGACGAGGACAGAACTCGTATCCTTTCGGTGACGAGACGGACGCTCTACCAACCAGGCGACCTCCTTTTAAGCTTAATTTAGCTCATATTAACTTCATTCAAAAATGCTCTCTTATTTCCTGAACCCATTCAATATATTTCTTTATATTGATGCTACGTGAGCTCTAAAATTGCTTAAATCAGAAGTTCTCCCTCTTCGAGTGTAGGGATAAAAATCGCCAGCCTAAAATTATTTTAAGATACCTAAGATGCTTCTCTAAAGTATAAAATCACTGTATATTATCTCACAATCACTAGGGATAAATATTTCCGTATTTCTTCTCTCGTGTTTTGCGATGTAGATTGATTTATCTTTTCGTTTTTTGCTTCTACATAAATTATGCCTTCCGGAATGAAATAAAAGCGAATTTTTAAAATAAAAATTCCGTCTTTTCTCTTCGGCTAGGAAACTGCTCAAAAATTGTGTCTTTACATGTATATATAATCATTTTTATTTGAATTTCCCCGAAAGATTAATATACATGTTTTAACCACATTTTATTTAATTTCAGCTATTAAAATTTAAAAATAAATAAATAAATAAAGGACCAAAATGATATACTATCTTGATTGGTGCTTTTGAGTTAAATTATGCTGAGATAGCATTCATTTATCATTTTATGCTGTGAATAAATATTTTTCCTATTTTAGATGCATATTAAAAAAGCTCTTTATTAAATTCATGACCAATAAGAGTGAGAGGGAAGAAACAGGAAAAAGAGAGGTATAGGAAGCTATTCTAAGAATATATAGATTTAGAATGGAAATTAAATGAGACAGTATTTACTTCAGGTTTGTAAGCACAGTAAAGCATAGGAGTAAAAACACTAGTGCTTCAGAATTTAAAGTTTTGTTTTAATTCAAACGAGTAGAAAATTTAAGTAATTTAAGAACACCAATAAATAGTAATTAAGACTCAGCACACGTGCTTGTATATGCACACACACAGGCGCACGCGCGCACACGCACACACATACACAAGCACACACACACGGGTTTGTGTGTGTTTATGACAATTTAGATACACATTTTCTAACGAGGCCATAACAGTTAACTGATTAATAAAGTGAAATGAATCTATTGACCCAGCCTCTACATTTCCATGAATTGCTATTTTCTGTTAAGGTACGCTCTCGATGCTCAGTGTTTCACCATTTAAACGCTGGGCTCGGAAGCTCCGCTTAATGAATGAGGCGGTCGGGAGATAAGAGTATTCATTTACGGAAGGTAATGAAATGGCAGAAATTGATATACATAAAAATTAACAATATAAGCTAAGTGAAAACTAATACAATAGAATTAAAATGACAAAAAATAGAAAAAAAATCCGGCAAAGAATTTTTTTATGTTGCTTTGTTTTTGTGTTTTTCGATGTTATGCCTCTTTAGCCTTCATTTTCAGGGGATTTTCGGGTCACGAGGGGTCAATACTGTTGGACACTATCCGATTTCCTCAGAGAAAATATCCCTTCTTTTGAATCCTTGCCTGACGGTGACCCTTGAAATAGTCTTCAGGCTGGATTCTTTTTCTACTGGTTGTAATTCCATTGTATTCCCTCTTAATTAGCTTATATTTAACTAATTTATTTAGATTCATCTGCATTTTAGTTGCAGCTTCATTTGCGCACACTAAATACAATGACTGGTTCTTTTTTTAAATTTTAAACTTATTCGAATCCAACGTAATTTTTAATTTCTATTCCAATTTTTAGTTTCGTTTACATAATTATATTAATTTAGATTTGTTTCATAAATAGGTTTTATTTCATTTACTTTTAATTTTTGGTAACTTTTGCTGTTTAATTCCGAATTAAATTCTGATTTTGATTTCGACCTAATTAGTTTCGAATTCAATTTTGGTGACACAGAAGATGTGTTTTAATCATTTTAATGCTTTTATGGTTGTTGTTATATATATATATATATATATATATATAAGTTGAGTACAGAATTACGTATCTAGTAAGAAATGTTTTCCTTTCAAATCTAATAAATGTGTTATTGCTTCATAATGGAAATAAGGAGTCCATTGTAATACGAGATAATAAGGATTTAATGAAGACTCTAATTACAAGTCGATTTGCGAATTCTACTGAAATAATGAATGGTCACATGATACATTAATAGTGTGTAGATCCGATTAAACTTTAAGTATCAATTAAGTCTTTTGAGGGGGGTGGATAATCACGGAGAGTGTAAAATAAAAAGTTTTAATAATTTGGATTATCAAATTATCTGGATTATCTGATTATCAAATACGGAAAAATACTTTATTCATTTTTTTGAGGTCGTTCGTAAACCAAAAATTATTTTTCTTTCAGGTATCCGACTAAGTTGAAAGCATTGTTTATGGACCAAATAAGAGAATTTTTAAAAAAAATTATTATTTCTTGTAAATCAGACTTTCCTTTTTCCAAGACAGTTTATTTTTATATGGAAAAGGAAGGTCTGACCTATTATCCAGAGTAATTTTAAGCAAAACATATTTTTCAGCTAAAATTTGGCTTTCACTTCAGTTTTAATTTTCATAAAAATTGTCCACCATTAGCATATCTTAAAAACTAATAGACTTATTTATATACAAATGTCAGCTTACGTTTAAAATAATATGGGCAATGAAAGGGAACAAACGTTTTATTGTTGGCGAAATATTTTTTTCATTTATAGGGGCTTTTAGAAAAATTAAGATTAAATTTAAGGAAAAACTACATTTATACGTATATTTTTACCCATAACGTCTTTGCATCTCAGATATTTTCTTAGATTTTCATTCATTTTATTCAACATTGTAATCTATAAATCGGGTACAAGTAAAAATAGGATTTCTGCATCACATTTTTGTGTAGAGTTTCAGTCGTTTTGGTTCAATTTCATTAAAATTTACAACACATTTTCTTATTTCTCAAATATATAATATTTTCAAATATTTTTTGTATTTATAGTGTTTATTATTAAAAATACAACTAAAAATCATAAATAGGCTCTAAAAATATCCATTTTTCAAAAATTGTCTTTCGAGCGTAGTCGGATACTTTAAGAAATTGTTACAAAACGAATCAGTTTTCCCCTTCATTTCGTCGATCCCATTATTATGATTTATTTGCATTAGATGAATAGCAATCCTTAAATTTGCATTTCTAAAGATGAACGCATCCCAAAATAGATCACATATGTGCGAATCACTTTAGTGTTACCAGAATTATAAAAACTTTGGACTGGAAATTTTCTGTGATTACACTTTAATCCGTTTTATCAAAAAAATGTTTTATAAATTTAAAAATATACAATTCTATTAGCCATATACAATGTTATAAAATTAACAATATTCAATAAATTATACAATTTTTTAGTTTATTTTTTTTTAAAGTATTTTCAGGCATTCTTTAGAACAATATATTTCATTGTAACAGGGAAACTCAATTTGTTTCTATTTATGATACAAATCGTTTGTATTAGACTTTTCTTTTTGAATAAGATTTAGTGTGAAATAGGATTTCTATAAAATTTAATATTTTTTAATGTTTACAAAGAAAAGAATGGTGAAAATTATTTGAATTTCATATGCAAACATTTCTACAATTTCCTGTGCTCTAATGGGGTGTTTGAAAATATAAGCATGGAAATGCATAATGAAATAAACCGAATGGTATGGGAATTTTAAAACTGGATGAGTTATAGATAAACATTAAAATGTGAAAAAATATTTTCCTAGTAAAGTTATTAAACAAAATGACTCTTTTATTTCCTTTAGAATTTTAGTAAAGATTTTAATGTTGTCAAATATGGCCTTATAAGGAAAAGCATTTGGTTTTTTTACATATTTAAGGTTTCTTTTTAAAAAGTTGACAATTTTTTCTCATTAAATATTAAACAATTCAAGATTTTGTATTTGATTCTTGTATAAAATTACTTGAATTAAGAATGAACGAATCTTTTTGCTACTTAATATGATGTTTCTCATTAAAACTTTTTTGAATTTCATCCGGACACACAATGGGAATATATTTTGCTAAACATAATACATTTATCGATGAAATTCAAGCTGTAATCCATCATCTACTTTTCTTCATATTTTTCTCCTAAATTACTTATCAATCTGTTCTTCTATTAAGAGTTTTTTTTTACGTTACTCATCTTATGACATTATGATATTTATTATAAGTATTTAATTCCTTATCAAGAACCAATTTAAAAAAAACAATTATTTCATTAATTATATTTTTATAAAAGAAATTAATTATTATTATAAATCAAGTATTATTCATTCATAATTTTTTATGTCTAATTTATGTAAATTAATGTTTTAGGAAAACAGCCTACTGTACGGATAATGTTACATTAATTAACAAACGCGCCTGCTACAAAAGTACTTTACCAAAAGCATATTCTTTCTTTCTAAAAACATAAAAACTAATTCATTAACGATATGGAATTCGGAATGTAAAATTATCAGCTTAATTTCAGTTATATTTGCCAATTAACTTTAAGAGAGAGAAAAAATTAAACAAACGGAAATAATTACAATTAAGTATTTTTGAATAATTAATAAACTAAATTACTATGAAGATATTTATTATGGAGCTCATTTGGTAAATTTTGTTTAATAATTTATCTCAGTTGATAATCTAATAATGACGTATTATATTAGAATATATGCTCGTTTAGGTAGTTTGTTACATTGTTAACTTTGTCTGAGGTCTTACTAAATGACTTGCTAATTCACAGTTGTATTTTGCTCATAATCATAAACTACAACAAATTAGGATTGTAATCCTTTTTACTTGGTTTATATTGCTAATTTATTTCGATTTATCTGCATTTAAATAGTAGCTACATTAGCATTCACTAAATACATTGATACGTTTTTAGTTTTTAAAGTTTAAACTTGTACTAATCCGAAATAGTTTTTAGTTTCGTTTCCGTAATTAGTTTTGTTTTATTTCGTTTATTTAATTATATTAAGTTAGATTTGTTTCATAATTAGGTTTAATTTCATTAAGCTTTTATTTTTGTTTAATTTTTGAAGTTTAATTCCGAATTAAATTTTAATTTCGTTTCCGAGCTAATGAGTTTCAGTTTTCCGAAATAATTTAATTTTTGATAATTCTGCAAATTAGTTTTAATTATTTAATGCTTTTATGGTTGACTACTTATATAATTTCCAATTATACCAAATTATCCCCCAATATTATGGACGATAGCTATTAATATTATATTTAAAAATTGTGTAACGACTATTTTCATTGTAGCAATGAAATTGAAACCAGAAGCATATTAAAAGAATTAATTACTTTTTTATAGCTATATTGCTTTTTTTTCTTATTCCAATATATTATTATTTTATGAAATTTTGACTCCTTATTTCCTTTAACCGCTATTTTTCCATAAACCTTTAACAGTTTAGTGCCAATTTTTATGCAAAACCTATTGCAATTTTTTTATTGGATGTTCTTTAGTTTCCTTGCTAGCATGTTTCAGTTCATCAGATAAATTATTAAATATTTTCATGTAGTACACGCATAAGTCATAGTATCATTTCTTTCTTTTGTAGGAAAATTGAAATTTTGACGGATCTCCCAAGTTTGAAATTTCCATAAGTTCAAAAAATGCATCAGTTTTTTTTTGTTTTTTTTTGTAATCTTCTGTCAGTGGAAAAAAAAAACCCCCAAAAACCTTTGAACTACGCCATAGGTTCCAAGTGTGGGGGATAACGCCCCCTTGTGAGCCTTTGAGGCTCTCAGGGGGGCAGTAAATGACCCAGAGAAAATGAGGAGGCCTTCATATGGCGCGAAGGGGCATTAGAGGATTAGCCAAACCAAATATAGTTTACAGTGACTGCAAAGAACGACTTCAGGACATTTAAAACATGGGCATATCAGACAGGGTTTTGGATCTTTTTCCCAATGTCAACATAGCAGGATCATTTCAATTAGAACATGGACTAACAGAACTGACAACAAATGAGGATCTAAAATATAAATTCAAGAAGCTACGAAGAAATTTGGCTGCAGAGGTCGACTTCGCAACTGCGTTCAGGATAATGGTCGATTGGTCAATGATTTCTGCTGGCATTCCCATCTTTATATTTAGCAGAACAGGGATTTAGTGCTGTAGCAATATTGGAAACGAAAAAGAGAAATCGGCTCCATGTTACTGAAATCGACGACTTACAATTCTCTTTAAGTGAAATCGAGCTTGATATTAACGAGCTCCTTGAAACGCATCGAATGCAGCCTTCTCATTAGTTAGAAATTCGATGTCTTTAAATTTTAATCAAACTACTTTTTAATATAATTAAATATGCGTTTTGATTGTTCTCTGAAAGTGTTTATTTATTTAGAAAGCAATAGTTTATTATGAATTACTTCTTATCCTCAAAACCCCTGTCTGTCCTTATAATAGGAATGCTAAAAAATTTTTTAATAAAGAAGAAAATCAGTAGCGTATCAATTCCAACAATATTATATCTATTAGTAATATTTTTATTTAATTCTTGTCTTCACCATGCAGTACGCTCTTATTTATCTGGAGTGGGAGGGGGGTGGTATTGAAATATTCACTAGAAAAGGGGGTACCTGTTTAAAAAAGGTTGGGCACCTCTAAATTATACCCTTGAAATTCTTTACATTAAATTTCTAGAGTTTAATCCAATTTAGAGTAAATTCCTTTAAGAGGAAATTTTTCTAACCGTCTGTTTGAACATAAGTGAACATGATCAAAACAAAACGCAAGGCGATGAATGGATGAAATTCGATTGACAGATTCAAAATCTATCATCTATCAAATTTTGAACCAAATCCAATTCCGAAATACTATTTAAAGGAAACTTATTGTTTTTTTTAAGTAAGGAATTTTTTCTGTATGAGGATATTGAATGAATAAGAAAATATGTTTTACTTACAATTTGCATTTGAAATTTTTGGGGAAATAGAAGCATAAATATATTTGGCGATGGTGTTGGCTGACTTGGGCCAATGTGAAGATTGAATTCCACCAAGGATCAAACTCAGCAGCCAAGTCATCCACTATACAAAAGTGATTGCCGATGTCTGGAAATTCATACAATTCTGGAAATTCATAACTTATATTTTTAATTTTATAAACATATTCAAAGAAAGTTTCCATCATTTCTATTTAGAATAGAAGGAATTTTTCACCTAAATTTCAAGATTATTATTCATATTATAAAAGAATGAATTTTACATAATGATTTACTACTTTTTTTCACTTGGAGCAAAACACTTTAGGTTTTCTGGAAAATTTAGAATCTGCATTTTTTTTCCGGTACCGTATCATTGTCACTCTTGAAAATTTCATCCATATCTGAGTTGGCCTAATTTTCATTATCAGTAGACAGTGGAGATGTCTCTGGATTCATCCTTACCGACTCTACTGATCACATTCGTTGGCTGCAATAACAATAATGTTAAGTGAATCTAAAACGCTATCATACGTAGGTGTCAATTTGAGCACTGACCTCTGAACAAAAATTGAGCTAGCTTATTTCTGTTACTATTGATGTTCTAATCTTCTTTTAAAATGTGTCCCAAAATTAAAGCAAGAATCGAATTTGCCGTAAAGTAAAGTGTTGGCTATTCTGTTAAAGAAACACTTTTATAGCCGATACTTCAGGAATATTAAATATAGAGGATTGCAAAGTGTTTTCATTGTTAAGCAATGTAACAAAAATAATGAAAATCTGGCTGTCACAGATCAAAATTGACCCCAAAATCATGTGATTAAGTACCATTGAATTTCTTATTATTGGTTTATTTGAAGCCAACTGTTTATACCACAAGCACGAGTGCATTGACAGAAGAAATTCCACTCTGCATCAATGAAATTCAGCCATATTTCTATAAATATAACGGAAAATTTCAGCAAAAACTTGTGTCAGCAAAGCCGTGGAGACCATTTACCTTAAGTGGTATTCTAAACATAACGCAATCCTGTGTACGTATCTATTCATTAACAATTAATGTAACAATTTAAAAAGAACTGTATTTTTTTATTTAATTCAAATATTGCTTTAATAGACAGCTTCTTGGCATAAGGGTAGCGTGTCTTGCCAGGTTCTGGCATGGTTGCTCTGGGTCATATCTGCGAGATGTATGAATGTGCCTCCCAGTGAAAAGGGGTTGTGCCGATGAATGTGTGTGTCATCTTGATATGAGCTAGAAGTCAGACTTCTGCCCTCTCTGTGTTCAGGGGTTTTTACCCTCAAGATGTTTCTGCACCTTTTTTCCGTGGAAACACAGACACGGCATCATCATCATTGCATTAATATGTTGTTCTATCGAGTAACGCTCCATTTTTACTAACCCTAAACTATTAGCAGTGAAATAGTTTTTAATAAGATTTGCAACACTTTATTACACGATTGCCGACAAATTCAAATGTTGCGTTCATTTCGAGACATTCTTCAGCTTCTTTATGAAAATGTCAATGTAAATATGTAATTTTTTTTTCTAAATTACTAGAATTTCACCTCGAACGCTGTCACGCCATAACGTTAAATAAGTCTGAAATGTTAGATAACACCGGTAACAATTTTGATCTAAAGAAAAAAAAAATTGATTTAGATTGTTTGATTGATTTCTGGTGAAACCTTCTTCTAGTTCCTAAATGGAAGTATAGAAATTAAAAAATGTAAATTTTTTATAATTTCCGAAGCAAAAGAGGAAAGATGGAATAAAAAAAAACAGATGAAAATACTGGAGAGTCAAAATTAATTAAAACACCCTTTGCTAAATTTTTATTAGACTCATTTCACTCTCCGAAGTCAACCATAACCGTAATGTTATATGAGTCTGAAACGCTTGAGCAAGCAGGTGTTAGATTTGATCAAAAGAAAAAAAAAAATTGATATAGATTGTTTTATTGACTTCTGATGTACTAATCTTCTTCTAGCCCCCCCTCTATGTTCTAATCAGATCTCAGAAGAGAAAGGATGAAATCAAAAACACCCCAGTGCGAATGCTAATTAGTCAAGATCGATTAAAGCACTAAAATCTAAAATTTTGATTAGCTACTTTTCACTCTTCAAAGTCAAAATCACACACCCCCCACTTCCCTACATACCCAATAACCAAAAGAACGTTCTCACAAACGTGTGTAATCATCACCGAACATTCTCCGAGCCTTCCCTTCCCTTTGACCGTATGCATTTTTAACATTTTTTCCGCCCTCTTCAAAATTGTTATCTGTGTGGGTGGGTGCGTGGGCGTAGCGAGAGTGACCGGAGCGCGATATTTAAATTAGACGATAGGGGGGAGAGGGTGGATCTGACGATACGGGGTGCATCCTAAGAGAAGACTTAGAAGAGTCAGGGCATGATCGTGAATGAACACAGTTCTGGTGGTAGTACGATCAGTATTACACAAGAGAACATAATATATGATAAAAATTAAAATGTATAGGAATATTTTGTAAAAGCTGCATTGAATGGGAAAATGTGGCTCATAAAGGAAAGTGCGGAGGCATTGGGTTTTATTAGCTGTAACCGTCCTAATGTGTTAAGGTTTTGAGTCAATCGTAAAACTGTTAAGAGTCATGTTTAAGGAGATACTTAGTAAGAGGTAAGGAGTAGATTTTATTATTTTGATCCTTTTTTCTCTTTTGAGGCTAAAGTATTCGATGAAGATTTTTAAATTCGTTTTATTGAAGGGAAAAATAATATTATTTGAAGTCGATGCAAACTACATATTTTAATTTTTGTTCCAGTTTTAATTAGGCAAAAGGGGCCACATAGAAAAGCTTCATTATTGAAATTGATTCTTAGAAAATGTGTATGTTGATTTTAATGATTTGAATTTATGGATTACTAAATCAATTACTGATTACTAAATCAAAATTAAAGTATTTGAAGCCCAAATAAATAATTGAACTTAAAATTGTTGGTAATATATAAAGCCCAAAGGTGTCCATAAAATTCATACTCTATCTGAAATGGATTTAATTTTCTTCAATTTATCTGGTAGAATAATCCAACCAGAAAAGTTTTTTTTAAGAGAAAATATTGTAAATTTAACATTGTATTTTTGTATTTTTACTGTATTATTCAATTTGTATTTTTAACATTTTCTTATTAAAAACAATTGACCTCAAGATTTTCGGTTATCAATCTCCCTTTGACAAAATAAAAATAAAGTTTTTCTGAAAAAAATTATGTTTTAATTCAAAAATGGTAACAAACAAATTAATTAAAAACGAATAGAAACGGAAATAAAGCAAATTTGGTACGTGGTTTAAACGCGAAAGTCGTATATTTCACCCTCCATCCATTGAAAGAAAGCACTTCTAGATATTGATTCGTGTATATGTAAACACGAAAAGTCAAAAGTGCAAAGAGTCATATCGACGACATTTGATGCACAGATTTATTATTAAAACTTTAGAAGGTGCATTAAATTTCATACCAAATCTGCCAAAGCAGTACCTATGCATATTCTGTCGTGTGTACATGAATGCGATGGAGAAAAATGTAATCATTTAAATGAATAAAATTTGTTATGCCATTTTGTGATCAAAATTAAAATTTGAACTAATCTAGTTTAAAAGATATCCAAAATTCATACAAGGTTTTCTTTTTCATTTTTGTTCATCCATGCAGAAGATATTTGGATCTGAACCTTTTGACAGTCCTTGTTTTGTTTTTTCACTTCGAACCCATCATTGGGGCCGCGGTGGTGTGTTGGTAAGGTCTCGGCTTCGGAACTGGAGGGTTTGAGGTTCGAGACTCGATTCCACCAAAGACCCGTCGTGTGAGGGGGTCTCTTGCACGTTCAATTTGCCAGGCCAAACGTTCTCTTGTTGGTGTGGTGTGGAGAGGGGGTGCCAGCTCAGGTGTCGTGCTCGTCATCTGACCGTGATTCGAAATGAAGAGGTCCTTTCCAAAATAGTCCTCGTGTTGCTTTAAACAGGACGTTAATATAACTAAACTAAATTCCAACCCATCATCTCAAGAAACAACCCATAAACAGGGTTCGAACAAACCTTTCAAAGGTAAGTTATTTATTTTTGGCGGTGTTTACAATGCAAATTTAGTTAACTCAAATCGTATAAATACGATTAAATTAAACATCTTTAGAGAGGGCTGTGAAGTAATATCAAGTTGTGTGGTTTGCCAAGTTTT
The DNA here is from genome assembly GCA_026543055.1 of Argiope trifasciata. NCBI lineage: Eukaryota > Metazoa > Arthropoda > Arachnida > Araneae > Araneidae > Argiope > Argiope trifasciata. The sequence continues at coordinate 1,366,404 of JAPMOQ010004868.1, read as the reverse complement.
ATATTGAAACATTGGGATTTGAAACTGTTTTAAAGGTTGTTCTCCAAAGTTTGGTGCTGTTAACCTATTTTGCACTTCATTTAAAATTCAACCTATTATTTTTTTGCTCGAAGAACGAGCTAATGAGCTTTCACTTCAATAAAAATGGTTTTTATGGATACTTCTCTTCTTATTGTGCTTCCTCGACTATAAATTCTTCTGCCAATCTTTGCTAACTTTCGGGTAAGTGTAACCTGAATGATGGCAATTGCATTACGAAACACACCGCATTCCTACAAATAGAAGTTTTATAACGGGAAGTATTCAAACTTGCGGACTGCTCTTACTTTTGAGCGTTTGCCTTCTTAAAATAAACCATTGTCTGTTTGTACGAAAAGGTAGAGCTCTTATTGTTTTATGTCTTTTTGTCAATTTTTATTAAAATTTCTCATCTATATAATTTTGAAATTGCTTAGCTACCATGTAACTTTCAAAGTGTGGCATAATTACAAAGATACAATTATTGCGAAATCTACAGATACGAAGATTGGCATTTTAATCGTGGCAACTATTTATTTTGATGGAATACAAAAGCAATTCCTGTCTCCAGGTTTTACAGCCTTTCAAACCACGGGGAGGGGGCACGGGATGAGATGCTTCCAGTAGGGTGGTTGGATCTCGCCAACCCGGTGGGTCCAATAATAAGTGGAGGCACTGATCGTCCATCGATGACAGGAGGTACTCTTTACGGTAAGGATTGTACCGTTGAGGGTAATGGTCCTTAAGACTAAACGATAGTTCCCGCCAGTGTTGCTGTAGCGGTGGTCCGGTCATTCAGTCTTGCGAGGTTTTATCCCTGTGCCTTCGGGCGGGTCGGAGGTCAGTGATATGTCGGAGTGATATGACTTTACAATCCTTCAATATAGTCACCAGCACTGTGTACAACACGTGGGACAACAACGTGGAAGTCGCAGAACACCTGTAGCAGCGCCTGTTCTGTTGATAGTTCGAATGGACTGGTCTACTCTGTACGGTCAGTTACAGGAGAACGTAATGCTTTATGTTGACACCCTCAGGGTCATACACGAGAATCGGCATTACTTTCATATTTCTGGGGTTCTGAAGAAATCTCGAACGTATTGGTGACCGGTATTGACACCATTCATTTGATTGGTGTTTCACCTTCTGCAGCAGCACATTCAATTTTTAACCAATTTCATTGTTCTTGTTTTGACACCCTCCTGGTAAGATTTACTTTAGAGCGCAAGAGAATGCAAGGACCAGTTCTTCGCGTCACTTAGGAAGGACGAGAGCTGAGACGTAAGGTAAGACGTTCAGTGGTGGCGGGGTGGTCGGCTGTATACAAGGTATCATTTCGATGGAAACCAAAATCTGTTTAGATTCCATGAACATTATTCCCAAGAGTAGCACTCTACACACATCTTTATATGTTCTTCTATTTTTGTGTTTGTACATAGCGTTTATTTGTATTTGTGTGCGTGTGTTGCTCTTTTTATTTCTGTCTTCGTTTCCACTTTTTTTTATAAATATTTTTATTAATATGTTTCAGAATCTTTGTCATCACAAGCAAACTATAAGTCAGTTTCTGTGAATCGGCGCACATTTTCAATTCATGCATGATAGTTAGCTCAATAAGCCAAATCCATTTCCAAATCTGAACTTCAAAAGGCTCATGTACTTCTGCATTTTTTATACCATATTAAAATCCCTAACAATATTTCAATGAATAAATGTCAGAAGTCGAACTCTAGTCCCAGGGATGGATAGAACAGGAGCGTCTTCCACTTCACGCTCATGACACTGTTTAAGGGGTCCGACTACGTTAAAAACACTAATTACAGACCACACTGGCAATTTAAAAAAAAAACTTATTTCTTGTATTTCAAACTTTTCTCTTTCAGAAAACAGTTTGAGTTTTCTAGGAAAAAGAAGGCCTGATCTACCATTCAGGGTCGCATTTTTTTTCAGCTAAAATTTGTCTTTAATTTCAATATTCTCACAACTTTAATTTTCATAAAAATTTCCCACCGTTAACATGATATCTCAAATACTTATAGAGATATTTACATAAAAGTTTCAGCGCGTGTCTTAAATAATATGGAACATTAAATAAACCAAAAGTTGTATTGTTGGTGGCTTTTTCAATTATAGGTGTTTTTAGAAAAATTAAGTTGTGAATTCAGGGAAAAAATGCATATGTATATTTTTAACCATCACTTCTTTGCATTTCAAAATGTGTTTTAAACTTTGGTTCGTTTCATTTATTTTCATATTCTATAACTTGTGTACAAAGAAAAGTAGGGATTGCTGCGTTACCATTTTCTGTAGAGTGTGAACCATTTTGGTTCAATTTCATTAAAAATGACTACACATTTTCCCGTTTCTCAAAAATATTATAATTTCAATTTTTTTTTCGTATTTATAATATTTCATATTATAATTTAAAATATATCTAAAAGCCATAATTTTTAATAGTTTTGATTTTTTTTCATTTTTTTTTCTTTGAAAGTAGTCGGTTACCTTAAATAACCAGAGAGTTACAGTTGCAGAGGCATGAAGCGGTGCGGTGTGGTGTATACAAGGTAAGAATTTAGCCAATTAGTGGTACATGTGATATTCTTTGATTTGATTGCGTAGCGTTTTTACAGCAGTGTTGCACCCATTAAAGTTCCAACCCCCGTATTATTGATATAATACTTTATAAAAAATCACTAAAAGTTTCATTGAGAAGCATTTATATACAGGAATCTGTTTTTCCCGGACAGATTTCTTAATGAGATAGTTCTAAAATGTATGAAAATATGAAATTCTCTTCTAATTTTTTGTGTTACTAAAGAGGGAACTTTCTTGTGAATAAAGGTAAAATTGAGTGTTTCTGTTGCTCTGTTTCAAATGCTTTCCTTTCTTTCCACTCAATTTTAAGAGAGGGAAAATTAAATTTAAAACTCGCTTCAAAACCTATTTTTTTAACTTCAACTCGTATTTAGAAACGTAAATTTGGTGGGAGATTAATTTGATTTATTTAAGGTATCTGACTACGTTAAAAAACACTGGTTTTCAACGACATTGACAATTTTTAAAAAAAATGTTATTTCTTGTAGTTCAGACTTTCCTCTTTCGAAGACAGTTTATATTTTTTTGAAAACGGTAGGCCCGGCCTATCATCTAGAATCACATATTTTTCAGCTAAAATTTGTCTTTGACTTCAATTTGAATTTTCATAAAAATTTTCCACCATTAACATGATATCTCAAACATTAATAGATTTATTTACATAAAAGTTTCAGCGTGTATTTTAAATAATAGAATCAATGAAATGAATCAAAAGTTTTATTGTTGGTGAATGTTTTTCCCATTGATATGTGTTTTTAGAAAAATTATGGTGTGAATTTAGGGGAAAATGCACTTATAGGTACAATTTTACCCATCACTTCTTTGCATCTCAAAATGCGGCTTAGATTGTGGTCCATTTCATTTATCATTATATTCTATAACTTATGTGCAAAGAAAAATAGGATTGTTGTATTAAAGTATTGTGTAGAGTGTTCACCGTTTTAGTTCAATTTCATAAAGAGTTATTACAAATTTTCCTATTTCTCAAAATACATTATTTTTTCAAGCAATTGTTCTGGTATTTATGGTGTTTATAACTGACAATACATCTAAAAATCCTAAACAGTTTTTAAAAAATCTTATATTTCAAATTTTTTCCTTCGAACGTAGTCGGATACCTTAACACATTTTAAGGTAGTTAAAGTGCAAGACGTTTCTTAAACACGTACACACTCATGTCAGCATTTTGAAATATAGAGTAAATTTTATATGTTTCAATAGTTAATACAATAATTTTTCACCTTTTTATGATAATTCATATATAAAGTAAAACATTTAAGTATTTTCTTTACTTACATTAAAGTTCAATGTTTGTGTGGTGTTCTGTTTTGTGTGTTGGCACTCTACAGGCGAAACCTTTTGACACAGAAATGCTAAATTTGGCATCACTTTGGAAGGTGAAAATATATATCTTGGATAGATGTTTTCAAATTTTTAATTTGAATTTTAGAAAATTTAATTAGAAAATTAGGCAAAATCGCGGCATCTTTGTAAACCTTTTACAGCACAAAAATGTCTTTTATATCATATTAATGTTTGAAAAATAATTTGTTCAATAATACCAATTCTTTTAACTAATAAAATAAAAATAAGTTTGTATTTTTAAAGAATCTTTTCAAAATTATACTTTAAGGTATCCGATATATCCGTTCGAAGGAATTTTTTGAAAAATTTGGTTTTTAAAAAACTATTTACAATTATGGTGTTCAGATAAATCGCAATTATAATACAAAGTACTATAAATACAACGAAAATCTTTGAAAATACAATATATTTTGAAAATTTGTATTAAATTTTAGTTCAATTCAGCCGAAACGTTTAACACTCTACACAAGATTGTAATACAGCATTAATATTTTTTTTCCATACAAGTTATGGAATACAATGATGAATCAAATGAATAAAAATCCCAGAAAAATATTGAGATGCAAAGAAGTGATGAGTAAAAATATACGTATATATGCATTTTTTTCTGTAAATTAACAGCTTAATTTTTCTAAAAACTGCTATAGATGAAAAAGCATTTCACCCACAATAAAACATTTGATCTATTTCATTGGCCATATCATTTAAAACACACGCTGAAATTTTTACGTAAATACCTCTATTAGTTTTTGAGATATCTTGTTAACGATGGAGAATTGTTATGAAAATTAAAGTTTTGAGAAATTTGAAATAAAAGACAATTTTTTGCTGGAAAAATTTGTGTGCTTGGATGACTAGTCAGGCCATGCTTTTCTTAAAAAAGGTAAAATGTCTTGGAAAGATAAAAGTCTGAACTACAAGAAATTACAATTTTTTAAAAAAAATCGCCGATATGGTCGATAAACAGTGTTTTATACATGGTCGGATACCTTAACCACGTTTTCCAACAATTTTTTTCGTACAAAATAACCTGTGCAAGAGCATTATATGAGCATGAGAGAAAAAATCTTTTTTACAAACCCATTGCCATCACATTGATAAAAATTTAAATGAAAACATCACCAATGAATTAAACCAATCAATCAGTAAGACTTAACCTGCCTGATTTAGGACAATTTGTATATCACTTTTCTATAAAATGAGCAGTTTTAGACCACCCTAGACAAAATTTTTATGCAGCAATCCTAATTTTCTTTGTACACAAGTTGTAGAATATAATGATGGCTAAAATGAACAAAAATCTAAGAAACATTTTGAGATGCAAAAAAGCGATGGGTAAAGATATGAGTATGAAGGGATTTTTTCCATAAATTCTCTTCTTAATATTTCTAAAACGCGTATAAATGAATAAGCATTTCACCAACCATCAAAATTCCGATTTCATTTCATTGCCCATATTAGTTAAAACCCAACCTGCAATTTTTTTGAAAATACCTCTATTGGTTTTTGAGATATCGTGTTAATGGTGGAGAGGTGTTACGAAAATAAAAATTTTTAGAAAATGGAAGACAAATTTTTGCTGAAAAAACAGGCGACACTGTATGATAGGCCAGACCTTCCTTTTCCTAGAATTTTTGAAAGAGGGAAATCTGAATTACAAGAAATAACAATAAAGAATCACTGGCCAATGTGGTCTATAACCAATGTTTTTAAAGTAGTCGAATACCTTAGGACCACCACAATAATATGAATGAATTATATGATTGAAAAAGTGAACCTTATACAATTAGTACTGGCTGATTGGCTGATCTCTGAAGGTGGCTAGTCGTTAATAAAATTTCTACAATGAAAATTATGATTAATCTTAAACATATCCGAGTCTGAGGGACATTTTTTCGCAGTTGAGCGTGACTTTTTGTGAGTGAATACATTAATACTTTAAGTTGTAGAAACGGAATTTAGTACATAATCTTTTCAGCAAATGTATAGACAAATATTAACGATATCTTTTCTCTCCTGCAAATGCATATTTTTCTTTGAATTTGAACCGACTTTTCTCTCCTGCAAATGCGAATTTTTCCTTGAATTTGAACCGACGGATACAGTACAAGTGACATTTTTTCGGAGTTGTGCGTGACTGTCTGCATGTGAATACATTAATAGTTTGAGTCACAGAAATAGAATTTAGTACATAATCTTTTCCACAAATTTGCAGAGACAAATGTTAACGATATATTTTCTGTCTTGAAAATACGTATTATTTTTCTTTGAATTTCAACAGACGGGTACAGTGATGCCCAAACGAAAAAAAAAAAATACAATAATTCCTGAGCTTTAAAGCCATGTTTAAAATTTAGTACACCATTTTCATGGCTAAAATATAGATTCATATCTGAGTTAACTTCCCATCCGTTGGTTGATTGCCTATAAGTCTATATATTCGCACGTATGGAAACTCAAAATTAACAAAAAGCATTGCCTAAGATAAACGAAATTAGGCACATGATAGACCGCGATAGCCTGGTTGGTAGAGCGCCCATCTCGTAACCAAATGGCAGTGAGTTCTTTTCTCGTCTCGTCTAAAGTTCATCGTGTTGGCTCATGGCAGTGGGGGTACGTTCAATATGTTGTGACTGTAAAGTCTTCCATAACAAGTGATACCTCTGGGGGTACTGAATCAGAGATGAGTCGGTCTCTGGTTTGGATCTCTGGAGGATGGATGAATGAGTACGTCAGCGCTCTAAAAAGGGTTGTTTCGTGTGTGCTGGAGCAAAGTTGTACTTTCACCTTAACGGTGCTCGTTCACAACGAAAGGAGAGCACTAATTCGAAAGAGCTGTATCTCATTGACTCAAGGTTTGGTATCACCAAGTGGCATTAGACCCATCGCCACTACCAGGTACATGATATTTTTCTAAATTTGCAGTTTGTGTAATACTACGATTTTACACTGTCGAAAAAATAGTCCAAATTGTACATCAGAACTGCAACTTCAACTATACTTCAAACACTAAACGTTAATGTGGAATTCCAAAAATAAAATTTGATTACTCCTGTCTTTCTGGCATTCCTTAAAAGACGTAATCTTTATCTGAAGAAGAGAGATAACATCTTTGTTAAGTAGTATGTTAAAAAGTTTCAGAACAATTCAAGTTTGTTTTACTAACCGATACTTTTTCATGACCGATGGCTTTCATGAGAAATTGTTATAAATCATTATAACTCGATCTCTGATTACTCATCTTTTGTCAGTAGCAGAAGGCCTCTACAAATTTTTCAGTGTCAGTTGCATAGAATAGCTTCTAAATTTATGATTTATTTGGAGCTTTCTTCTACCAATTTCCACGATTGTCTATTATATTAAGGTATCCAACTACATTCGAAAGAAAAATATTGATTTTTTAGAAACTATTTATAGTTTTTAGGTGTATTGTCCGTAATAAACACTATAAATACAAAAACATATTTGAAAATATATTATATTTCGAGAAAGGTGAAAATGTGTGATAAATTTTAATGGAATTTAACTAAAACGATTCACACTCTACACAAAATGGTAATGCAGCCATATTATTTTGCTTTGCTCACAAGTTATAGATTATAATGATGAATGAAATGAACAAAAATCTGAGAAACATTTTGAGATGCAAAAAAGTGATGGGTAAAAATATACATATATATGCATTTTTCAAAAAAATTCACATCTTATTTTTTCTAAATCACCTATAAATGAAAAAGTATTTCCTCACTAGTAAGATTTTTGGCTCACTTCATTGTCCATATGATTTGAAATACAAGCTGAAATTTTTTTGTGAATATGTTCATTAGTTTTTGAAATATCATGTTAACGGTGGAGAATTTTGATGAAAATGAAAATTTTGAAAAAATGGAACTGAAAGACACATTTTAGCTGAAAAACAGGTCAGGCCTTTCTTTTCCTAGAAAAGGTAAGCTGTTTGGGGAAGAAACACGTCTGAGCTAGAAGAAATAATAATAATTAAAAAAAATCATCTGTGTGGTCAATAAACAAAGCTTTTACCGGAGTCGGATACCTTAATTTGTGATAGAAACGCATTATGTCATGTACTTAGAAGTTACGACGGTGTCCTGTTATAGGGGAAGCGTATCTCCCCCGTGATCTGGCATCCCGGTTCGGACATGGTTGTTCTATCTGTGCGGTGTGTGGAAAAGCCCCCCCCCCAGGGGAAAAAGGGTTATGCAAGCGAATGTGAAGCATGAAGATGGCCCTAGTTAACGATACTGAAAAAACAAGGGACGCTCATTTAGGCTTAAATCGTTGGCAGCGATCAGCGGGTTCGTTAATGACAAGTGCCATTGCAAACAACAACGACATTGTTTATAAGTAATGGTGTGTGTGTGTTGGTGTTTTATTTTTTTTATTATTTTTTTTTTACAATTTACCGCAAATATCGCTGTAATATTCCTGAAAATAGAATGATTTTTCCACAGAAAACTATCACTTCATAATAATATCACTCCATAGTGCAACGCATATTTTTATACAACTATCCATTATTCCACTCCCAATAAAAGAAATGATTATAGTTATTTTATACCCTAGTTGGCGCTACTGAAAAAACAAGGGTCGCTCCTTTAGGCTTAAATCGCTGACAACTATCCATCGATGTGCTTGTAAAGTGCCACGGGTAGCAACAGCAACTGAGATGTTGCTTCAGAATGAAAAGTAACTGCACATCCGGCTAAATGGAGAATTTGAATATTAAAAGAAATCAGTCCCCCTGGTGGGGGCAAATCGAAATGATTATGATATGCTTCCGGTATGGCGGTTGGATCTCGCCAACCTGGTGAGTACAATAACGGGAGGGCGTCTGACCTTCAAATCGATGACGTGACGCACATCCTACGGGGAGGGTTGTATCGTGGCCGGTGATGGCCCTTAGGACTCGACCGCAGTTCCCGCCAGTGTTGCTGTAGCGGCAGTCGGGTCATTCAGTTGTAAGGTATCCTATTAGGTTCGAAGGAAGATTTTTGAAATTTTTTATTTTTTTAAAACTATTTAAAACGATAGTTATTAGATGTGTTGTTAATTATAAAACAAAATACTACAAATACAATAAAATTATTTGAAAATGTAATATATTGTGAGAAAGAGGAAAATGTGTTGTAAATTTGAAGGAAATGGAACCAGAACGGTTAATTCTCTATACAGAACTGTAATGCAGCAATCCTACTTTTCTTTGTACACAAGCTATAGAACATAACGATGAATGAAATGAACCAAAATTTAAGAAACAGTTTGAAATGCAAAGAAGTGATGGGTAAAAATATGTGTGTATATACATTTTTTCTCACAAAATCTCACCCTACAAATTCTCCACAGTTTCTAAAAACGGGCCTTCCTTTCTCTAGGAAAGATAAACTGTTTCGCAAAGACTAAAGCTTGAACTACAAAAAATAAGAATTTCAAAAAATTCGCCAATGTGGTCCAAAACTAGTATTTTTAATGTAGGCGGATACCGTAATTCCAAAATCATAACCAAATTCATTTGTAATGGCAGCTAATATTATCCAGACAGTGCTAATGCATTACTAATCCATGGAACTCTAAATATTTCACAGCACATCAATCAATACGCCAGTGAATTCTCTCTGAATGGAGATTCCTAAACTTTAAAACTGCAGTTCGCTTTGAGCTATAAATATCATGTTTCAGATATCTCCAAAAGGAAATTTTATCATTGAGGATTTCTGATGATATCTTTGTTTCAATAATTTGCTATTATGGCATCCGACTACGTTGAAAATAATGGTTATCGACCACATCGGCGAACTTTTTAAAAATTGTTATTTCTTGTAGATTAAACTCTTTCAAAAATAGATTATCCTTTCTATGAAAAACAAAGCCTGACCTATCACCCAGGGTCGCATACTTTACAACGAAAATGTGTCTTTTACTCCAATCTTCTCAAAACCTTAATTTTCATTAAAATTCTCCACCGTTAACACGATATCCCAAAAACTAATAGTGGTATTTGCATAAACATTTCAGCGTGTGTTTTAAATAATGTGGGTAATCAAATCAACCAAACGTTTCATTGTGGGTGAAATACTTTTTCACATATAGGTGTTTTTAGAAAAATTGAGTCTTGAATTGATGTAAAAAACTCCTATATTACGTATATTTTAACCCATGACTTCTTTGCATGTCAATATTTATCTCGAATTTTGGCTCATTTCATTCATCATTATATTCTCTCATTTGTGTGCGAAGAAAAATAGGATGGCTGCATGACCATTTTGTGTAGGGAGTTCACCGTTTTGATTCAATTTCATTAAAATTCACTACACATTTTCCTCTTTCCCAAAATATATAATATTTTCAAATAATTAATTGTATTTATAGTATTTTGTATCATAGTTGGCAGCACTTCTAAAAACCATAGTTTTAAATAGTTAAAAAAAAAATCAAAATTTTTCTTTCGAACTTAGCCGGACAACTTAAAAGGTAGTTCCTAATGTTTATTTAAAGCATTTGAATTAATTAGAGACAAGATTCTCTAAATTATGTTGTTATTAATTTTAGTTGTTAAAATTTACATGTATATTTTGAACAGATATTTTGCATTTTTAAATGGAAGCTTACAATTACTATAACTTTTTCGACTAAGAAGATTTAATAATGGAGCTTCGTTTTTTGTAATAATACTTAAAGTATTCGACTACGTTTGAAATGAAAATTTGTGAAAAATTTGATTTAAAAAAAAACTATTTATGGTTTTCAGATACGGGTAATAAAATGCGATAAACACAAAAAATGAAAATTTACTATATTTTGAGAAAAAAGAAAATGTGTACTGAATTTTAAAGAAATTGAATCAAAACGGTTAACACTACACAATATTATAATACAACAATCCTATTTTTCTTTGTACTCAAGTTATACATTATAAAGATGAATGAAATGGACCAAAATCTAAGAAACATCGTGAGATGCAAAGAAATGATGGGTACAAATATATATATATATATATATATATATATATATATATATATATATATATCCATTTTTTCATGAAATCACAACTCAATCTTTTTAAAACACCTGTAAATGAAAAAGTATTTCACCAACACTAAAAATTTTGGTTCATTTCTTTGACCTTATTGTTTAAAACACACTCTGGAATGTTTATGCAAATACTTCTATTGTTTTTTTTTAAATATCATGTTGACGATGGAGAATTTTTATGAAAATTAATATTCTGTTGGGAATTGAAGCTAAAGCTGAAAATATGCCAGATTTTTTTTCCCTAGAAAGGATAAACGTTTCGAGTGAGGAAAGTCTGAACTACAAGAATTAACAATTTAAAAAAATCGCCAACTAGATCTATAACCATTTTTTATTGTCGGATACCTTAAGGTATCCGACTACTTTCAATGCAAATTTTAGAGAAATTATATTTTTAAAATATTATTTATAGTTTTTAGATGTATTGTCAATTATAAACAGTATGAATACAAAAAACATAAATTATTTGAGAACAATATACTTTGAAAAATTGAAAATTCTGTAGGAAATTTAATCAAAACTGTTAACATTCTGCACAAAATTGTAATGCAGTAATGCTATTTGTCTTTGTACACAAGTTATATAATATAATAATAAACGAAATGAATTAAAATGTACAAAAAAAATTCAGGTGCAAAGAAGTGATAGGTATAAATATACGCATGGATGCCTTTTTTCCATGAATTCACAACTTCGTTTTCCTAAAAACACTATAAATGAAAAAGTATTTCGCCGACAATAAAAAATTTGGTTCCTTTCATTACCCGCATCATTTAAAACACACGCTGGAATTTTTATGTAAATACCTCGATTAGTTTTTGAGATGTCATATTAACAGTGGTGAACTTGCATGAAAATGAAAGTTTTGAGAAAATTGGAGAGAAAGACAAGCTGAAAAATTCCCCTGGGTAATAGATCACTGTTCCTGTTCTTAGAAGACATAAATTGTTTTTTAAAGAGCAAAATCTGTAAGAGTAAAAAAAAAAAACAAAAAAAAAACAATTGTAAAAACGTCGATGTGGTCGATAACTAGTGATTTTAATGTAGTCGGGCACCTTCACTCTAATTCTACGAATAAGCAATCATGTTTTGATTTAATAGTTATATCGCCGCATTAATTTGATGAAATATAAATACTTTCGATAGTTAGAACAGGAAAATTGTCTTATTAACTTGATAGAATGTACTTTTTTAGATAATCCAATCCAAGAAATATTAGAATAGGCTAGAAATACAAATGCCACAAATCATGAAATTTACTTTTCTTAAAACCGTTTTGATTTTTTTTATTGAAATCTTGTTATAAGAAAAAGTAATAAAGGTATCCAACTACGTTTGAAACACTAGTTGTCGACCACATTGGCAATGTTTTAAAATTCTAAGAAACGGAAAGCCTGACCTACCATCCAAAGTTGCAGTTTTTTGTTCAATTTCATTAAAATTTACATTAAATTTTGCTATTTCTCAAAATATGTTAAATTTTCAAATAATTGCTCTGGCATTTATAGTGTCTATTATTGACAATTCATCTAAAACCATAATTTTGAATAGTTTGAATAGTTTAAAAAATTCAATTTTACAAATTTTTTCCTTCGAACGTTGTCGGATATCTTAAATTCGTACTACTTTAATTTTAATAAATTTACTATAGCTTTTAGAAATTCTTTTTTTAAAACTTTTTTCTTATTAGTTTAAAAACAAAACAGAAAATAGCAATTTTTTATATATAATTTAGAATTAAATGACCTGATATATATTTTATAATATTTAGCTATTTAATTCTTGGCTTTCTCTTTTCATTATTCATTTGCTAGTAAATTTTTTGATTGAATGTATATGTAATGAATTTGTATTTGGGTGTTGTATTTTGGTATTTTTCATATATTCCAATGTCTATCCCAATTTTTTACTTGCCACTTTAATTATATCTTTCATATTTTGATTCAAAATAATTCCCAAACGGAATAATAAAGTGATTAGTTATGTTTTATATTAAATGCGGGTAATTCAAATATCACAATTTAAATTATTAATTTTTCAAACTAAAGCTCTCATTTCATTGAATATAATCACGTGATAAACGTTAAATAGATTTCTTTTTTAAATCCGATTCCTGTTTTAATGGAAAAAATCTCACAAAGCACAAAAAAGAGGACGCATAGATAAATGATACTCTGAGCCCCATTTGTTCAACTGACTGATAAATCAATTGACTTGACATCACTATTTACGGTGGGATACGTCCTCGCATATACGTAACTAAATAAAAATTACTGTTTTTCTTTTACCATAGTTTAGAATTACAGAATCCGTCCTTAAAAAATTAATTTTTAACCAAATCAGATGAAATCTTTCATAATATTGTTTTAATAAACTAGGTTATAATTCGAAACGTTATTTCATTTCTAAATTTAGCTGGTACCCGGTGCGTTGCTACCGACAAAGAAATAATCTTGGAAATATCGTTTGGAATTTGAAATAGTTATCTTGTTTGATTAAGAATGATATTTATTTTCTTATCGACAGAGAATACATTCATTGAAATTGAAGGATATATAAAGGAGAAGCATAATTAGTATTTATTCTATTCTACGAACAAACAATCATTTTTATGTATTAGAGATTTGTGTATTCCTTTAGAATTGTAAGGCTTGCTGTTCTTTCAGAATGATAATAAAAGAAACTGTTTATTGTATATCGTGACTCGTTTAATATTCCTTCAGAATTCTCAAATTTAATACTAGAAAATGTGATTCAAATATTTTATTTTAAAATTGATTCAAGAAAATATATTCATACCATTAAATCTTTAACCATATTGCATACAATGACGTGTCTGAGACGCGAATCTAATTATTGAATTTTTAGTTTTTAATCTGCAATTAGGGAAAAGTATTGAATAATTTAAAATTAAAAAAGTCCCTTGAAACGTATTATTGTTAAAGGAATTAAAATTATATTAAATATTCCAATTAGGAAGCTATTAAATTCATCATTTAATTAGAACGTTCAGTAAATTCGTATGTCAAGTGGTAATACAGGCGGAAAGATAATTTTTTTGAAAACTAAGACGGTGCAAAATTATTTGCATTATAATTATTTTCGGAAGTTACTGCAAAAAACACTAGTATCCTATTAAATGCTTCGATAAAATTTCAAACCTATTGGACTGGTTCCCCTAAAGCTTTCTCGCAAACTGTGTAATGAAACTATTACCCCAGAGAAAAATTTGTGTATTCTTTTAGAATAGTAAATCTTGGTGTTCATTCAGACTGGTAATGAAAGAAACTATTGTATTGTGCCTCGTGATCCGTGCAATATTCGTTCAGAATCGTCAAGTCTCATCTTGGAAAATATGATTAGAATATTTTATTTTAAAATTGATCAAACATAGAAAACATATTTATACCATAAAATCTTTAATATAGTTGTAAAGATAATTTTTTGAAAACAAAGAGGGTGCAAAATTATTTGTACTATAATTATTTTCAGAAGTCACTGCAAAAAACGGTGAAATTCTATTAAATGTTTAGTTAAAATTTGAAACCTATAGGACTGGTTCCCCTCAAAGTTCCTCGCACATAAAACTATTAACTCAGAGAAAGACTTACATTGCATTTACATACAATAGCTACGAAATACCAACGTCTAGCTTACCATCTTTACTGCATCTGTTGTGTCTAATTGGCGAGTTATTTGGTGGTGAATCCTTGATTAAAAGATCCGATAATATTTTTTTACACATTAGATAATTTTAATACGCCTATAACCATCCAGTATCTGCAAGTAATAAGTATTCGTTGTTTTATCAGTTGAGAGGTACGGCAGTACATAACAGACATACAGACAAACATTCATTTTTATTTATATAGAAGATAAAATAAGTTTTTGATTTAGAGAAGAATTATTATCGTTTGATTTTCTTTCATAACCATTTCATTTAACGAGCATATGAATTTCCCAATCCGTGCTTGTTGGCGATGATTTTCTGCGCCCTCTACACATTCAGAGTTAATTCATCGACATATTTCTCCCTCACAACTTGACAAACCGATCCAAATAATTGCTCTTCATCCCTCCCTTGTTGAATGCGTCTAACATCGCCAAGATTGGCGACCCTCCCCAGCCCCCCTAGCTGTACTCACCAACACTCTAATCCGAAGACCTACCCAGCAACCCTTTACAACAGAAATGGATGCTCTCTCTCTTTCTCCAGCGCGTCCGGAAGGCTGCTCTTGGGATTTTGACTCTCCTCTTCCAACATCCACCGGGCATGCGCAGTTCGACCCTTCCTTTTCAAACAACACCCCAGATCGGAGCGAGGCATCCGAGGTATTCGCCCGCCCGACGTCGCGTCTTAAAAATGTTTGCGACTCGAGCTCGGTTGCGGCCACGTGTGTGTTTTTAGTGCCACATTTGTGACTTGCGGAATTGTGATTTGAGTGTGACTTTCCCGGACGTCATGAGCAGCACTTCGAGGCAGTCACGGACTTCCAGGAGTCTGAGCCCGCCGAAAGGCAAGGAAATTACAACTAAAGAACAGGATCAACACACTTGTGATAGGTAAGGAATGATTCGTCGTCCAAAGAAGGGGGGAAGGCAGTGTTTTGACCAATCAGTGAGTGGTTTTTTTCCTTCCTCGCGTGAGGAGATATCTTTCCGTTTTAGCAGTAGTTTCTTGTCTGCAGAGGATAGTATTTCAACCGTGTTTTCTGGAAAATGCAAATGTGATAATTGGATTGAATTTTAAATAAACAGAAGCACGCTTTTAGTAAAGAACGAAAACAGTAGAGAATCGAGTTACGTTCCAGCGGTAATGGTCATAGATTATCACTTGCTTCGTATATATGGTGAATGAATGAATTTTATTATTAGGCTTAAATGAATTTAAAATAAACAGAAGCACGCTTTGAACGGAGAACAAAATTAATTGCGAATCGAGTTACGTTCTAGCGGTATTTGGCCATAGATTATCACTTGTTTCGTGTTTATTATGAATGACGGAACACGGAACTTTATTATTAGGCTTAAATAAATTTAAAATAAACAGAAGTACGCATTGAGAAAAAAAGAAAACATTACCAATATTGTTACGTTCTAGCGTTC
>JAPMOQ010004868.1:1301300-1350263 GCA_026543055.1 Argiope trifasciata | reverse complement strand
TTGAGAAAAAAAGAAAACATTACCAATATTGTTACGTTCTAGCGTTCTTTGTAATGGGCATAGATTATCACTTGTTTCGTATTTATTGCGAATCAATTAATTTTATTATTAGGTTTAAACGAATTTAAAATAAACAAAAGCACGATTTGAGAGAAGAACGAAAAAATTTCAGAATTGAGTTATTTTCAAATATTCTTGGTAATGGCCATAGATTATCATTTGTTTCGTTTTTATGGTGAATGAATTTTGTTATTAGGCTTAAATGAATTTTAAATAAACAGAAACACGCTTTTAGAGAAGAACGAAAACAGTAGCGAATCGACTTACGTTCTAGTGTTCTTGGTAATGTTCACGGATTATTGTTTACTATTTATTGTGAATGAATTTTTTATTAGGTTTAAATGTTCTATTTTATATTTCTTATCGTAATTCGAAATTCTGTCGCAATATTTTGCAACTTTAAGAATTTGTATAGCTGCTCGAAATCAATAAAAAAAGTTCTAAAAAAATAGTTTATAAAAATCAAATCCTTTTTTAATAAAATATGATTATTTGTTTCAAGTAACAAAGCAGTTTAAATACGTGAGTTATAAGAATGAAAGGTTTTTTTAATGAAATCAAACATTTATTTTGAAATCAAAGTGAAATTTTAATTCTGCTCCACAAAACTGAATTTTTTCTCATTGAAATTTGATACTCATTTTCAAATGATGATGATGTCTTAAAATGTGGATTACAAATTACATATTATTGTCCTTAATCAATAATTAATGCCTTTTATTGAGATAAATTTGAATATATCTTTATGAAAGAATTTTTAAACTGCCATGCTCTAAATCGTTTTGTTAGGGAAACATTAAGATTTCTGGTATTTGATTTGTTAAAATTTATTCGCATAGGAAATTCTGCTCTTGATATTTCTACTTTAAAAATACCAAATATTTACAATTTTTAATCTTAAATAAAAATTTGTTTCTAGTATGATTTCCCAAGGCTTTATCTTTTGATATCTAGTGATGAATTCTTTGGTCATATTTTTTTACTAGTTATATATATATAGATATATATATATATATATATATATATATATATATATATATAATATACACACAATCAAATAGTATGAAAATAAAATTTTTAAAAATATATGTTGAGAAAATATATTTAAACGATTAGAATGATGATAGATTGATACACAGAAAAAAAATTAAGAACTAAATAAGTTTTTAGTAAAACTTATGGAATTTGCTGACTATACGCCATTAAGATGTATGATTGAAAAGTACAAGAGTCTGAAAAATTTCAAAAATATTATTACTCGAGTTATTTATCCTGTAGCCCATTGTATCGTAATTTATTATAGATGCAGTTGTTCTGCATTTATATTCATGGCATTTTTCATGTATTTTAATTCTCATGGAACGAGTAATTCTAATGTTTTTAAGGTATCCGACTACGTAAAAAACACTGACTAAAGACCACATAGGTGAATCATTATTATTATTATTATTTCTAGTAATACAGACATTCCGCTTTCGTATACTGTTTATCTTATCTAGAAAAAGCGGTCTGAAATATCAACCAAAGTAACATATTTTTCAGCTAAAATTTGTCTTTAACATCAATTTTCCCGAAATTGTAAATTTCATGAAAATTATCCACCGTTTTTGCGATATCTTAACAGCTAGTTGAAGTATTTACTCAAAAATTGCAGCGTGTGTTTTAAATAATATGAGCAATGAATTGAACCAAAATTTTTATGGTTGGTCAAATATTTTTTTATTTACAGGTGTTGTGAATTGATGGTAAAAATGCATACATGCGCATACTTTTACACTTAACTTCTTTGGATCTCAAATTTTTTTTTAGTTAATGGTTCATTTCATTCGTCATTATATTCTATAACTTGTATACAAGAAAAACAGGATTACTGCATTACCATTTTGTGTAGAGTATTAACCACTTTGCTAAAATTTCATTAAATTTGACTACACATTTTCCTATTTCTCAAAAAGCATTATTTTTTTTTTCAGATTTTTTTTTGTGTGTTTATAGTGTTTAAAATTGAGAATACATCTAAAAACCAAAAATAATCATTTTAAAAATTCCAATTTTTCAAAAATTTTCTTTTGAACGTTGTCGGATACCTTAAGTTATATATACTTTCAAAAATAAGCAAGGAATGCGATCCATAAGTGAAATTGCAGTTGTTAAAGCTGAGTTTATGGAGATAATTGCTCCTGATAATAAGATGTTTTTATGATATAAGATGTTTATTTTACCCAATATTTCTTCACGCATGATAGCTTCAAGAAATGTCCTAAGTCCATATTTCGAGAAAATTATGAAAAAATATTCTCAATCTACGTGTTACTGCAGCATTGAATGACCTTTGGTTATCTAAAATTTTTCTATATTCTCTAGCAAAAACGCCGCAGGTGTTGCATTCTTATTTAGAGATAGATATATTTGAGTCAACATATGAGAACATTCGGTTTTACTTACTTTTGTATCTAGGAATTTATTTTAATTTCAAAAGATGCGTAAAATATTTACTTTTATAGAAAAAATTATATTCTTTTCACAAAGATTCTCTATCAATATTACAATGTCAAAAAGCATTTTTTGGTTTGGGGAGGGAATAAGTTCGTAGCGTTTTTATATTTACGTTGTTTTCCGACGATTCTTTCGCTATTTGACAAAATGTAGAGTATTCATTCCATAAAACTCTTTCTGCTCTATAAAACGGTGCTCATCATCTTTTTGAGTCATTTCCTTTTTAATCACTTTTAAAACTCAGTAATGGAACATCCAATGGTTAAAATTCAAAACCTGCTCTTCTCCGCTTTCCATCCAGGCCAATAAGCTGCTTAAGCAGCAAGGGACATACGCACTGAATACGGTGTCATAAGCAAGTCTGCAGCACGGAAATGGTCAAGCCTCACCTCCGTCCAAAGAAGACCGTTTGGGGGGGGGGACTGGGAGGGCACGGTGTTCTGGGAAATGCTCGAAAGGAATGTCACGCTCACCAAGGGGCTCTGCATAGCCCAGCTAAACCACCTGAAAGAGGCTATGCGACTGAAAAGACCCCATCGACAAGGCCAAACTGTGCTCCTTCATTACAACGCCAGGCCCTATGTTGCATAAGTCATCAAAGCCGCACTCCAAGAGCTCGAATGGAGGTGTTTCAGCATCCTCCGTATTCTCCAGATCTTGCGCCGTTCGATTACCCTCTTTTCCCCACCCTATTCGAACTATATTGGGGGCGTTACCTTCGACAATAAAGAGGGCCTTAAAACTCAGAAGAGAGTGATTTTTGGCGGAACGGCATCGACCAATCGTTCGAGAGGTGGGAGGAGGTCGTAAACAACAGAGGAGAATACATAATCGATTAATCGACTGTAATCACTAATTGATAAAAACGCTACAATCTTATTCCCAAACCCAATATACAGCAGTAATACTTTAATTTCCGTTAGAGTAAACAATCGATAAACTTTTATTTTGTTAAGAATTCGAGAATTCTTAAAATAAATAACATATAGAAAAAATAATTCATATGCTGTTAAAATTCGACGCGTTAACCATTAAATTAATTATCACTTACAATAACATTTTGTCGAAGGAAATTTATAGACTTCAAGAGATATTAAATGTAATCACTCTTCAGGCATCCGACTATGTTTAAAACACTGGTGACTGAACACATTGGCGATTATTATTTCTTGTAGTTTTCTTTTTCTCGAACCGTTTATCTTTTCTAGAAATAGGAAAGTGTAATCTATCATCCGTGGGAATTTTAAGCAAAACATATTTTTCAGCTGAAATTAGTATGCAATAATCTCAAAACTATAATTCTTATCAAAATTTCCTACCGTTAACATCATATCTCAAAAACTAATAGGGGGATTGCAAGCGAATGTGTGTATCGCCTTCATTGGAGCTAGAAGTCAGACTTCTGCCCTCTGGGTGTTCAGGGATCTTCACCCTCAGAAGCTACTGCACCCCCTTTCCGTGGAAACACGGACACGACATCATCATCTTATACATTAGAAATTTTAGATTAAAAAATTTAGATATTTCTTAAGTGATGACATAACTGACACATAATCACAATTAATGTGTATCAAAATAATGTAAATTGGGTAAAATAATGCTCAATTAAATTACATCTCATTAGTGTATCCATTTAACTGAAATCCGACACGCATTTTGCAGGAGAACGAAAAATAGGATAGAAACAAGACAGTAAAAAGTATTAAAATGCGCACTTAGAGGCTTGTTTATCTCTAGTTCTTTTTTCCTAAAATCTTTTATCATCATTATAATGCTTTAATAATGTATTCGATTGCAGTTAATAAATATATAAACTAATATTCAATTCCATTAATCGCAAATTGATAAAAAAATTAAATAAGTTGTTTAAAAATTTAAACAAAAAATCGATTTTTTAAATGCTTTTCTTTCAGAAAATTCTTTTCCATAAATCAGAAGATGAAGATTGGTACCATTTGAAGATTTAAGGTATCCGGCCACGTTAAAAGCACGGGTTATCGACCACATTGGCGAATTTTTATAATTACTATTATTTCTTGTAGTTCAGACCTTCCTCTTTTAAAACAGTTTATCTTGTCTGGGAAAAGGAAGGTATCATCCAGGATTACACATATTTTCAGCTAAAAATTGTCTTTAATTTTATTTTCTGAAAAACTTACTGTTCATAAAAATTTCCCCCCGTTCAGATGATATCTCAAAAACGAATAGAGGTATTTACTTAAAAATTTCAGCATGTATTTTCAATAATATGGGTAATGAAATAAACCGAAGGTTTCAGTGTTGATAAATACTTTTTCATTTGTAAGTGTTTTCAGAAAAATGAAGCTGTCAATTTAGGGGGGAAAATATATATATGCACATATTTTTACCCGTAATTTCTTTGCATTTCAAAATATTTCTTAGATTTTGCTTCATTTCACTCATCATTGTTTTCTATAACTTGTGTGCAAAGAACAATAGGATTTCTGCATTACCATTTTGGGTAGAGTCCTGACCGTTTTGGTTCACTTTCATTAAAATTTTCTACACATTTTCCTATTTCTCAAAATACATTATATTTTCGAATCATTTTTTTTATTTATATCATTTTCTTTTTGTTTTACATTCGAATCATTGTATTTTATTTATTTTTATTTGTTTTATTTGGTTTATATATTATAATTGACAATACAATTAAAAACCGCAGTTTTAAATAATTTTTAAAAAATCGAAGTTTCCAAAACTTTTTCTTCTTACACCTTAAGCATCGTTCCCATTTTCTATTTTCGCCATATAAGTCTTTTTTGTCGATAAAATTAATTAACGCAAAAAATTTCAATGAAATATATGGTATAATATAGTTTTAATGACTTCCTCAAAAAATTACTTTTAAGTTTTAATTCTTGATTCGCATAACAATCTCCTAAAAGTACTACTATTATTTTGGGAGACTTATACCATTTGTTCATTCTACAAGTAGGTATTTTTCTGAATGTACACATTTAATAATATAGTAAAAAAGAGAGGCAACATTTTTAAAAAATCGAGGCTCTTTAAAATAATTGTTTAACTTCGACTGATTCTGAAGTTATAACTTAATTTTCAATACAACCAATTTTTTAAAAAATAATCATTAAAAATTTCACTTTTGCGATCCCACAACCAATACTAAAACAAGTGATGATGACGTCGTGTCCGAGGTTCCACGGAAAGTGGGTGCAGTAGCTTCTGAGGGCAAAGACCTCAGAGCATCCAGAGGGCAGAATTCTCACTTCTGGCTCAAAAGAAAGTGACACACACATTCGCTTGCACAACCCCTTTTTACAGGGGAGCACATTCATACATCTCACAGATAGAACACAGAATAACAACCGTGCCCGAACCGGGACACTTAGATCATAGCGAAGACATGGTACTACTATGCCAGGACGACGCCACTAAAGCAAGTGTTATAGCATTATAACTTAATTTTAAATTGGATTTTGTGAATTGGATTGAATTGTGTAGTTTGTTGACGCAAGAACCCTGTTTGGCTATACTGCGCCAATCAAGAGGTAAAAGTATATTTAAAAAATCCCATTTGTTAATCTATAGCATAGGTGCGATGAGATAGAACTGTATAAAATTGACGTAAAAAATTCATTTTAGCATCTTGAAATTCAAATCGGTGAGTCATGAAAATTTTATACAATGATGTAAAAAACAAGAACTAGCAATATTTAACACATACATAATTAAGGCATCCGACAATGTTTTAAGGAATTTTTTAAAAACCATTTCAAACTATGATTTTTAGATATATTGTCAATTATGATACAAAATATTATAAATATAACAACGTTATTTGAACACATATTTTGAGAAATAGGAATATGTGTTGTAAGCTTTGAAGAAATTCAACCAAAACGGCTAAAACTTTACACATAACAGTAATACATCAATCCTATTTTTCTGTGTACACAAGTTATTGAATAAAATGAACCAAAATCTAAGACAAATGTTGAGATGGAAGGAAGTGATAGGTAAAATATATATATATATATATATACATGCATTTTTTCCATAAATTCCCAACTTCATTTTTCTATAAACACCCATAAAGGAAAAAGTATTTCTCCAACAATAAAGCTTTTGGTTCATTTCATTTCCCTTATTATTTAAAACACCCACTGAAATTTTTATGTCAATGCCTCTGTTAGTTTTTGAGATAGCATGATAACGGTGGAGAATTGGGATGAAAATGAAAGTTTTGAGAAAATTGATGTGAGAGACACATTTTAGCTGAAAAATATATGACTCTGGGTGATAAGTCAGGCCTTCCTTTTCCCAGAGAAGACAAACCGTTTTGGAGAGAAAGAAAAATCTGAACTACAAGAAATAGCAATATTAAAAAATCTTCAATGTGGTCGAAAACCATTGTTTTTAACGTAGTCGAATACCTTAAAAAAACTAAATACACTTAAAAAAGCTAATAGCTAACTTAATTTTAAGCTGTATTTTCAAATCCCGATTATCCCAGTTTGAAAAAAAAGAGTAAATGAAATATTAATCTTAACAAAGAGTGAAACATTGCGTTTCACTTCAATGAAAAAGACATTTAAAATATTTTATCAAAATAAATTAAAAATAGAAGAACCGTGCAACAACAACAACAAAAAGTCTGATATCATTGGAAGGGTTTCTTTTTAAAAACAAATTTTGCGGTACAATATTTTAGGACGTTATAGCTGAAATAAGCAAAAATTTTGCTAAATTTTATTGAAAAGAAATTTGAAAAAGAAAAATCTGTCCATTGTGTATATTACCATGAGCCGTGGTAGCCTGGTTGGTAACAGCGCCAGTTTCGTCACCGAAAGGTAGCGAGTTCTGTCCTCGTCTCCGCCAAAGAACGCCATGCTGGCTCATGGCAGTGGGGTCCCCCAAGTTCCCATCACAAATGATACCTCTATGGTACTAAATCAGGGATGAGTCGGTCCCTGATTGGGATCTAATTTCTGATATGCGGATGGATGAATGCTTTCGACCGCCCTCTCAAAAGGATCGGGTCGTGTGTGTTCGAGCAAAGTCGCCCTTTCACCTGAACCGTGCACGTTCAGAACGAAAGGCGCACACCTCTGCCTTCATTTGAAAGAGCTTCGGGTTGGTTATGACAAAGTGGCATTAAACCAAACGCCATCACAATTCCATTCTATAAAATGTATGTAGAGTCATAGCGAAAATCCTAAGTCAAATCGCATAGTTTGCAGAGCGCCAACACATTCACCTTCATTGGAAGTGAAGATGATTGGAGTTCAGAAAGAAAAAGAGGGTAGAAAATAAATTGATTGGAATTTCGTAATCTCTATAAGTAAAAATGAATGTTTGTCTGTATGCCTTCCTAAACCTTTCATCTGATTGCGATGAAACTGGGTCAGCTTATTGTTTATACCTACGGGATGGTTACAGGGGTAGTACAAGGATCTAAAGTATAAAAAAATTCGAATCTCAACCACATTTATCTGCCAAGTAGTTTCCAAATAACTCGTCGGGGAGGCAATAGATTCTGTATTCAAGTTAAAAGTTAATATTTTGTAGATATATTTCGCAAATGCCATGCAAGCCCTTCTCAGATGTAACAGCTTTATGGCAGATTATGGGAGAACGTTTTCGGAGGACCAACCCTAAGGACTATAAATTTTAATGAAATGTTAGCGTTTTTCGCTAAAACTATCAAAAATATTGTAGTACAAATCATTTTACACCATCTTCATTTGCAAAAATTATCGTTTAAACTATGAACTATTTTATGGCATAAATATATTATCTATGTTTAATTAAATAAAAAAATATTTTAGTGAAATATTCTAGCATTAAATTTGAGAATTCCGAACGGTTCTACAGTTCATCCTATTTCGATAAAACATGGCCGAAGTATTAATTGATTGCACCATTTTTTTCGCCGAAGGGTACCAGCTAGTTATTAATATTTTTGCTATGAAGAAAACTTCTTAAACCACCACCTATTCATCTTGAAGCAAATCAATTGGCTAATAAATGTAAACCCTTTCCCCAAAAATATATATTCAATGAAAAACACAAAAAAGTAGCAATGCCTTTCTATTATTATTGCATACCATATAGAAATACCATATTGCATACCATTGAGAAAATATATTTCCTTTCCCAGTAAACTTTATCAGAAAATATTTCTGTCAAATGCCATAATAGAATTCTCAAAGAAGAAAGAGATTTTATTTCGGTTTCTGAAATAAATATTTAGGAGCATTGCATGCCTTTCAGCAACAGGCTCGCGTTTGCTTAAAGATTTAGCAAAGATATCTGCAAGTCACTTCTCTTTTGAAAGGAGAAAAGAATAAGTTTTTCAGCAGACATTGAAAAGTCCACGATATTCTAAAAATTTATTAGTCGTAGAAGAAAGTAATTTCATTTTGCCGTGACTCCAAGAAATTGGGGATTGGAATTTTTTCTCAAACTTTATTTAGGATTTGTCCTTTCTGAGTTAACTTTTGGGTAAATGGTTTTAAACTTTTAAAAGGTTTTTTGTCCATAATCTATTATTTTTTTCTTCTGTATTAGTTTTCAAATAAAGTGCCGTCTTGGTTGAATTTCATTTATATATACTATAATCCAATCCACATCAGAAAGAAATCAACGATAACTTAAACGTGGCTCAACAATTCTTGTTTTTAATTACTTGTTACATAATTATAGGTTTGAATTTCTAAAATTCTGCCATTCGACTCAGAATTCATCCATGTCATTATATAGATTTAAGATCAGATTTTTAATTAATTAAATAGTAATCCAATTTTTAACTGTTTTCTTCTATGACTTTAAAACAAATTAACAAATTAATTTATTACGTTAAATAATTTTAAATGTATGCTTTAAAATTATTATTTAGCGTAAAAATTAGCTTAAGGTATCCGACTACATTCGAATGAAAAATTTTGAAAAATTGAATATTTGAAACGCCATTTAAAACTATGGTTTTTAGCTGTATTGTTAATTATAATACAAAATACTCCAATTACAAAAACTTATTGGGAAGTATTTAGAGAAATAGGAAACTTTGTAGTAAATTTTAACAAAATTTAATCAAAACTATTGACACTCTACACAAAAGGGTATTTCAGTAATCCTATTTTTCTTTCTACACGAGTTATAAAATATAATAATGAATGAAATGAACTAAATTATAAGAAAAATGTTGAGATGCGAAGAAGACATTGGTAAAAATATAAGTATTTATGCATTTTTTCCATAAATTCACAGCTTATTTTCTCCAGAAACACCTATAAATGAAAAAGTATTTCAGCAATAATCAAACTTTGGGTTCATTTCATTGCCCTTATTATTTTAAACACATACTGGAATTTTTACGTAGATACCTCAATTAGTTTTTGTGATATGATGATAACGGTGGAGAATTTTTATGAAAATGAAGGTTTTGATAAAACTGGAGTGAAAGACAAATTTTGGCTGAAAAATATATGACCGTGGATGATAGGTCAGGCCTTCTTTTTCCTAGAAACGTTAAACCGAAATATTAAAGTATGAATTACAAGAAATAATTATTAAAAAAATATTTTTGAATGTGGTCGATTATCAATGTTTTAACGTTGTCTGATACCTTAATAGGATAGTGTATTGTACTTTTGATCACTTCTGGTTGCGATAGTAAAATGTGACAAAAAACTTTAAAAATTTATGTTTAGTACAAAAATTAATTACTAATTGCTTGATTTCACTTGATGCTTTTTTAAAGAAATTCATATTTCGATGAATAAAAATAATTATGTTATTTCGCTACTAAAAAGTAAGAATTACCGACATGACGTTTATACCTTATAGGAATTCTTTTTATTCAATCAAGAAGTGATAATAATATATGTACTCAATACAGATTCACAAATGTAAATGTGAAATTATACTATCTTATACCTTTGACCACCATTAATGTTTTTGGCGACAATAGAGGTACAGTGTTTCCTATTTATTGGAAATTAGATCGTTTATACGATCTATAAATTGTTTCCCCATCGAAATAAGAAGAAAATGATTGTGCTTATTATATATACTTCAACCCTGGTCTTATGGTCCATTTTCGTCCAAATCTGAAAAACAATTGTATGGAGCAATGGAACAATGGAGGTAGGTATGGAACAATGGAGGTAGGTAAATATGTTTTGGGAGCCCAAAATAAATGATCTCTTTTTATATCCCTATCATTCGGAGGGCCGCGGTGGCCTGGTGGTAAGGTCTCGGCTTCGGAACCGGAGGGTTTCAGGTTCGAGACTCGATTCCATCGAAGAACCGTCGTGTAAGGGGGTCTCTTGCACGTTGAATCCGTCAGGCCAAACATCCTCCAGCTGGTGTGGCATGGTGTAGAGAGAGGGGTGCCACCTCAGGTGTCGTCCTAGTCATCTGACCGTGGTTCAAAATGACGAGGTCCGTCCCAAAATAGCCCTCGTGTTGCTTTAAAATGAGACGTAAATATAACTAAACTAAACCAAAACCCTATCATTTGGAAATATATTCTTCAAAGAAAAGTAATAACAATGATTCTGAGTTTTATGCCTATTGTACTAATTTTTTGTAATTTGTTGTAAAACATTAAGAAATCTCTTAATTTTAAAGAGTTTAATCTTTAAATTTTTAATTATTTTTGTAAACGGTTCTTTTCTTGCGAGATTGATTTCCTGCTTTTTGATTACTTTTCGATCTTTAATTTACTTCGAAATTTATTTTCTTCAGTTGCTTAAATTCTTTTGTCCGAAACTTTAATTGTCTTTGTACTAAGTCCTGAAACTCTGTTTTGTTACTCATGAATTTATGCTTGTGATTGGGAAGACAAAAGAAATGGTGTGATTATTATGGCAATAGTTATAGTTATGACAATAGTTATTAGTTGACAGTGCGATTATTATGACAACGGTTAACACTCTACACAAAATGGTAATGCAGCCATCCTATTTTTCTTTGCACACAGGTTATAGAATATGAAGATAAATGACGTGAACCAAAATTGAAGAAGTGTTAAGATGCAAATAAGTGATGGTTAAATACATACTTACATACACAATTTTTCATAAAATCACAACTTAAATTTTCTGAAAACCCCTATATATGAAAAAGTATTCCACCAACAATACAACTTTTGGTTCATTTCATGGCCCATATTATTTAAAACACACGCTGATATTTTTATGTAAGCACATATATTAGATTTCGGGATATCACGCTAACGGTGAAGAATTTTTATGAAAATTGACATTTTGAGAAAATGGAAGACAAATTTTAGCTGAAAATATGCCATGCCTTTTTTCTTCCTAGAAAAGATAAATTTTTCGACAGAGGAATGTCTGTTCTAAAAAAATTTACAATTTAAAAAATCCCTTACGTGGTCCATAACCAGTGCTTTTAATTTAATCAGAAACCTTTAGGTATCCGACAACGTTAAAAATACTGGCTCTCGACCACATTGGTGATTTTTTAAATAATTCATGCTATTTCTTATAGTTCAGTCTTGTCTCTTTCCAAAACAGGTAATATTTTTTAAGAAAAAGAAGGCCTCACCTATCATCCAGGGCCACCTATTTTTGAACTAAAATTTGTCTTTAGCTTCTATTTTCTCAAAACTTTCATTTTCATAAAAACGCACCGCCGTTCACATGATACCTCCAAAACTAATAGAGATATTTGCAAAAAAATTTCAGCGTCTGTTTTAAATGATAAGGGCAATGAAATGAACCAAAAGTTTTATTCTTGGTGAAATACTTTTCATTTCTGGGTGTTTATAGAAAAATTAATTTTATTTTATTTTTATAAATTTATGGTAAAAATGCATGTATACATATATTTTGGCCCATAACTTCCTTGCATCTCAAAATATTTCTTAGAATTTGGTTCTTTTCATTCATTATTGTATTCTATCACTTGTGTACAAACAAAAATAATATTGCTTCATTAGAATTCTGTGCGGAGTGTTAACCGTTTGGTTCATTTTCATTCAAATTGACTACACATTTTCCCATTCCTCAAAATATATCATATTTTCAATGAATTATTTTTGTATTTATAGTGTTTATTATTGACAATACATCTAAAAACCGTAATTAGTTTCTAAAAAATCCAATTTTTTAAAATTTGCCCTTCGAATGTAGTCGGATACCTTATCAAAACATTCTTTTTGGCCTTATTTATTGCAATGCACATGGTATAAATTTCACTTTACAGAACTCGCGAACATCACGACATTATTTCTCTTCATAACAGGAGCTGTCATTTTGAGAAGACATTTCAAGCTGATTGCTGGTTGGAAGGTACTGACATAATTGCTAGGGACTCTCTCTGCCAAAACTGATTACTGAAGCAATATTTCACTCGAGAAGTTCTGTCGCGGGTGGTACGGATTGTATAGTCCATATGGCGGGTGATACTGACAATCACCCGCCAATCAGATTGATTTGTGTTATTTCTCGGAGCAACCAGAACTGATTTACTAGCCGGGATAGCCATGGGACAAAAATTGGTTTATTGCGCTTTTAGTTTGCATCTGGATCGGTATAGACTGGTTGATAGGGCGTTGGATTCGCATCTATTTGTTTGAGAATTCGAACTCACTGGCCTAAGACACCCCTGGTGTGGAGGTGGCTGGCGCGTGTATAAATCTGTCGTGGTCACAAAGTCCTCCATGTCGAGAGTCATACTACTGGGGATACTGGTTCAGAGGGGATCATTTTCTGATTAACGTTCAGGACTAAATAACAATCTGTGGTTGTGTGAATGAAGTCCACCCCATAAAAAGGGTTGAGACGCGTTAATGGTAAAGTCGTCCTCTAGGCCCTAGATGGTGCTACTGAAAAAATCAAGAGAGCTAAGAGTTTTGCTCAGCTTAGTTATATATTAAAGTCTGTAGGCCAGGATAGCCGTGGTTGGTAGGGCTTTGGATTCGTGTCCGGTAGGTTACGAGTCATCACGTGTGACTGACCCAAGTATAAATCTACCGTGGTCGCCTCAACATATTTTGAATTGTTGTGTTCATAAACAGCCAAAGATTTATTTCAGAAATTTTTTTTTATACTAGATAAAATTGAAATGTGGAGATTTGCCATAGCATCAGTTTTGATGTTTACAATACTTGTATAATTCTATAATGAGAAAATAATCAGCTGTAGCCTACTTCCCAATAAATTCCATCTCTAGCATTATTCTTAGCGAAATAATTTTCTACCAATGAAACTCTTCTCTTTCTCCTTTGTGAGCATTGAAAAAAGATCGTGAATGCCCAGACTTTTAGATCACTTTGTTTTTAACTTTTTGTGTTTCTGTATTATACAGTAGAAAAATCATGTATTCTTTATGCCTCTCATATGGCCATCTGAATCCAAAGTTGGAAACAGAATTGCAAACCCAGGATGGGTCTAGTTGGTAGGGCGTTCGACTCGTTTCCGTTAGGTTACAAGTTCGAATCCGTCATGCCGAAGATTCACTGTGACTGGGCCCGGGTATAAATCTGCCTTGGTCACAAAGTCCTCCATGACGAAAGTAGTACCACTAGGGGTACTGGTTCATAAGGGATCGTTCTCAAATTAAGAACTAAATTACGGTCTTTGGTTGAGTGAATGAAGTCCGCTCCGTAAAAAGGGTTGTGACGCGTGAATGGCAAAGTCGTACTCTTGACTCTAGATGGCGTCACTGAAAAAATAAAGATGCACTCCGTATTGGCTCAAGTTCCTGTCTACGTCACAGCGGGCTTGTTCAATGGCAAGTGCTATAAGAAACAACAACAGGACTGATTTTCTTATCTCTTTAGTTATACTAACTTAGAAAGTTAATTCCCAACATCTCGTTCTCAATTCAGTATAACCATATAAACAATTTCACAGTGCCTTGATAAATGCCCCGTTAATATCATATTGTATGCGGATCACGTATTAGTACATTTTCTGATGATTGATACTTGAGGGCGAGTCATGTACTAGTACGGGTTTGTGTGTAGGTACAAAAACAACGGTGTATACAGGACGCCGAATGTTCTTGTTCACTGCACAGATTCCTGGAAATATCGAGACAGACAAAAACGAGTTCTGACATCAGTCCATGCGGAACGGGAACGTGGATTTAAAAAAAAATCCCTGTAGGTTTAAAATAAACTATCCTTGCAAAAATGAGTGAATGTTGCCTCTTCATAGAGGAAAATGCTTTGAACTGTAAAACATGATTCGTTTTCTGATTGCTCTTTTGATCTTTTTATAATGAAAAAATGTTTCGATATAGCATCACTCGAAAAAATGAAAACTATACACTACTGTTTCTATTTGATTATTTCTATTTACGATACTATTATCAATGAATCCACTAAAAAATTTATTTTTTGTTCATCAAAATCTTACAGATGTTAGTTATATATTTCGATATAAAAAACGGAAAGTGGGTTAAAAATGAACTCATTTTCGATCTATTGAGACTGAACGGAATAACTAAATTTGCGAGCAAAACGCCCGCTCCCGGTACCATTCCGCTACGAAAGGGACCCGCACACAAGGTGATATTAATCCTTCAATAATCATAAGATAAAAAAACTCCAATTTCTTCAAAGTGAATTTACATTATTTAGATCAGATTATTTTAGCATCTGTCTATTAAGGCATCCGACTACGTTGAAAACACTGGTCATCGACCACATTGGCGATTTTTTTTAAATTGTCATTTCATGTAGTTCAGACTTTGCTTTTTCGAAAGCAGTTTATCTTTTCTAGAAATAAGAAGGTGTAATCTATCATCCATGGGAATTTTAAGCAAAACATATTTTTCAGCTAAAATTAGTTTTCCATTTTCTCAAAGCTTTAATTTTCATCAAAATTCCCCACCGTTCACATGATATCTCTAAAACTAATAGAGGGATTTACATGAGAATATGTTTCAAATAATATGGCTCATGCAATCAACCAAAAGTTTTATTTTTAGTGATAATTACACATTTATACGTGTTTTTAGAAAAATTAAGACGCAATTTTTATGAAAATTGCATTGATACGTATTTTTTTTACCCATCACTTCTTTCCATCTCAAAACTGTTTTTAGAATTTGGTTTCTTACATTCATCATTATATTCTATAACTTGCGTACAAGAAAAAATAGGATGGCTGTATTACCATTTTGTGTAGAGTATTAACCTTTTTAGTTCAATTTCATTAAAATATAGTTTCGAATCTTCCTATTTCTCAAAATTTGTTATATTTTCAAATTTTTTGAACTAGCGATAATAATCGACAATATAATAATATTGTCGACAATATATATATATAATCGACAATACTTTATAATCGACAATACTTCCGAAAATCATAAATAGTTTTTAAAAAATCTAATTTTTGAAATTTCTTTCTTTGAACATCGTCAGGACCAACTAATCTAGATCTTCCAAATGTTGCTGTGACATACTTTAAAGGAAAAAATGTATATCTCGGATTATCTTTGTAAAAAAATTTAAATTATAAATCTTCATTAAATAAAAATTGAGCTAGTTCAATAAATAAATTAAAGCATTGTCCAATGGAAATTTTGAAAAATAGTGTCTCACAAATTCTGATGTTTGTGAGATTTTAAAACTCAAATTGCCTAAATTTCGTCTTTTAATCAACTTAATTATCACTCACACTTTTCCTCAAGTTTCATAATTTTCGAAATAGTAATTTTTGTTATAGTTGCAAAACTTTTAAGAAAGAATTTAATTGTTACACTAGTGTTCAAAACATGCTCTTTACTAACCGATTAGATGAGACGGTAAAACAATGATTTAACGTATCTGATTATGTTAGAAACACTGGCTATTGACCACATTGACAATTTTTTAAAAATTCTAATTATTTCTTGTATTCAGACTTTTTGCTTCCCAAAATAGTTTAGCTTTTCTAACAAAATAAGGCCTGACCTATCATCCAGGGCCACATGTTTTTTAACTAAGATTTGTATTTAATTTCCATTTTTTCTAAACTTTAATTTGCATAAATATTCAGCACCATTAACATCACATCTCCAAAACTATTACAGGTATTTTCCATAAGCATTTCAGGGTGTGTTTTCAATAACATGGGCAATGAAATGAATCAAAAGTTTTATTGTTGGAGAAATACTTTTTCATTTATAGGTGTTTTCAGAAAAATGAAGCTGTAAATTTATGGAAAACATGCATACATGAGCATACTATCACTTCTTTGCATCTCAACATTTTTCTTAGCTTTTGATTCCTTTCATTCGTCATTCTATTCTATATCCTGTGTGCAAAGAAAAACAGGATGGCTGCATTATCATTTTGCGTAGAGTATTAATCGTTTTGGTTCAATTTCATTAAAATTTACTTCAAATTTTCCTATTTCTCAAAATATATTTTCAAAAACTGATTTTGTATTCATAGGGTTTATTATTGACAATACAACTAAAAATCATAAATAGGATCTAAAAAATTGAATTTTTCACAATTTTTTCTTTGAACATTGTTGGATACCTTAAAATTGAAACAAATAAACGGACATTCAACTTTATAATAGATTTCAAAAAAAAGAACCGTATTTCAGTACCAAATTGGGTACTTTTTGGTTATTCGGGTGCCAAGCAGATTTTTTGTCAACAGAACACTGCCGCCATGTTGGCGACATTCTTTAGAATTAAAGCAGGAAAAGATTATCAGCGGCGATATTTTATTTGGCGTTGGTTGCATCGCCTGCATCCGACTAACTGAAAACTGCACGTGGTAATGCAGTTCATTTTAAATCTTTTTACATTATACCAGCGGGTGACCGAGCTCCACTCGGAGAAAACAGGCATCGAAGCTAACTCGAAGTTTTAAATTTTCAATTGTGATTTATCAAAACAATACATGCCATATTCAAAGCGTGCATATTGGTCGAAGATGTGAAAGATGAGGCTTCAGATGGTCCCTACATGTTCAATTGGTCACTGTTCACAACGAATTCGTAAATTTGCTTCCGTTCATCCGCTTCTTGAAAATTCTTGTCCAGGAAAAGGCGTCGATGAGAGAGGTATTGTCGAGCATAAAAGACGATGTAAACTCCGCAGGAAGACGCGTCATCTTGGTGGTTGTAAGCGTTGCGAGGTTTCACGATGCATCCTTTCAGCTTTTCATTCATAACAACGGTATTCAAAACGTGTCGCAGTATTTTTCTCAAAACAGCATCGATGGGCAGCGGGTTGTCGACTGGATCGCAGACTAATAGTTGACGTTCTCCATAGCTTGCTTCGTAAATTCCTAGCATCCAGTGCTCGCCTCTATCCATTTGAGCTCTCTTGTGAATGGGAATGAGTAGCACGTCGAATCCTTGTTGAACGCCGTATAGATACTTGGAAGCCTTGTTCTGGTGGCTGATATCGTTGAGAAGAGCCATTCCTTCATAAGTGCCACCCGCTGTTGTAACGTAGAAGTGTGCGACAAATTCAGGGTGAAGTACGGCAACTTTGACGGTCGGGTAAGCTTGTTCGGCGTAATGGAGAAGCATTCTGACAATGACGGTATCTTCTAGTTGTCCACTTGCGGGTAGAATTGAGTTGATCGCTTGTTGTTCCAAAATTCCGGCTCCTTGAAGAATTTCATGTAGAGGTGCGTTCTGCATGTTGAAAATGTAGCTTGAAATCTGATGAATGTTGAAATGTCGGACTTTGTTGACGATGATTTGAAATCGAAATCAGTTCCTTAAATGCTTTTTTGGAAATTCGAATATTTGGAAATTAAATTTTGAACGAATCAAAAAGAACGAATCTTTTTAGTTAACGAACGAGCGCTAAATTCAAAATTTCATTAACAAATTTTCCTTAATAAAAAGCAGTGGAATTAGAATCGTACTTTTTTAAAAGAAAATTTAGTAAAAATATCAAAATTATCCTTATTTTTTTCTTTTATATTTGTTTTACCTTAATTTTGTGATTTAAAAATAATCGTGTGGTCATCAAACTTTATTAGTTTGCCATATTGGCTATAGATAGCAGCACGTTACCGCTTGAAACCTATTAGGCAATAGACAAAGAAAATTTAAGTGCTGCCATCTATAGCCATTATGGCGAACTAATAAAGTTTGAAAATATCCTATCTGTAACTCCGAACTGCTCGACCGTAGTGCTTCAAACCCGACTCCAATCGATTCCCCGTGGCCAAAAATCCGAAACCCCCAAGTTTACCGGAGTTTATTAATTCTGGGGCGATTTCCGACTTGGCAACCATTCCTCGTATTATATTAGGTTGTTCGGAAAGTAATTTCGTTTTTTCCTGACAAAGGATTTAATTGCATTTTTCGCACCCAATTTCATACTTAAACCGCAAAATCATTTTATGTTTTAAGAGCTGATATAGCAAGGCTTGAGTGTGAAAAAGTGCAGCTGATTCTTCGCAGTAGTTTTTGGATGGTGCCCTTTTAAATATGGAGAGCAATAAACAGCATTTTCGTCATTTTTTTCTTTTTTGCTATAAAAGGTAAAAGTGCTGTTCAAGCCAGAAATAAATTAGCCAATATGTGTGGAGAAGATGTGTTAACAGTACATCAGTACCAGAACTGATTTGCAAAATTTTTCCTTCAAATGAGGAGGCCAAAAACCACCTCGATCAGTTTTTTTTTACAGCAAAGACCAAAACTTTTATGAGCGTGTAATCATGTTACTACCAAAAGGTATTAGACCAGAATGGCAAAAGGTATTAGACCAGAATGGCAATTTTATAATTTAATAAATAATTTATTCATTAAACGAAAATTTCTTTTCATTTTGACACAAAAATACGAAATGACTTTCCGAACGACCCAATAGTATAAGATTCAGAGATTGCAGCTATCAAAGAAATCCAAAATTTTGATTAATTTCCAATCCGTACTTTTGTTCTCATACATTTGCATTTTTATTTGCTCGATAAGTACATTTTTGACGTTATATCTATCGGTACTATAATAATTCAAAACTTTTTGAACAATACAGATTAAATGGGATAAAGATTATTCAAAAATATTTCGTTCTTGTTTTTTTTAATTAATTGAGTTGAATAATTTTAATTATTGGCTGAATATTCATATGTAGGTTCATTTTATATCTATCTATTTATCTCTCTCTCTCTCTGTGTGTGTGTGTTAGAAAAATTCGTCTGTTTTTCATTTATTGCACGTCAAAGCAAAGAAACTTCGTCTGAAGAACATGGGACCTTAAATGTAAAGTTTAGTTTAGTTATATTAACGTTCCACTTTAAAGTAACAATAGGGCTGTGTTGGAATTTATTATTTTATAATTTTAACCACATTTTTTTAAATTCTCATAATTTTTTTTTTCTCGCCTCATTTTTTAATTCTCATAATTTTATTTTTTCCTAGCCTCATTTTGTTAATTCTCATAATTTTATTATTTTCTCGGCTCATTTTCTTAAAAATTCTCATAATTTTATGTTGTTCTCGCAGATGCCACAGAAGGACCCGCAAAGAAGAAGATAAACGCATGCCGCCAAGCATGACGGATAAATCCCAACAGACGCGAGCTGGTCTCGACAAATCGCAGGTAATACACTCACTTTTGCCTCTTATTTTGGTGGAATTGAATGCATGCTTCTGATATTAACAACAGCTGAAAAAATATTTTTTATGGTGCAACTAACACCATTTATCGCACATTCGGCTCAGAAATATATACAGGGTGGGCCCGAGAAATTTATTTATTTGAAAGGTCAATAAAAACAAAAGAACTTCAGTTATTGTTTTAATTCTTCTTTTTATTTGAGAATACAATATCCCTTTTTTTTTCATACAGTTTTGAAAATGATATCCGTTAAATGGCGGCCCCCATTGCTCATACACTGATTAAGTGGATTTTTGAAGCTCATGTCCACACATGGCAGCATATCAGTCGGTATGTTGCCATTGGCGTCGCGAATGTTGTTCTTGAGGTAAGTTATGGTCCGTGATCGATCGACATGAACCAGGGATTTCAAAGCCAGCCTCGTAACCGAAAAAAACGACCGCGTCTTCAGGCAAGCAGCATTTCACATGAATTTTGACGGGCAACCAAATCGCGTTCATTCTTGCACAAAGGCCAATTGATAGAGATGAAATGGAAGGTCTTGACGGAGAATTCGTCAAAGAATGGTGTCAGAAATTCCCAGAGCAGCTGCGTGTTTGCGAGTCGAACGCAGAACGGACAGTCTCACTCTTTCGACCTTTTCCGGAGTTCTGGTGGTCCGTTGATGTCCATTTCTGGGTTTAGAGACACTCCCGAAATGAATGGACCCACGACAGAATCAAATGACGGCCAGGAACGGGTCTGTAAGGAGGAATTTATTACCGTTAGAAAAGAAGCTCTCGAATGCGAAGGCCCACTGTTCTCTAGATCAGTGTATGATGAAAAGCGACTAGAGAGCGAAACAATTTTGAGGATTTCCCCTCCAGTAGCACTACCTATCACCCCTCTACCCAACCAACTCACCAGTCGGTAGTTTTTTCAAATAAGAAATTTTCTCTGTCGCACCCTGTGTATGCTCCCATTACGTAACAACTGCAAGAAATTAATTTCGGAATCCAAAACCCGTCTTATGTTTGCTGCTTGTACTGTTGTACAGCATTGTACAAAACAACATATGATAATGAAAAGTCGGATCCCTGTGCGAAGTGGGCGACACAGAAAGAGAGTGTTGATGTTGTTGTCCCCAAATCAGGTGGTGTTTCAATTGGGGAATTGAAAGAAGAAATAAAACCGCAATGGTTTGACAGATGGTTTATGTCCAAAAAAAGGAAGAGTCCCTTTCGACTTTATTCCTAATCCGGAAATTAAAATAGGAAGATATCATCCATTGAGAATCCAAGTAATTTTTGGCCAAGGGAGATTTCCTGCCTGTTTTCAAAGATTCGGAAGAACTCGGGATAATAAATGCATTTGTAGAGAAATGGATACGGTTAACCACTATGGAATGGAATGTATGAAGATTTCAGAATGAAGTAAAAGCCTGAAGATTGTAAATATAATTATTTAAGTACAGCACTGATGGTACCAGGTCATCTCAACCCCCTGAAGGATATGAAGTCAAAGGTGCACAGTTTCATTCCACCTGTTTTGAGAGTGTGCAGATGGGGAGAAAGACAGCTATTGACTACCCCTAAAACAATATTAGCTTGACTAATGGGTCAGTGTAAAGCACAGGTAGTACAGCCTCTTACTCAATATTGTACTATATTGTGCGATATTATATGATATTAAATAATATTCTACTATATTATGAATATGGATCGATGTTATACAGTATAGTGAATATGGATCAATGTTGTACAATATTCTTGTACTACTAGGGGGTTGGACAGTTCTTATTCAGCAGTCGACTAAAACAAATCCTGTCGATAAGGCTACGTTCAGTGGTGGCGGGGTGGTCTGCTGTATACAAGAAGAAGAAGAAGTACAAAACAACATGTGCATGATATTTGACGGTAAGATGTGATATGCCATGCGCGATGACTGTGACGTCATGGTTGCATTCACCCTCTTTCAAATACTGCTACTTATTTAGTATCAACAGAATGCTAGTCTAGACAGTTACTCTTCTAATTTAGGTTGCGTTGTAGTCTACATCAAAGCTACCCGATTCCATCAGGTTAATTAATCCTGAGATAATGCATTTGAAAGGAATTGATATATTTTAACAGAATTTAACTTTAAAATCTAATAACCGGCGTAAGTTGCAATATAATCTCTATTTATTCTTTAGCATCCTATTGGCTATGCACCGTTAGGTAGAATGCATACTTAAGATTCTAAATATGTATTGTACAAGTTTTTATTCAAACAAAAAAAAATACAAATTTTTATTGTTAATTTGGTTTCTAATATATATACATTTGTTACTTTTTAAAGAATTTTATGGATTAAAACAATCAACAAAGCATTATAAGCATGCAATTATGTTTTTTGGGAAGAGTGTTAAATATGAAATCCATTAAGGTATCCTACTACGTTAAAAACTGATAATCGAATACATTGGTCAATGATTTTTTTATTGTTATTTCTTCCAGTTTAAACTTTCCTCTTTCCAAAACAATTAATCTTTTTTAGGAAAACGAATAATTATTTTTTCACATACTTTTCAGTTCATTTTTCTTTAACTTCGATTTTCCCAAAACTTTAATTTTCATAAAAATTCTCCTCCATTAAGATGATATCTCAAAAACTAATAGAGGTATTCGCATAGGAATGTCAGTGTGGGTTTCAAATAAAATGGGCAATGAAATGAATCAAAAGTTTTAGTGTGGGTGAAATACTTTTTCATTTACAGGTGTTTTTAGAAAATTAAGTCAAGAATTTATATAAAAAATGCATACATGCGCATATTTTTGCCCATCACTTCTTTGCTTCTCAAGAATTTTCTTCGATTTCGGTTCCTTTCATTCATCATTATAATCTATAACTTGCGTACAAAGAGAATTGCTACATTACTCTTTTCTGTAGAGTGGGAACCGTTTTGGTTCAATTTCATTAATATTTACAAAACATTTTCTTATTTCTCAAATTATATTATATTTTGAAATAGTTTTGTTTTATTTTTTAGTATTTTGTATCATAATTAAGAATACATCTAAAAAGAACATTAGTTTAAAATAGTTTTCAAAATTATTCCTTCGAACGTAGTCGGATACCTTAAATTTTTCTAATCACTTTTAATATTCTGAAGTAGCGTAGGTATACTATAAGTTATTAAGTTATTCGTTGCGAATAGGATTTCCTATACCCATATACAGTTAACTTTTGTTGTCATTATTTATAGAATATGAAATAACCATACCTTTTTTTAACGATGAAAATTTGTTTAATCATTACATCAAATTGTATTTACAAGAGTGAAATATTATAATTTTTACAATTATAGTGATTTTAGACACCTTCATAAGAAATAATAAAATGTGTGAGTACGTGTGTGTATATTTGTCCTTGTGTGCGTATGTATGTATTTCTGCCCTATAGGTCAACACATACAAAATGTGAACCAATAGTTGTTCGTCGTTTGATCTACAACTACTAAATCTGTGACATGAACACCTTTGAATATAAAAATGTTGAACTATGAATTCAATATTAGAAATTGAAATTAATAAAATTTAAATAAAATTTTTTATTGTTGAAATGTTATAAGCAGAGGTAAAGAAGCTCATATTTATACAGTTGTGCATGTTGGCGCAAAACTGGGCTGATTTTCCGATATAGAGCTACAAAACTTGAAACAAATAGACTTTAAGTAATGCGAATAGGCAGAGGTATGGTTTAGTTATCGATTTAATTTATTTAATGTTAAATACTTTTTTGATTAAAAAAAATCAAAGATTCTAAAAATAATACCATATATATATATATATATATATATATATATATATATATATATATATATATTGAATTTTTGAATGTGCTCTTAGTAACTTCCCCATATGTTATATGTACAAATAAAATTTACACTGTTCCAGAATTTTAAAAAATTATCTTCTTTAAGTTTATTTATACATAACCATTATTATCATGTAAATATTTCATAAATTTTGGATATTTAAAAAAAAAGATTTTTTTGTCTAATTTTTAACAATAGATTCAATAGTTACACCGAAATTCCAACTATTTTCTTTATTAAATCAA
The DNA here is from genome assembly GCA_026543055.1 of Argiope trifasciata. Lineage (NCBI taxonomy): Eukaryota > Metazoa > Arthropoda > Arachnida > Araneae > Araneidae > Argiope > Argiope trifasciata. Next base: position 1,326,077 of record JAPMOQ010004868.1, on the reverse strand, counting down.
AAATTCGATCTCATTGTGTGTGTTTTTCACTGACGAAAGCTAAAAAAGAAGGATTTTGTTTCATATTTATCAGTTCACTGGACGAATGAAAAAGGAAAGTTATAATATCGCTAAAATCAGAAGATACATTTGTGTTTCAATAATGCCGTAAATTGAAACACGAAGGTATGTTTTTGTTTCTAATAATGCTATAATGTCATGAGACTGCTTTCCATTCATGTGCACGATAAGAAAAACATATGCAAAACAATTAAAGTAACGGAACATTAATGCCTAGCATTTTCATGATATAATGAATATAAAAATATATCTAAACAATTTAACTGAAATTAAATACAGCCAATATCCTCAGCGAACCAACTGGTCTCCAAGGGCTACTAGTAGAAATGTATGATGCTCTTCCAAATGTATGAAATCATCTTCGCAGTTACTTTTTATATTCATGCTAGAAAAGATATTTGGAATGGTATTGTTATTTCTTCTTCCCTTAATATTGATTGAAAATTATAATGTTTGATGTTAAACCGAATGTGATGAAATACTTTTTAATTTATTTTCTAATGTTCATTTGTGTTTCTATGGAGACACTTACAGACTATAAACTTTTCATACATGCTTATTAGTAAGATGTTTTTCGACAAAAACGTTTTTCAAGGCCTCTTTTGATACTTCTCGATTACTTTAGAAAAGAAACTTCTTCGTGAAATTACATAGTTTTTAAACATGAAAAATTGGTAAATGAGACCCTTCCTGAAGTTTTTAATGCAAAGACAGGAAACATTTTGCATTTCGATAAGTTTCTGATAAGTATCAGTGAAGAACAATTCTTTTAACTGCTTGTAAAACAAATCTAAAGGATGAAAACCTTCAAACATTTTGAAACTTCTTTTCTGAAACTACTTGGAAAATTAGTTCAGCGTTCCTCAATAAGTCAAACTACATACCAACAGAGTTGCTGAAAAATAAAATCCATATTTTTTTTTCTAATTCGCAATTTCTTTAGGAAAGATAAAAATCTTCAAACTCTTTGAATATTTTGTTCTTTACATAAATTACGTAGTTCGACTTACATATATTTACTCTTTACTACTTATTGCATAATAAGCTTATAAAATTCAAGACCTAACCGAATTTAAAAGGAGGAGTCGAAGAATAAATAAAAATATTTTTCCTCAAAGGTTGTCACAGCGCTGATTTAATAAAATGATTAAGTTTGTAAAAAAATAAAATAAAATAAAATTATTGAGTTTATAAAAAGTAAAATAAAGTAAAATGATTGTTTATAAAAAATAAAATAAAATAAGTGATTGAGTTTATAAAAAATAAAATGTTTGTTTGAGTTTATAAAAAAATAAAATAAATGATTGAGTTTATAAAAAAATAAAATGTTTGTTTGAGTTTATAAAAAATAAAATGATTGAGTTCATGACAAATAAAATAAAACAAAATGATTGAGTTCATGAAAAATAAAATAAAATAAAATTATTGAGTTCATGAAAAATAAAATAAAACAAAATGATTGAGTTTATAAAAGATAAAATAAAATGATTGAGATCATGAAAAATAAAATAAAGTAAAATGATTGGATTTATAAAAAATAAAATGTTTCAGTTTATAAAAAATAAAATAAAATAAAATGATTTAGTTTATATAAAAATGAAATAAACATTCAAAAAGGGCTGAAAAAATTAGAAGAATTTATGGATAATTTATGCATTAAAAAGAAGATAGCCGCTTTGCTGATGCTCAAAAAGAGATGAAATTATTAATAAAATTATATTTAAACAGATGTAAATGAATTTTGCTTTTAACATTCAAACAATAACTTTTCCTATACCAAAATAAAGTTTTCTTTGTATTATAATATCAGATATATTTGCCTCAATGTATTCATTGATACATTTGGCTTTCCTTTCCTAGTATCGTTCTGTTTACCTCAGAAAACGTCCTCTGAGCCCGTTAGAGTTAATGAGTCGATTTCTCAATAAAGAAGCCTTAGTTCACCGAATGAGTAATTCCAGTCATTACTTCGAAAGAAAGGAAAGGAGTTAACTCATTATTCTGCCTTAATAGGTATGTGACAAGCTGGCATTTTTTTTAGCCTTATGAATCCTTATATATGGCTTAGTCTTAGAATAATCCAGAAGGAAAAGTGAGACGAAAAAGACAAAAAAATCACCAACAGAAAGAGAAATAAGCAGCTTCGCACATTTTACTGTTTAGAATTGGTAATGTAGATCTTTATCATCAACAGTTTCGATTATTTGTATAAAATGTAAAAAGAAAAGGATTTCGACGAACATTTTTTAGATCATTAATTTAGATCTTGATCTTCAACAATTTCGATTATTTGTGTCAGATGTAAAAAGAAAAAGATTTCAACGGATTTTTACATTTTAGATCATTAATGTAGATCTTGGTCCTCAAAACCTCGATTATTTGTGTCGTATGTAAAAAGAAAGAAATTTCAACGAACATTTACATTTTTAATCAGAGATTTAGATCTTTATCCTAAACAATTTTGATTATTTGTATAAGATGTAAAAAGAAAGAGATTTCGGCGAACTTTTATGTTTTAGATCATTCTTGTTTCGAAAAACTGTTCGTTTCAGTACTCTAGAGACGACCATTTTTCGACGATTCTCTCTCAATAAAGGTAGAAACACGAAAGGATGAGCGCATTTCCAGAATTCTTCTTCCATCTTTGACCTTGATTTTCGATTTATATACTTTTTTGTTCATTTTTTTACGTGTATGTGAATATCGTGTCGTTTCTGAACGTATCATTTTAATTCAGTCTGCGAGTAATCCCGGTTTATTTTATTGTTGAATGTAAACATCTCTTCCTTTCCTATTTCCTCCCACCCCGTATTTTGGCGAATTAAACCCATCTTAACGCAGGCGTAGAGGCACGGAATGTTTAGAATCCGTTGCCAAACGATACATTTATCTAACTGTAAATGCGATAAGTCAAAAACTGTTTAAATTAGACGCCTTAAATCTAATAAGTGGTTTTTACACTTACGATCTTCATTAAATTTTGAACGAAATCTTGTTTCAAGAATGACCTTCTGTAAATGCAAAATACGCAAATTCCATGTGGATAAAATTTGGATTCTATATGGATTTCATAAATTCAATGCGGATAAAATTTGATGCAAATCTTTAACATCTAAAATAAAGGTCCATTTAAAATATTGTACCAAAATTTATCAATGAATTAATTAATTGGCCTTCCATACTTTCATCATTAATGCAAATGTGATGAATCCAAAATGAAATAACTTAGATTTCTAAAATTTGACTTATGTCCTAAAATATATTAAAAATATTAATAATATAATTTGTATTAATAATGTCCTAAATAAATTATTCCTCAATTAAGGAATATAGGAATATATTTTATATTCTTTAATCAAGGAATATAAAATTCATGTCAAATTAAACTACTCTTTTCAATTTTAGCGATTATTTCTTTCAAATAATAAATTCTTAATGGATTGGTGCAATAACTATAAATCAATTTAGTGAAACAACAGTATATCTCTCTCTCTCTCTCTCTCTGTGTGTGTGTGTGTGTGTGTGTGTGTGTGTGTGTGTGTGTGTGTGTGTGTGTGTGTGTGAAACTGAATTTCAAGGCGTTGTGAACTTTCTTTTTACTCTGTATTATTTTTATTATCTTCAGAAGCATGGATTTTTTTTAATCAAAAAGGAACTTAACATTTAATGAATTAAAACATTCAAAACGATACTTCTCAAAGGTGCCTATTCGCATTACTTAAAGTGTATTTGTGTCAAATTTGGTAACTCTACTTAGAAAAAGTTACCCTGTTTTGCGCTAACAAGCACAACTATATAAATATGATCTTCTTTATCTCTAATAATAATATTTTCTTGGGGAGGATGTTTCAGGAGATTGTGAAATGGATTCCTACTTTAATAATGTTCATATAAATACAATAAATCACAATAAACGGAATAATACGAACGAGAACAAATGCTCCAGCAATTTATAATATGCCCATATTTTTACTTTTTTTTCTAACACTATTTGCAAAGGAGTTTTCACCTTCTCTAACCAATTCATTCCTTTTTAATAAGCCAGCACTTATTGAAAAACATGATTGATGCAGTTTTGTCGAGAACATTTTAAAATGTTACTTTTTACTTCCACAAACAGCATTTCTACCCGCTTCAAATTTTCTAAAAAGTAAATTAACTCAACTTTTCCTGGCAAATTTCAAAAGCGGCCAACAGCTATTGCTAGGTGCTGAGCAACTAAGCACATTCGCTTTTCTCTAATGCTCCGCTATTTAAGGTTTTTTTTCTGTAAGTCAGGACTTTTCCTTTTCAATTTTTAATTAATATTCAAATTTTAGCTGAATGTTCCCGAGGACATTTTAATATATACGCGACTTTTGCTGTTTCGCTGCAGCAACACCAGACGATTTCCGTTCTAATTAGTATTCTAAAGGGTTTTTTTTTATCACCCCTAAAATTCGAATCTTTGAGATCTCGAAACATTCCGGTTCAAAAGCGACCCCTTTTCTACCGTTACGGTTGTGAAATTTGATATCGATTATTTGAACCTGAAGCTCACCCGCCTGTAGCTGACGTACACCGTTATTACAGCCATCTGTTAAAACTTTTGCTCTAAATGTACCGTAAAAGCGTAAAAAAGAATGATCGCGATTCATCATATGAGGGTGGATCAAAGCGTAATTTGATTTTAACTATCGATTAAACAGAAACAAAACATTGATGGCTTGGAGTTTTAGATAAAGCAGTCGGAAAATAATCCAATTTCTGAAATGAAATGTACAAACTTTGATTCGGATTTTATTCCCGTTTATTATGTCTTTTATTCAGTATTTTGTATGACGTACGCCGTTATAACCACCATCTGCTAAAACTTTTCTTTTAAATGTACCGTAAAAAAGGATGAGTGCAATCCATCATACGAAGGTGGATCAACGCGTAATTTGATTTTAAATCTCGATTAAAGTGAGAAAAACAGAAAACAAAACATAGATGGCCTGGAGTCTTAGATAAAGCAGACGTCAAATAATCTAATTTACGAAATTAAATGCATCAACTTTGATTATGATTTTATTCCGGTTTAGTATGTCCTTTCTAGACATTTAATTAGAGAGTTTTGTCTAGATTGCGCTAATTTTATTGTTTCACTAGCCGCCTCAAGCGATCTGCTGGTTTGCTAGGATTATTGATTTTGTTTGGGTTCAGATAATTCATTTAGCTATAGCTCTAACTCCACGATTATGATAAATGTTTTGGTATTTAAGTTTTTTTTTCTATTTTAATTGTCTGACTTTATTTATCCTTATTGTGTACATTAACTATTCAAATGGATATTAGACTTATTACATCATAGCTCTATTACAAACTAAAATATTTGATTTATCCATTTACTTAATTTCGAGATAGTGTAACTTCCCATTTTTAAAATATGTTTTGCAAACTAAAGCGATGCCAAAAAAATTCATTCTTCCTTAAATTTTAACAGAAAAAGAAAATCACGTGATTAAATTTTTGATAAACCAAAGAAAACGATTTCAATCACAATGTAATCTACTTTGAGAAATTAAACTCAAAAATAAATTTTAAAAATTTCCAAAATTCAGCAAAATTCTATACAGCTATCAAATCGACGTCATTTAGAAAACACTTTTTCAAATTCTAATATGATGTTAAAATCATTTTTATGTTTTGATATTTTCTGAAGATATGGTAGGAAAATATCTTAATATCATTTATATTTTTAATTAATTAAAATTGTAAGTAACATTTCAAAATAAATCGTTCCAAGGTACAATTTTCCAATTTTTAGATGATGTTAAGACCATTTTCGTGCTTATATATTTTATGACGTTATTATATAAAAATACCTTAATTTCACTTATTTTTTAATTAATTAATATTGTAAAAACATTTCAAAATAAATTGTTCCAAAGTGCACAGTTCAAATTTTAAGACGATATTAAAATCATTTTTGTGCTTTTATATTATCGGTTGCTATGGTAGGTAATATCTTAATTTCACTAATTTTTTAATTAATTAAAATTGTAAGTAAGATTTCAAAATAAATCGTTGTAAGGTGCACTTTTCAAATTTTACGATGATGTTAAAACCATTTTCGTTATTTTATATTCTCTGATGTTATGATAGGAACATATCTTAATTTCACTTATTTTTTAATTAATTAAAATTGCAAGTAAGATTTCAAAATAAATCATTCCAAAGTGCACATTTCCATCACTAACACATAAAGGTCCGAAGTATGGTGCTGTAGTTAAGCGGTGTGGCTGTAAAGAGAAACACACACGCATACATGCATACATCCTCAGACATTCATTTTTATTAGTAGTATACATGTTAAAAATTCCACATGCCAGTAATTTTTACAAAAATGAAAATTTTTGAAGTAAAAACCGGCAGATTTCAGACTAGGAAAAATAGGCAATTACCTAGGAAATATGCGCTATGAAAACTGTCCTATGCCGAAATTGTCCTTTGAACAGGGAAGAATGCTCACATTTAAGAAAATTGACGAAAATGGTTTTATTTAAAGCTTTATAAGAGTATTTTAAATATACCGTAAACAACCATCTATCATTATAAATATATTTTGCAATAATTCTTTTGTAAGCATGGAAAGACTTTATAACTACTTTGTAGTAAAGAGTAAACAGCTGAAAAAATATGGAAAAAGTGCAACAATTTTATTAGTATATTAAATAGTAAAAATTTATGATAATCTTTCATTGAACATTAAACAAAAGAAAAGAAATAAAGAAATCAAAGCACAAGAAATATCATAAAATTATTTGGTAGGCATTCATTAAATGTTAAATTATAAAACATGACTGAAATTCATAATTGGAATATTTCCATCAGCTTCTCAAACTGTGAAGGTTCGTGTTTTGAGAACCATATTTTCGATGAAAATTATTAATTAAGAAATAAAATTTGAAAGATTATAAAAAGTTAATTATAAAAATAATTATTTTTCTACTAAAATTTGTTTGAAATACTAAATGGATATAATATGTTCCAATTGGAATTTTTATTTCTAGCAATCACAATTTTTTTCTTGATAAAATTTTACATAATAGTAAAAAATATAAATGCAAATTTGAAGAAGTATACCCAATTTGATAAGTTAGTTTGATCACGATGTTTTTTTTTTGTTTGTTTGTGTTATCGGGTGCGGTTAACATTTATAACTTGAGTGATTGAAAAACTTCTGTGCAACTCAAAAAAGAAAACGGTAGACTTATTGATGATAATTATTTAGTGAACATATTAAAATCTAAATAAAATTAATTATGAAGAATTATTTAAATGTCTTTTCACTAGTGTATTAAAAAGGAAAATTATAAATTTTAATAAAAAATATGTGTTATATTTATATATAATACAAAGATAATAAAAGATTATTATATAATTATATAATATTTATAATGCTTGTATTATATTTATAAATATAATAAAAATTAATTTGTAATAAAAAATATAGTTTATTGATTAGCATCTAGTAGCGCTATAATATAATAGATTTTACAAATTTAAAAAAAAAAAAACTAAACTCATGATTTAAAATAAATTCTGCAAAAATGAGCAATTTTATTAAAAATTTGAGAAAGTTATACCGTTATAGTTTGAGGTTCTGAGGCCCCATAATACGTAGGCAACAAATTGGCAATTTATCGCTTTTGACGCATCCACTTTTCACTTTCAAGGTTATTAGAAAATAATGCAGAAGGCTGTCAATTTGCTGATTTATCGCTAACTAAAGTTACAACTTGATTTCAAAATTATTCATTCCCTGAATTCTCACAAAATGATTAATTAATTTCAGTCATTACCCAGTTTGAAACAAGCACAAGACTATCAGATTACACAGATGTCAATATTTAGAAAAACGATGGATTTTTTTTATCTCAAAGTAATTGGTCGAATCAGCTAGAATACCAGCTTTTTTGACAGCTAGAAAATTCAAAATGAAAGAATTATATATATATATATATATAAGTATAAGTATAATTTAAAAGTTAACATAAACTTAATTAATTTCTTAATTTTTTAGCTCAATTTTGTCCATGGTTACTTCATTCTCAAATATTCTCTTATTTCCTGGTCCGATTCCATGACACCGACTTCATTAATTCAAGAAATGCTTTGTGAAGTCCTTTAAATATCTTTTTTTGTTAGGTAAAATCCTGTTTACAGTGCTTATAGACTACTACACTTCTCATGGGGATTTCTACACATTTGACTCTCAAAGCAGGGGAAATACAAGGATATTATGGTAAAACTATTCGTTTAGGTTAACAACTTTTATCAATCGCTCTCATGGTGAGAATCGCTGACTAAGACCCAGGATAAAATGTGCAAGAGCTTGCCTTCATGACTCGGTCTTCCAATCTCTGTTGTGTGTGTATCGTCGCTCTCAGCTTGTACATAGACATGCTTGCTTCTTCGTGATTCATTAAAACGTCGTAAAAGCATCAAGGGTCTTCAATACATATATATAATATCGTTATTGTTTTAATCTGGTTAATTAAAACATAATAATGCTCCCGAATAATAATTTGAAATTTTTGTGATGTGTTTCTAATTCTTCCTTTCATTTTTAAGAAAATACGTTTGGTTTTCAAACTATACCTCTGTTTATGTTAGAAATGAATGAATAATGTCAATTAGAGTATTTTCTTTTAATGGCACTTCTTCGTCACTCAATAATTTGTTTTGCAGTTTAGTAAGAATCGATAACATTCGGTTAAAATGAATCCCCTTTTCTAATTAAATGACATTTTCATTTTGCTAATAGCATAGCAATTTTTTTGAGAAAAATTAAAGGAGATAAAAGTAGAACTGCTTAAATCCAAGCGAAGATATCTAGACTCACTTTGAAAATAATTATACGTCAGAATTCTAAGTCATGTGTTTCTCCTGAGCTTTTAAATTCCTAAAAAAAAGATTTTCTGTCCAGAATTTTGACGAAAGTATTAATTAGAATCTAATTAATAAGAAGATTTTAAATTAAATTACACCTTATAAGGAATGCAAGAGTTTACGTGCGATACAAATATTAGAAATGTTTGGTTTAAAACAGGAGTAAAACAAATTCGTGTTCATAATTTCAATTACAAAAGTAGTTGTAAAAAAAGCCAAAAAGTAATCCATGTAAATAAAAATGAATGTTTGTCTGTATGTCTCTTATGCGCTGCCGTATCGCTCATCCGATTACGATGAAACTTATGATGAGTACGTATTAATTTCACTTCTTTGTTTCTGTTGATGATGGAAAATTAAAACAAAAATATTTCCAGTCCTAAAGTCTTGAATTATAAAGTTAATAAAATTAAATGAGTATTATTTACTCTTCTCCTTTGTATATCTTTCAATATCAATGAATCTATTCCTTTTCGATTAAATTAAGTATTATTCTTATTTTATTCCGAAATAAATATTATTTTTTCTATCATTCTTAATTAAACAAAAAATATATTTAAAATTTCAAAGCATATTTCCAAAATTATTTCTTCTGCTGCAGCAACAGGCCGGGTACCAGCTAATAATTAAATATTTACAACTTCATTATATATTTTCTATCGTGAAATTAATTATATTTATTTTTAAAAAAGAATGGCTGCAGTACATGTCTAGATATGAGTTTCCTTTTACATATAAGATTGAAATATATATCTAGATATAGATTTTTATTAAATCGCATTAAAAATTTTAGTTTTGATGATCCAGTTATTGATTGGTCTAGGGTTCAGGTCTAGGAGTAGTGCATCTTCCTCGTAATCTGGGCGTCCTAGGTTCAATTCCCGGTTAGGGCATGGTTGTTATTCTGTGCTCTATCAGTGAGTAGTATGAGTGTGTTCCCCTGTAAAAAGGAGCTGTGCAAGCGAATGGGAAGTAGCTAAGTCATACTCTTGGCTGTAGTTGGCGCTACTGAAAAACAATCGACGCTAATTTAGACAGGGGGGCACATTCGTACATCTCACTGATAGAACATAACGGAAGGACAACCATGCCCGAACCGGGACTTGAGCCCCGGTTCCCCAGATCACGAGGAAGACACGCTACCACTATTCCAGGACGCCGGCTTTCTATCTGAGAATATGATAAAAAGACGATGGAACTACGACAAAAAACATGATGGGACTAAGTCATATTCTTGGCCCTAGTAGGTGCTACTGAAAAACAAGGGATGCTCGATTAGGCTTAAAATAACTGACAGTGATCAGCGGGTTTGTGCCATTGTAAACCACCACAACAAATGCTAATATTTGTGGTTGCTCTTTCCTCATTTTTGTATCTGTGAGATGTGAGAAGGAGCCCCACCCCCTATAAAGAGGGGTTATGCAGGCGATTATGTGAGTATCATCGTCATATGAGATAGAAGTCTGATTCATGTCCTTAGGTATGAGAAAGAGCCCCCTATAAAAAAGGCTAGTGCAGGTCATTATGTGAGTGTCATCTTCATAAAAGATAGAAGTCTGACTCCTGTCCGAAGGGGTTCAGGTGTTCAGAAGTTACTGGACCCCTCTATCCCCGATTTCTTGTCTTGGTTTGAGGTGGTGTTCCATCCAAAAGAGATATGCAATAACTATCGTCGGTCTAGTGCATTTCATGTTTTGAAACTAAGTTTATTTATTAGTTAAAAAATATTCGAAAATTTTTATTTAGAATCCTTAATGTACTTAATCACAAAAACAAAATATTTATGAACGAAAATAATAATAAATAATTTTTTGATTAAAACATTAAACATTTTCTTAATTAAAACATTATTAAATAAAACAAGAAACATTTTCTTAATTAAAACATTAGTAATTAAAATATTAAACATTTCCTTAATTTAAAAATATTAATTAAAACATTAAACATTTTCTTGATTAAAACATTAGTAATTAAAACATAACGCATTTTCTTAATTAAAACATTAAACTAAATTTTAACATTAAATTTTTTTAAAATTATAACATTATTATTAACAAAATTTCTTCTTAAAACATTTTATAAACAATTTGTTTCAAAAAAACATGTTTCTTTCAAAAACCTTTTTTTTTATTTCAAAAATATAAAAATTTCCAAATTATTAAATTAATTAAATATATGTTCGTTTCATATATTTGGAATCACAAAGACAACTATTTAGAAAAATACAAACAAAAACTTTTCATATAGTGAGACGAAGCGAAAAAAAACCTAATAAATCAATAAATCTAAACTTCAATTTTTTTTTAAAATGGCAGAAAACTATTTATTAAAAAGATTCTGGTTATTTCCATTGAGCAATAAATTTCTTTTACAGGCTCTTAAATGCATCTCTTTCGTGCCCGTTTAAATAAACATTCCTGTATGCAAAACAGGAAAAGAGAGGATATTAAATTTCCTGTTTAAAGCAATCGTTGTTGAAATAAAAGTCCCATTAAATTCGGAAAGAAAACCCTGATGATGCATTCAGAAATGGCTGTCGGATGATTTTCCAAACTTGGGAAGAACAAGTGCATTTGCCAATTTAAGTATGTAAATTTGAAACAAGTATAAAATTAACATACGATTGCTAAGCCTTTAACAATCTCAGTTAAGCCAAATTCTTTTTGGGAATATTTTAATATTATTATTTATTAGAAACAGTTTACGGAATCTTCGAAGAAAATTCAGTTAATTCGTATGTTTTTTTGTTTTTTTTTTGCAGTTTATATCCTTTTGTATAATTTTCTTTAGAAACAAAAACAAAAAAGTAAGGTATCCGACTACTTTAAAAACACTGGTTATCGCCCCCATTGGCGAATTTGTTTTATTACAATTATTTCTTGTTATTCAGACTTTTATCTCTCCAAAATAACTAATATTTTATAGGAAAAGGAAGGCCCCAACCTATCACCTATTTTTCAGCTAAAATTTGTCTTTCACTTCAATTTTCTCAAAATTTTAATTTTCATAAAAAATTCTCCACCGTTCACATGTTATCTCAAAAACGAATAGAGGTATTTGTATAAAAATTTCAGCCCGTGTTTAAAATTATATGAGCAATGAAATGAGCCAAAAGTTAGAGAAATACTTTTCATTTATTTTCATTTTTCAAAATTATTATATTAATCATCTTATATATTATATAAAGTTATAAAATTAATTATATTAATGCTATAATATTAACTGTATTATGTGAAGAAAATCGTAAGTAATATTACTGCAAATTTAAGGTGACAAAAAAAAATAAGACACTATTTGGTTGGGAGTATGAAATTAACATAAGAATGTAAAAGATTTACTACTATTTGAATGATTAAATGAACCATAAGTTTTATTGTGGGAGAAATACTTTTTCATTTATAGGTGTTTAGAAAAAAATTAAGTTGTGACTTTAGGCAAAAAAATGCATCTATAAGTATATTTTCACCCATCACTTCTTTGCATCTCAAGATTTTTCTTAGATGTTGGTTCCTTTCATTCATCATTATATTGTATTACTTGTGTGCAAAGAGATAAATAGGATCGCTGCATGACCATTTTGTGTAGAGTGCTAACCGTTTTGGTTAAATTCCATTAACAATTACTACAAATATTCCTATTTCTCAAAATATATTATATTTTCAAATAATAGTGCTGTTTTTATAGTATTTTGCATTATAACCAATAAATCTAAAAACCGCAGTTTTAAATAATTTTGAAAAAAAAATTTGTTTCCTTCGAAAATAGTACGATATCTTAATCCTTTTTTATATAATATAATTGTCCCCTTTTATTTAAGTTATAATTTTAATTATATTATTTTTTAAACTTCATTTTTACTCAATTAATAACGATTACAATGCGAACAAAATATATTCGTACAGTAGCAGCAAGTATATGCATACATATAATGATTAAATCATTAACAATACTGCTATAAAATATACCTAATAAAATATTTTTTTAAATTACAATTAAAGAAAATAAAATGGGAATTATTAAGGTGACCGCAACGTCCGAAAGAAAAATTTGATTTTTTAAAAACAATTTACGATTATGGTTTTTAGATATATTGTCAATTATAATGCAAAAAACTATAAATACAGCAAAATTATTTAAAAATATAATAAATTTTGATTTATTCATGATAATTTATAATTTTTAATGAAATTTAACCGAAACGGTTAACACTCTACATGCAATTGTAATGAAGAAATCCTATTTTTCTTTGTACACAAGTTATGGAATATAATGATGAATGAAAGGAACCAAAATCGAAGAAAAATCTTCAGATGCAAAGAAATGATGAGTACAAATATGTGCATGTATGCATTTTTTTCATTAATTCACAACTTAATTTTTCTAAAAACACCTATAAATGAAATTGTATTTCACAAGCAATAAAACTTTTGGTTCATTTCCTTGTTCACACTATTTAAAACAAACGCTGAAATTTTTATGTGATTATATCAATCAGTTTTTGAGATATCATGTTAACGATGGAGAATTTTATGAAAATTGACATTTTGAGAAAATGGAAATTAAGAGAAAAATTTTAGCAGAAAAATATGTGATACTAGATAGGAGGTCAGGCCTTCCTTTTCTAGAAAAGATGAACTGTTTTAGAAAAAGGAAAGTCTGAACTACAAGAAATATGAATTTAAAAAATGTTCACTAATTTGGTATATAACCAGTGTTTTTAACGTACTCGGATACCTTAAAAAAACAATTTCAGAATGTAAATTGCACTATAAAAATACCATCACGTTAAAATTACATTTCTTCTACTTTCTATGAGATATTTATAATACTTGTTGAAATACTGCGAGTTTGTTAATCCGCAATTATTCAATACATTTACGAAATAATTTAGCTAAGCAATTTTATGAAGCAATTCAAATGAAATTGCTGAATGCATTACAAGTATATGTAAGGAAACTGAATTTAAATCGATTGCTATTCACTTTGTGGACATTCATCAAACCATTAAATTTAAATCAAACATTCGTCAAAGAGAATTCCGTTAGGGTTGCCTTTTGGCAGTTGAAACGGAATATTTAAATTAGACAAGAATCAATCAAGCGATGGACATTTAAAACGTTAAACGCGCAACGGCTATTTTGTACTAAATTATTAAGTTATCGATAAAATTAAGTCGTTTCCTTTCTGTAAATTTTCATTTTTCTTACTTGCTAAATATATTTTATTGAGTTCCCAATAAATGGAAAATTATCTTCTGCTCAAATTATTTTTCTTTGAAATACATTTTTAAAGAAATATGATTGCATCTATATGTTTGGCGATAAAATGTTTCCGCCTAAGATTCTAAAATCATTCATTTTTTTTTTCGTTATCATTAAGGATATGCCAATGTTGACGTTTTTTGGTATCATAATTTGGTGGTTTTAAACTGATGATAATTTTAAACGTATATATATATATATATATATATATCAAGCGAAAGTATGATGTTATTTTGATTGGATGTTTTTGAAGCCACAAAAATTGAATTGAACTGAAAATTGCTGATTTATTGCTTTTAAGGCATCAATTTTAACGTTTTTAGGGTTATTGAAACATGATAAAGAAAGTTGTCACACTTGGCTATATATCGCCAACAAAAAGTCACAACTCGGCTCTAATGCCCACCATTGTACCAGATCCTCCTGTTTGGCTAATAGAAGACAGGTTCATAAGAAGTTATCGCCCTTAAATAACAGAAAGAAAATGGGAATGAAGGCGAAACAGTGAGGTAGGAAAATTTTGTGCTCAAACGATTTTGTGATAGGGAGGAGGGGGGGGGGGATAGATATAAAATATAGAAATATGCGTCTATTTTTAAATATAAACGTATGCTAAGTCTCATATTATCGTGATTGTTTCAAACCAGTTTTAACCGGTTAATTATTTAAATAAAAGACAAACACTGGTTAAAAAACAATGTGATGATACATGATAACATGAGAGTTGAGAATGCAGATTTTAATGGTTATTTTTTTAATTCATAGTTCTTCAAAACATTTATCATTATTATTTATTTGTTTATTCCATGATTTTTTTAAAAATATTATACTTTTTAAAGAATTATCACACCAATACCTTGTCATATAATTTTATTTAATTAAATGGTCACACGCGTCAAATTAATGTCATGGCCTATAATATATAAAATATTTTTCTTAGATGGGGAGAGTGTCAAAAAATAAGTAAATAAAAAAAAGCATAAATTATGAATAAAAGCAATAGCTCCTGCTTGAAAATTATTTTGAGAGTGTTTTTTATTCTTGCATAAATTTATATATTTTTTAAAGAAAGTGAAGATAAATTTGCGTTAGGGTCGAAAGATTCGCTTCAAAATACAATTCAGATTTATATCAGAGATCGCATGCCAAGATCCAGCCGATTTAGTTTCTTCCACTTCTGAATAATAAAAAAAGCAAAAAATGATGATGATGTCGTGTCCGTATTTCCACGGAAAGGGGGTGCAGCAGCTCCTGAGAGTAAAGACCCCTGAGCATCCAGAGGGCAGAAGTCTGACTTCTAGCTCAAATGAAGACACACCCATTCGCTTGCACAACACCTTTTCACAGGGGAGCGCATTCACTCATCTCACAGATAGAGCAAAGAGCAAACATGTCCGAACCAGGACTCGAACCGGGACTCCCAGATCACAAGGAAGACACGCTACCTCTATGCCAAGACGCCGGCTAGGTAAAAAATAAAAGCCTTAATTTTGAATAAAAGCAAATGCTCCTGTGTATTTTGAAAGCGTTTTTATTCTTGTACAAATTCATAACTTTTTATGCGTGTAGATAAATTTGCGTTAAGGTCGAAAGATTTGGTTCAAAATACAATTCGGATCCTCATTAGCGACCGCATAACAAAATTCAGCCTATATATTCTGAATTATAATGTTCATATACGAAAGCACAAAGACATAGTCCCAAAATTCTTTTTTGTAGACAGAAGGACGTCTAAAATGTTAAGAATGTCGATTCATCAAATTTTCAAAGTCTATTTGTTCGATGACTATATATATATATATTTTCTCCGTTTATACGTTGTATGATAAGAAAGTAAAATATATCCGTAAATCATGACCGGCATGTGAGATATTTTGAAACAAAATAAAATCTGAAATGTGAGTTTGACGTCAAAATAGAACGAGTCAAGCTTTTAGCTGCCAGCTCTATATCGAATATATTTTTTGGAAAGGGAAGAGAATCAATAAAGTATTAAATGAAGCTGAAATTCTGGTAGGAGCTTCTCTTTTTCTAATGAAAACATTCTAAGTCTTTTTTATGGCTTTAGTATTAACAATGAAGAGAATTGTATTTGTTTAATTTTTTTAAAAAAGAAAATGTTCTTTTATTTTATTTCTTTGTTTTAAATTTCAATACACTCACGTTGTCGCCATCACATGTCATATTTTTAGAGAATTTTTAGAAAATTTTTCAATAGATAAATTCGGTTGTCGAATTCATTACATTTTATCATCTAACATATTTTTAAAATCAAGATGAATCTCTGTTTCGATCTTTAATTATAATGAATATGTATTTGTTAACCTTCTACGACACCACGCTTCATAGCTCAATGTTTAGACTAACCACATTTTTACCCGGAACTACTCAACTCTTTACCTAGACCTAGCAGTCGTTTGACAGATGCTTTTCTATCATATATCGACTATTATTATGATACATTATTAAACTGGTATATTTTTAGTTTTCGAGACCACGCTGCGTTGCTCAATGTTTGAATTTACCAGGTTAAAAATGCTTTGCTTGAATAATCATTAATTCTGAATTATGTATTACAGATTCAAATTAAAAAATTTCTTAACTAAGCGAGTCCAGTTAGAGCATTATATATATATATATATATATAATATAAAGTTAAACTGAATTATTAACTTAATTTTTAGCTCAATTTAGTCCAAATTAACTTCACTCTAAAAATGTTCACTTATTTCCTGATCCGATTCGATGTTATCTACTTCATTAATTCAAGAAATGCTTTGTGAAGTTCTTTAGTCAGCGAATCCCACGGTAAGAGTTATTAATAAAAGTTGCTTAACTAAACAAATAGTGTTATAAAAATATCCCTGTGTTTCCCCTGTTTTGAGAGTCAAATCTTCAGAAATCCCCATGAGAATCTTAATAGTCTTTAAGCACACTGTAAACAAGACTTTCCCTACCAAAATAAACTATTTAAGTCCCGAGATAAAATATTCGAGAGCATTCCCTGATTACTCGTTCTTTGTTATGTGTATGTCGTCTCTCCTGTTGTACATAAACATGTTTGCTTCTTCGTGATGAAATAAATGAACATAAAAGCATCAAAGCTTTTTCAATATATATATATATATATATATATATATATATATATAATGAAATTATGCTGAGCGTGAAACATTCCCAAAATACAATTTTTCACATGTAATTCACCTTCGAAATATATAAAGCATTATAAATGTTATCGAATGATTGACAGGTTGATGACAATTTT
The DNA here is from genome assembly GCA_026543055.1 of Argiope trifasciata. Taxonomy (NCBI): domain Eukaryota; kingdom Metazoa; phylum Arthropoda; class Arachnida; order Araneae; family Araneidae; genus Argiope; species Argiope trifasciata. Next base: position 1,308,572 of record JAPMOQ010004868.1, on the reverse strand, counting down.
TATACTTTTTTTTTCAAGAAAAAAAGAATTTTTGAAATAACATGTATCAATTTTAAAAAAAATTCAGAAATACATGCATTTTTTTGTCCTACAATAGTCACTATCCATAACATTTTGATTAAAACTCTTAACGGTAAGTCATTTTGCAATTTTGTTCATTCATATATGAATACGATTACAAAGAACAAAATAAATGAAATATATAATGCAAATTTGTCATAAGAGTCTCATCACTCATGCCAAACTTTGGTCAAACCTGTCAGCTATTTTTCAATGCGTCTATTCGCGTTCGTGCAAATGTCAAGAAATATAATGGTTTAGATGAATGAAATTTAATATGTGTCATTGTCATCTCCATTGCAGATGTGTATTGTAACTTTTTATTAATCAATTAAAGGAAAGACATCCAAAAAACGTCCACCACTTTCTTTATTATTTGTAAAATAATGAGTACTAGCTGGTGCCCCCCGCGTTGCTGCCGCAGAAAGAAATAATCTTGGAAATATTGTTTGAAATTTAAAATTACTGTCTTGTTTCATTAGGAATGATAGAAAGAATAACATTGATTTTCGTAGCATTGATTCCCTTAAAATTTTCTCACAATAATTTTGTTACCTCAGAGAACGACTTATACGAAATATTTACATACAATAGCTCCGAAATAGCTTGAATTCAGCTCCTTTATTGAATCTGTTCTGTCACCTTGGGGAATTATTTTGCCAATAATGCCTGGTTAAAAGATGCGGTAAATGGATCCGAAATTAATTTTTATATATTAGCTCATTTTAACAATCCTGAAAATGCAAGTAATATGCAATCAACGTTTTATTGCAATCCGGTGAGAGGTCCGGGAGTGCATTCGAGACATACAGACAAACATTCATTTTTATTGATATAGGTTATTGATAATATACAAGTTTATAATATTGTTAAGTCTCAAATACATCGAGGTGGGTGATTTCAGATTTAATGGATTCAAATCATGCGAGAATTATTTTCTTAAATTCATAATATTAATTAAGCATTGAAAACCGTTGGAAAGTTTTCATTACTTTCTTGAAGTTCCACCAGGACACAAGAAATCGCGTCAAAAAGTCGATATAAGAGAATATATAATTGGATGTTTGATAGCATTCTCAATGTCTTTAACAAGATGATGACTTTGCGAGTAAGATTTTACAGACTACGCCCTTTTGGAATCACACTTATTATAAAATCTTACTAAATAGCTATAAAGAAATCAAAAATCATTTCAGAAATCTTTTCCTCCCATTTGAATATGATGTGATTCCAATTAATTTCTAATATAAACTGTTACATTATACAAACTTTAATATAGCTTCATTAATTTGAAAAAAATATTTTATATGTAGCGTACATAAGATTTTACAAATAGCGTATATTTCAAATGTAATATCATATTCATAGTTTTAAAGAAAAACCGAGATTTTAACTATATTGATTATAAAAAAATAAAATAAATTTTCCTCGAAGACTTGGAATTAAAAGTATTAAAATAGAAACATCAGATAAAATGCGTTAGAATTTGTTTAAAACATGTTCTGATAAATTTTGCGCCAATAAGTTTTTCAAATAATTTTCCCTTTTTAAAAATATTTTTTAATCTTCAGAATTCCATTTTATAATATCTCAGACGATATTATTTTGTTTTATTTTTTTAATCTTTTATATGTTTGCATTCAATTTTTCGAATGTAAGAGTTTTAGAAACAGGGAGACTGGGGGAAATGAAAGGGCTTAGAAGGAAAATTATTTTAATATTAAAATAATAAAAACATAAATGAGAAAGATTCTTTTTTTCTGTCTGGAATGTTTTTCCGGTAAAAAAACACCTTCAAAAGCAAATAAGTTTTCTTTTTCAGGAAAATTTCGCAAATATTTATGTCTGCCTGAATAAAGTTTTCTCTTTAAAAGTCTGTTTGAAAGGATTTTAAAATTCTATCGGCAGACACGGTGCACGTCTAGATATATCGCTTATCGATCTGTTTACTAGTGAGGTAAGATCGTCTGACATCTTTTAATATTATTAGGCTCGCTGATTCCATTTTGCTAGGGTTGAAAAGTAGTTCTCAGTAATTAGAGTGTTGTTAATGAAGACGACGAATAAGGATTTTTCCAAAATAATTTTTCTTTCTCTTTTCCTTATTGAGAATTTGATCTCATTAACCATTTTTTCCTTCAGGTATCCAACTACGTTCGAAGGATTATTTTTCAAAAATTTGGATTTTTTAAAACCTATTAATGATTTTAAGTTGTATTGTCTATTATAAATACTATAAATAAAAATAATTGTTCTAAAAAATAATATATGCTTTAAGAAATAAGAAAATGTGTAGTCAATTTTAATGAAATTGAACCGAAACGATAACTACTATACACAAAACTTTATTGCAGCAATCCTATTTTTCGTTGTACTCAAGTTATGGAATATATTGATGAATGAAATGAATCAAAATCCAAGTAAATATTTGAAATGCCAAGAAGTTAAGGGTAAAAATATGCGTATATATGCATTCTTTCCATTAATTTACAACTTCATTTTTTTTAAAACACCTCTAAATGGAAAAGTATTTCACCAACACTAAAACTTTTGGTTCGTTTCATTGCCCCTATTATTTAAAACACACGCTGGAATTTCTATGTGAATACCTCTATTAGTTTTTGAGATATCATATGAATGGTGGAGAATTTTTATGAAAATTGAAGTGAAAGAGACATTTTAATCGAAAAATATGTGGCTCTGGATGATAGATCTGACTTTCTTTTCTCCCAGAAAGGATGAACTGTTTGGGAAAGAGAAAAGTTTGATTTACAAGAAACATCAATAAAAAAATTCGTCAATAGGGTCGATAACATGTGTTTTTAACGTAGTCGGATACCTTAATATAGCACCTTAATATATATATTTTTTCATTTGTTCCCATTTTGAAATTTTTAATTGAAATCGAAAATTGGAAGATGTGTTTTTATTTTCTCACTAGCTGGCACCCTGCGTGTTGCTGCAGAAAAAGAATAATATTAAGTGCCTTTGAATATAACTTTGAATTACCATGACTTTCAAAATTCGGAACATATAAATTTTTTACTGAAAAATGTTTTAATATTCAAGTTCAAGTCAAAAAATATGACTAACAAGTTGTTTATAACACAACATAGTAATTTCATATATAACTGCCATTGACGATCAACTGGTCAGTCAAACATTTGCTTTATTTATATTTAATTGCAATAAAATCTCGACTTGATCCGACAGCCTCATCTCCAAACGTCCCATCACACCAGAAAGAGTCTTTTGGCCCATGGCGTTTGCTTTAATATGCACGAGGCTCATAAACGCAACAATGGACTTTTAGCATAATCGAGTATCGAACGAGAAGCCCACCAAGCTCGAAGCCGGGGCCTTACCAATTAACTATTGCATTCCATGCAATTCAGCGGAGAAATAAACAAACCAATTTAATGGATGTAATAATTTAAGTCGAAAATGTAACTTGAACAATATAATGTCCTGATTATGTAGTGGCGTCATATTTTTTTCCCTTATAGCAAAACTCTAAAATAAGCGGTCAAAGTTTTTGCCGTTTGACTTAATATTGGTTCAATACAATACACGCATATATGAAATTCGTTCAAAAATAAACTTTTTTATGGGACGATATGAATTTCAAGTTGTAAAATCTCGCAGACGTTTGTTGAAAAGAACGGGCTTTGGCATATATAGAAAACTGATTAAAAATCAGAGAAATACACCATAATATAAAATTCTATTTATTAGAAAATTGTTTTCTTTTGACAATAATATTTTAAAATAAGAATAAAGAATTTTTTTTGCAAAAATGTGCAAAAGAGAACCATTTAAATTTGCTACTTAAGGTACCCGACTACGCTGGTTATGGACCACATTGGATATTTTTATTTATTTATTATTATTTTTATAGTTCAGACTTTCCTCTTTCCAAAGCAGTTTGTCTTTTCTAGGAAAAGGAAGGCCTCACCTTTCATCCAGGGCTACATTTTTTGTTGAGCTAAAATCTGTGTTTGACTTCCATTTTCTCAAAACTTTCATTTTCATAAAAATCCTTCACCGTTAACATGATATCTCGAAAACTAATAGAGGTACTTATATAAATATTTCAGTGTTTGTTTTATATAATATGGACAATAAAAGGCACTGGAAGTTTGATTGTTGACGAAACACTTTTTCACTTATAGGTGTTTTTATAACAATTAAGTTGTAAATGGATGGAAAAAATGCACATATACGTATATTTTTACCCATCACTACCTTGCATCTCAAACTGTTTTTCAGCTTTTGCTTCATTTCCTTCATCATTGCATAATATAATTTCTGTACAAAGAAAAATAGGATTACTGCATTACCATTTTACGTAGAGCGTTAGCCATTTTGGTTCGACATTTTCTTATTTCTCAGAGTATATTATATTTTTAAATAATAGTGCTGTATTTATAGTATTTTGTATTATAGTTGACAATACATCTAAAACCACAGTTTTAAATAGTTTTTAAAAAATTCAATCTTTCAAAAAGTTTCCTTCAAACTTAGTCGGATACCTTAACATTACCAAAATCAAAAACCTTATACGAGTTTTATCCTAAATTTACTTGCATTCATTAATTGACTGAAACAATTTAAAAATAAATGTTTGTGTTTATTTCAACACATTTTACAAATTAGAAATGTATGCCTATTTTTTAGCGTTTTAAAAATTATTTTGTTCGCCACGTTTAGAATGAGCACTCTGTATGCAGGGAGATGTAAAATATATTTCAAACTTTTTATGCTGATTGTTTTTGCAGTGAAACAACCAAAACCAAATTTAAATTCAAAGTAAACATTCAATAAAATTCTGAATAACTTAGTCTTTTATATAAAGCGGAGTTTTTTAAAATTGCTTAAAATAAAGTAACTTTTTGTAATTTTATTTCGTAGAAAAAGAAAAAAGGAAGAAAAGAATAACATTTTTGAGGGGCAAAGCAAAAATTCTCATTATTTTTGTAAATAATTACCAGATACTGATTTATATTAAGGTATCTCACAAGGTTGAAAATACTGGTTATCGAATACAATGGTGAATTTTTTTGTTATTTCTTGTAGTTCAGACTTTCCTCTTCCCAAAACAGCTTATTTTTTGTAGGAAAAGGAAAACGTATCCTATCATCCAGGATCACATATTTTTCAGCTAAAATTTGTCTTTCATTTCAGTTTTATCAAAATTTTAATATTTTTTTTTATAAAAAGTCTCCTCCGTTCACATGATATATAAAAAACGAATAGAGGTATTTACATAAAAATGTCAGCCCATGCTTTAAATAATCTGGGCAATGAAACGAACTAAAAGTTTTATTATTGGTGAAATACATTTTCATTTAGAGGTGTTTCCAGAAAAATTAAGTAGTGAATTCATGAAAAAAAGGCATATATATGTATATTTTTACCCATCACTTGTTTGTCCTTAGGATAAGTATATTACGGGAAAAAGAGCCTAGTTTCCTTTTACTTTAGAAATACAGATGTGTTTATATATTTTATAATAATATCTATTTAAAATATCCGACTACATAAAAAACACTGGTTATTGAACACATTGGCGAATATTTTTTTTTATTGTTACTTCTTCTAGTTTAGGCTTTCCTCACTCAATAACAGTCTATCTACTTTAGGAAAAGGAAGACCTGACCTATCGCCCAGGGTCACTCATTTTTCAACTAAAATTTGTCTTCAACTGCAATTTTCTCAAAATATTAACTTTCCTAAAAGTCCTCCACCGTTCACATGATATCTCAAAAACTAATAGAGGCGTTAGCATATCCATTTCAGCACATGCTTTAAATAATACGGGCAATGAAATGAGCCAAAGGATTTATCGTTGGTGAAATATTTTTATGTTATAGGTATTTATAGAAAATTAAGATGTGAATCTATAAAAAAAGTACACATATACGCATATTTTTTCCCATCACTTCTTTGCGTCTCAAGATTTTTCTTAGATTTTGGTTCCTTTCATTCATCATTATATTTCATAACTCGTGTACAAAGAAAAATAGGATTTCTTCATTACAATTGTATGTAGAGTGTGAACCGTTTTGGTCCAATTTCGTAAAAATTTATTACACATTTTCCTGTTTGTCAAAATATATTATATTTTGAAATATTTCGTTTGTATTTATAGTGCTTATTATTGACAATACATCTAAAAACCAAAAACAGTTTTTTAAAATCTAATTTTTCAAAAATTTTAATTCGAACATAGTCGGATACCTTGAAAATGAGAATACCTTAATCATCTCTAGACTTCATTTGCTATATAAGGTTACGGATCTCCATTTTAATTTTCCGGAAAGTCTGGTGATTAGCACTAACGACATTATGTTTCCTGAAAGGCGTGATCTACGGCTCAAGCCTTTACTCACGTTTTGGTTATATGGCCATCTCATATGGAAATTTAGCTCATTACGTCTCTTTCAAAATTGTTCGAGGTCTCTCAAAAGTTTCTGTAATATTATAACTCGGAGAATATCATTCTATAGAAATTATTAGGTAAATTGATGTGAATGTTGGGAATTTTTTACAATTATAGATAGCATTATCTTTTTCTTTAACCCTCTGAGCGTTTTCATTTTAAGAGTGAAACCTCCGAAAAGTGAGGGAAGTAGGAGTAATATTCTGTCGTAAAATCGCATCGGTTTTTCTAAAGAGCTGTACGGCAAGCGCTAGATAATTTTTTCAACCCCTCCGCTTCTTCCTGGGTGGTCAACACGCCTTCGGGTATGGGCAAATGACCGCTCATTCATGTCAGATCTTATTGCTTTCCGTTTATTCCGAATGACTAAAAGTCAGCTGGTTTCTAGGAATAGTGTTTGGGAAGACTGTTCTTTTGCCTTTTAACATCGTTAGCTGATAATATCGTTTTCTAAATCGTTGCAGCAGAGTATAAATAAACATAGAGGGTTTCGCTTAATATGCTAGGTATTTCAGCACAGAAATTTTCATCGGTCTCACTATAAAATATATTCAAAGTGAGTCGCTACACACACACACACACACACACATATATATTCAAAAATAATGAAGGATTAAAATTGCATTTACATTCCTTTAATATTCTTTCAAATAAATCATAGTTATATTTTTGTACAGAGCAATCAATATTTGAATAGCATTTGTCTAGAATTAGAACTTATCAGTCAGTCTGACGTGTACATAACAATATATATATATATATATATATAT